>JADWQK010000085.1:600000-1081921 GCA_017933935.1 Sesamia nonagrioides
GTTTTCTTAAAATGTTTTCCTTCACCTTGTAATCAGTCATTGGTGTCCAAGATATACTTAGAAAGTTCATATAACTTTAGAAAAGTTATATTGGTACTTGCCTAATCTGGAATCGAACCCGCACACTCATATTGAGAGGCTGGTGTTTTAACCACTAGGCCACCACGACTGGAGGTGACTTTAGGCAAAACTACAATAATGACCTAAAGTATCTTCTGTACGGCCTAAAAAATCTTACTATGTAAATGGGCAAGTTTGTAAGAATGTATGGATGGATATATTTGTTACTCTTTCACTCAAAAACTACAAAACGGATTTGGGTGAAATTCGGCACACAGATGGTTTATAGGCAGGAATAACATACGATTCTTTTTATCGCGACTTTATCAAGTGATCAAAATTAACACGGGTGAAAACGCGGGGCACAATTAGTATTCAACAAATTAACCAATAGAAAATAAGAACGTAAAATATGGACAATAATAAACAAGAACTTTTAAGAATTCTAAATGATAAAGAATTTATTCACTAATTGACTATTTGGATGGCAATTCTATAATGCCTTTGACCTCTGCCTTTGAAAATAATACCCTACTAAATCATAAAGCTACTTATAACCAGCTGAAGTTTCTTACTTTCTTTATGGTTTCAATTGCTTTATTGTTCACTATCTTAGTTCAACATTGTTAAACCGTATTACCTTTGCTTGACTTTTATCTAATACCCGTACATTATTTAATATTTTACCAAATATTGTCTTATACTAAACTGTAAAATGCTCTGTTGTTATTTCCAAATCGGATAGCAACCAGCAACCTAATTTTGTAATACGTTATTAACACTATAAATAACTACTATAATAATTTGGTTATAAAAGGTAGCCTATGTTCTTTCTCAGGGTCTAAAGATTGTCTGTGCCAAATTTCATCAAAATCGGTTGAGAGGTTTAAGCGGGAAAGCGTAACAGACAGACAGACAGACAGAGTTACTTTCGCATTTATAATATTAGTATGGATTATGTAGGTACATTAATGAACACAAGAAAAAACAACAACAATGAATTTATTTATATATGCCAGCTTCATTCATTCGGTTTCATTTATATATTACTAGCTTTCCGCCCGCGGCTTCGCCCGCGTGGAGTTCGGTTATATCGCGCTTTTTAGATTTCCCTCGGGAACATCAAATTTTTCCGGGATAAGAGGTAGCCTATGTTCTTTCTTAGGGTCTAAAGATTGTCTGTGCCAAATTTCATCAAAATCGGTTGAGAGGTTTAAGCGGGAAAGCGTAACAGACAGACAGACAGACCGAGTTACTTTCGCATTTATAATATTATATAGTACTAGCTTTCCGCCCGCGGCTTCGCCCGCGTGGAGGTCGGTTATATCGCGCTTTTTAGGTTTCCCTCGGGAACATCAAATTTTTCCGGGATAAAAGGTAGCCTATGTTCTTTCTCGGGGTCCAAAGATTATCTGTGCCAAATTTCATAAAAATCGGTTGAGAGGTTTAAGCGGGAAAGCGTAACAGACAGACAGACAGACAGACAGACAGAGTTACTTTCGCATTTATAATATTAGTATGGATTAGCCATTTATACCCGGAGCTTTTATTTAGGGAATAAGTTTTTACATTTACAATTCCATTTCAATGATATTATATTTTTTGTTTTTGCTTCGCTGGTCTTTTGGCGTGGTTCGATGGTATATGGGGAATAGCAGTTGGCATTAATGACAATTCGCTTTACCTACGTTTCGTACGTGAGATTATTACAAAATAGATCGGCGGATCATTAACATCAAGGTCTTTTGGTTAAAAAAGAAACCGTGGCCCTGGCGCACGTGAAGGAACACGGTTGGGTTTTAGTCAGTAAAAGTCTGACCAGTTTATAACCAGGTATAGGATACTTTTTGTCCCGCATAGGATACTTTTTATCCCGAAATTCTCAATGAATCGAAAGATTCGCGGGTAAAGCCACGGGGCGCAGGTAGTTACATAAAAACTAGTAATCTATACTAATATATAAAGCTGAAGAGTTTGTTTGTTTGTTTGTTTGTGCGCGCTAATCTGAGGAACTACTGGTCCGATTTGAAAAATTCTTTTTGCGTTGGATAGCCTATTAATCCAGGAAGGCTTTAGGCTATATAACATTCCGCTATAACCAATAGGAGCAGAGCAGTAACAAAAAATGTTGCGAAAACCGAAGTCAAAGCGGAGCATAACTAACTCTACGCGAACAAAGTCGCTGGTGGAGGCTAGTATTTGTATAAACAGCACCCTAAATGCAAAACACACTGTTACTATCAATTGGAATCATTTTGAAGCATATTGCTGATCCATTGCTCCATATCCTCGAAAACTGTGTCTCTCAACAACGTAAATAACGCAATGAATGTTGTTGAACTATCAAAAGGAATCTTATCTCTTCAGATAGTGTTTTACGCAATTACCCTGCCGAACTTATCTCTATACAACGTGTAACATAAAGGGTATATACATAACAAAGGTATGGCATCTTTACATGACATCAAACGATATTGGAAGGGTTTTTTAATCCTATCTCTTTATGTTAGGAAGTTATGAGGAAAAACAGCGCCTGTGATAGGCTACTATCATACTAGTCGCACAGAGATATTGAAGACATTTATCGGATTTTGGCAAGTAACGTGACGGGTAACGAGTAGTTATTAACGTATGTAGTGTGCTGCCACGTTTGTTATGATTTGATTTTAAGAATTACACGAAACCGAAAATTTGTTACCCATTTTTTGAGTATTTTATTTTGAGTTGAAACCCTTCCGATATCGTTTGATATCGGAAGGGTTTCAAACGATATCGGAAGCCTTACCCTTTTTGTTACACGTTGTATATACCTATTTTTAAGTTGTATGAAAAACTTTACTTTTTAAACAGTCCGGTTTTATTTTTTCGTCTAATTTTGTGTCCCACTGCTGGGCCTCCCCTTTTCCCTGCTTACCCTTATGCAAGTTCTGACCATGTTGTCCCTGCAAATGTTCTCGTTATCATACCCTCTTCGTCTTCGCCATCTACACCGAAAGCCATTTTATTGAAAGATAAAAAGAAATCGGTTTCAGTAAATCGTACCTAAAATTATACTATAACTTATTTAAATTTTTACCATTCTCTATAGCTATGTAATATTAGCTATTTTTACAGCAAGGCCGAGAGACGATGCTGTACATCCTGGACTGCATATTTTCTGTTGGGGTAGTGGGTTCGCTGGTGGTCATCGTGTGGCGAGGAGCCTGGACACTGCTGGATATCTTCCTAATTCCTGATGATTTGGCAAAATCATGTTGGATATCACTGGTGAGTTTTTTTTAATAATTTTGTTTAAATCTTGAGTCTAGAGCTTCATAGCGACTCTTTTTCCCAAATCCACGTATTTCCATTGTCAATTACAATTAAAATTCTGGATTCAAAAAAAAATCCAAATCCAAAAACCGGCCAAGTGCTTTCGGACTCACGCACATAGGGTTCCGTACCATTGATTTATGAAATTTTGTATGAAAGATTACGCGGTAATAAGCGGTTTACGATTTACGAGGTATTAAAAAAAAACTACTTACTAGATCTCGTTCAAAACAATTTTCGTTGGTAGTTTTTATAGTAATGTACCTACATCATATGTTTTTTTTAGATTTTTCATTTTCTTATTTTAGAAGTTAGAGGGGGGGACCAACTTTATTCCACTTTGGAAGTGTCTGTCATGCTAACTATTCGGTTTAGAAAAAAAATATTTTCAAAACCTCGATATCATATTTGAGGACCTATCCATATATTATATACACCCACACGTATGTATTTAACGATAAATAATTGTTGAGTTTCAGTTCTAAGTATGGGGAGCCCCAATGTTTATTATTATTATTTTATTTTTGCATCAAAATCTCAATGCGGTTCATAGAATACATCTACTTACCAAGTTTCAAATTTATAGCTCTTATAGTTTCGGAAAAAAATGGCTGTGACATACGGACTGACAGACGGACAGAGAGACATGAAGAATCTATAATAAGGGTTCCGTTTTTTTTTGCCATTTGGCTACGGAACCCTAAAAACCCTTACCCGAGGAAGACCCCAGTGACAGGCTGGCAGCAGTGGAAGAACGCGGAAGTATCGTTTGTTCTCGCGACCCCCGGGTGTAGGTGTGAGATGGAACACCGGGGTGTTTTAGTCAGTAAGAGTCTGACAGACACCGTCGTAGACAATCCTAATAAATCATGGGGCCTATCACCAGGGCGGCGGACATCCATGAGGATCTCTACCCCGAAAAAACAAGGTTACAAACGTTCCGAACTGTTATTTCCAAGTTAGGGCCCGTTCCCACTATGTCGTAACGACTAATTTATCGTTCGACGACTGTCCTCTCTACCTGTTCCCATTACAACGATTGTTTGTCGTCAACATTTTTTATCGTTTAGCGACTGTCGTATCTAGCTGTTCCCATTGGATCGCGACGACATTTTATCGTATATCGTTTTGACGCGAGAGCGCGCGGGTGCGAGAGGGATGGGAAAACACGTGTTCGTCTACATAGAGTTGCCATCCACGATTTTTTATCGTTTTACGACTGTGGTGCTTGCCGTTCCCACTGTCACGACAAAGTGTCGTCACTGCAAAAATGTGGTAGACGACAGTAAATTGTGTCGTTCTAAATGTGAACACCTCCATTTAAACATATAAGCCACGACACTTAAAACTACACGATTATCTGTCGTCACGACACGGTGGGAACGCGCCCTTAGAGTTCTTTGATTCCATTTCATGATGAACTACAATATTGTGAAATGTAGGCAGCTTACAGGGTTTAGAATCTAATATTTTTATGTTGTTTGTTTAAGGCATAATCTTTTAATTTATAACTCCATGAAGTCAAAGAATTTTGTCTTTATTATGCACGCGCGGCCTACACTCACTCTCACAAGCGTTTTAGTAAAGTAACTTTTTGGAAAAATAATGTTAATCATGAATGCAGGCTACGCGAGGCAGAATATCCGATAAACTCTGTGTATTTTGATGTCCAATTTGTCAAGTTTGGTTCCACATAAGGTACGATTCACACCAACCGGCTCGCATCGGGCCGGGCCGGGCGACATTTTACAATGCGGTAAAGAACATTGAAATGTATCAACAGTTATTACAGTTCATATTTGCATGCAGCTTACGCATAGTTCCCGCCGTCGGACGGTAATGAACGAACGTCGAACTGTAATAACTGTTGATACATTTCAATGTTCTTTACCGCATTGTAAAATGTCGCCCGGCCCGGCCCGATGCGAGCCGGTTGGTGTGAATCGTACATAAGGGGACAAAAATTATACACAAAATAAATAAGATATATGTATGATGATATGTACTTTCTAAGTATATCTTGGACAACAATGACTGATTACAAATTGAAGGAAAACATTTTGAGGAAACCTGGACTTTTAAGTCTGAAATCGTCAACCCGCATTGAGCAAGCGTGGTGTTTTTGCTCAATCCTTCTCTGGATGAGAGGAGGCCTGTGCCCAGTAGTGGCACGATAAAAAAAGGTTGATGATGATGATATTTATACCGTGGGATAGTATTTTTGTGTTAAAATAAATACTGCCTACTGAGTTTGAAACGCCTTTTCTCTAAAAACGAGAGAAAAAGGCGTTGTATTGCAGTAAATCTAACTGACATAAATAGCCTAACTTATTTATATACCTTTACCATTTACTAACGTATTTGACATTTGTAGGTCGAACAAAGAAAAATGAAGAGGTCTTTTGCCTCTTATTTAAGTATAAACCATATCTTTACTATGTTTAATCCACCTCTTACGATATGTACTTGTATAATGTTTTTATATTACTTAACGTTGTAAATTGTTTCGCTGAAAATTGTATATACAATTTAAAAAAAATATGACTTGTTTTGATAACTTATAAAAAATTGTTAAAAAAGATCTGAAGGCATTTAATATGTAAGATTAACTAACCTATTTTGGGTTTATGATTATTTGTGTGAAGTAGATTTTGTTATGTATTTTTGGGGTATTATCCGTAATAAAAGCATTTTAAAAAAGCCTAAATATGTATATGTCATAAAAATACCTCATACCTACCTTCCGTCGCCGCCCTTTGTGTTTTATTTCACAACAAATGATAAGGGAATGTGCATTTCTTAATTTCAAACAAGATTTTTCCCAAACTAAATTAATTTTAAGTTAAGTGCTTTTTTTTCTTTGTCTTTCAAGATAACATTTTAGTTTAATCCTATCAAATTAAGATAGGTAATTACTCCATAGACAGTTTAGACGCCATTTTAAACATGGCGACCAAAAATACGTCAGTTTAGGTCAGGAGAGGACTAATTTGACAGGTCTTAACTAATATTTTGTCTTCTCTCCTTTTCTCAATGACATAGAAAGAAGAAGATGATTTTCGACCGACGCTCGGACGTGTCCAGCGTTTGTCGCGTCTCTTGAGTTTATGCTCATGTTTTTTTTTGTGAGGCACTCTATAGATTCCGGGCGGAATCGTATATGATGTAGTGAAATCATGTGTCAAATTTCTAGTGTTTTTCTGTTCGTCATGTGAAATTCATGCGATGAACGTCAACGACCTTATGCGAGCGCAGCGCGTCTGGCGCGTTGAGATATATACATCTTCTCGACGGAACTTATGCTGTCTATCCGGCTCGAAGGACCAATATGTGCGAAAATTAGCGAGATTTAAATAAAAGGCAGCAGGCACGCGTAACGTATATGAGATTTTATTAATTGTGAGAATGACATATCAGTGTAGCAGGTACACGATAAAAAGAACATAACAGTTAATAGGACGGAACACCTAAAGCTACGAAATGCATCCAGATGTTCGCGCGCTTGCGATTCAGATATTCTAACAAAAGATCTCGCCCGTTGTGCGTTTTGCGTCTTTAAGATTGTGAACGCTCGGGCGCCTCGGCGCGCGTGCATGTGAACAAGGAAATTGGGGCCATTGTCATGTGTTTTCATCCATATTTCTTCTTTTCCCACAGATAGTCGGCTACGCGATCGTGATAGTCACCTTCGCTCTGCAAGCGCCGGTTCGTTGGTCAGCTGCCCGGTTACAGGGAGCGCCCCGGCTCCTGCTCGCTGATGTTTACCATTTGGTCTCGTTCGTGGCGACCGTTAACGTCTGGCGCGGGATATGGGGGCTGCTCGATGTTTACTTATTTCCCGGTAAGTTCTACATAACCTGTGTTAATCATGTAGATTTAGAGGCATGAGGAACAGGATATAATAGTCACTCATCCTCATTAGAAAAAGGAGGACCCGTTAACCAGACGGGTGTTGTATCTGGCGGGCACTTGTCCAGCTGTTGACGTTGGGAGTTGGACATAATTATGCTAGTTGCACGGTAAACACGCTAGTTAAACGGTTTTCAATCATTAACCCCCTTATGCATAAACGCTGCAGTTAACTAGTGATTAGCGATTCTTTAACGTCACTTAACTTAAATCATCCTTTATGAATAAACACCACAGTGTTTGAGGAGTTTATTCATAAACGATAAATTAAAGTTATGTGACGTTAAAATGTCCAAATGTATGGTTAAAAAATCGCTAATTACTAGTTAACTTTATGCAGCGTTCACGAATAAGGGGAAAAGTATATATGGCCTAAGCAAGTGATAACATTTTGGTAAACGTATAATTAAAATGACTTTCAACAAGAATTAGTAATGATGTGACTCTGTAGATGAATCTTATAGCAATATGGAGCAAAAAACCGAAATGGAAAAACAACACTCACATTAATCTAAACCCATTCTTAAATTCTTGTAGAGGGAGAAATGTCATGCCATGTCTAATGAAACCATCACGCCTTTTACAGATACACCAAAACTCAGCAACTGGTGTTCTCACATCGTGAGCTTAGTACTCCTCATATTCCTGAACTGCTCCAACTCAATTGTCGCCCGAGGAGTCTATATCGATGCAGAGGAACCCGCAGGAGAGTGTGTAGTCTTCCCATGCCACTATCCGAGACTCTTCTTCTACAAAGAACAAACCAAAAAGATACAGAGAAGTGCGTTACAAGCTGCTGCAGCTGCTGGATCAAAGGCAGAAGAAGCCAGTCTCCCTCTACATATACCAGAAGAGAAGGTATAGCTGGAAGATGGAAGATATGTTCCAGGTTACGTTTGAATTGGACCTTTTGTTATATGATTAGAACCCCTAGTGAGACAGTGTTAATTTTTGAAGTGACTGAGGATAAACGTTCAGTTAGATTAGCTAGGGATGCAGAAGGAAAATTTAAAGTGATTCCAAAGAAATTACTCTTAGCTCTTCACTTCGATATTATAAGCATCTCAAGCATATTAGCGATTGTGAAAGACGTAGCAATAGAGTGGAATTTAAGGAGTCTTAAAAGAGAAAGTCAATATTAAAGGCAAAATGTTCTGTTGTCACTTTCATCATCTTTGTGCAGTACTCAGGAACTTCAGATATTAAGTTCAATTTATGTTTGAAAAACATTAAATGTAGAATTTCCTAGCCTACATAGGAAAATGTGTTTTAACATAACTGACTTTGTCACATTTAGTGACGTAGACAAAAAATATAATATGTACCTACTAAAGTTTTCTATTTTTGCGATATTGTTTTCTGGCTTTAATATACAACGTGTAACATAAAGGGTATATACATAACAAAGGCTTGGCATCTTTTTATGATATCAAACGAAATTGGAAGGGTTTTTTAATTCTATCTCTTTATGTTGGGAAGTTATGAGGAAAAACACCGCCTGTGATAGGCTACTATCATACTAGTCGCACAGTAGGGTAACGAGTAGTTATTAACATATGTAGTGTGCTGCCACGTTTGTTATGATTTTATTTTAAGAAACACACGAAACCGAAAATTTGGTGGCAAGTTTTTGAGTATTTTATTTTGAGCTGAAACCCTTCCGATATCGTTTGATATCATCTAAAGATGCCATGCCCTTGGTATGTATATACCCTTTTTGTTACACGTTGTATAGTGTGTATTCTCTTAAATAAAATTGTCTACACCTTTCTTCCTTTTCTTGTGTTGTTATTGGTTTTATTATCTAATTTTATACAGTTTTCTAAAAGTTTTTTTTTATTTTTTTATATATTTTCGTACGTTTCTGAAATGTCTGTAATGCATTGTAGTAACTGTCATGACATACTTAATATATGATTTTTTTGTTGGATCTTAACTCTGTTTCATTATTCCCTGAGCTTAATTTAAAATAAATAGGTATTTATTCTCAGTCATCTATCACATTCTTTACTTACTTAGTTTGTTAAAGCAAAATGTGTAAATATATTGTTGTAAGCACTAATAAGTAACTGTTGAATGTATTATAATAAATGCATCGCTATATTATGTTGTTTTATTATTACCTTTCTTTCTTTTTTAAAAAACGTTGCCCCACGCTAGGAGTAGCCAACCTTTCGGTGTTCTATAGGATGCATTTCGGGGAGTGTGCGATGGAATTGCATGATTTAATTCCCCCATCTCCGTTCCACCAGCGGACGACCCGTCGTACGGCTGGTTTCCACCCTTACGTTGTTAACACTACTACGATCCTGACGAAGCGTTTCGCCTCCTCCTTTATACCGCGTACATCGAGGGACTCGAACAATTTGCCAGCGGCGGTGTTTCCGTCGGACTACAGTTGGGTGTCTTCAAGGCTAGAGTGAATAGGCTCTTACTAAACTAGTGCGCTTTGCCATCAACGATTGCGTCACTGCTTACCATCAGGCAGGATTGCGGTCAAGCGCTGGTTTATAATAAGTAAAAAAAAAAACAGAATTTCTCATGTGGTGGGTGTGTTTACAAACATATAAACTCTCATACACAAACAGCCAGACGCGGAACAACTACTTTTAGGTCATAGGTCATAAGTAAGGGCCGACACGAAAAGCTCCCATTATTCAGGATTCGAAAGCCAATGTAAAAAAAGCTGATACATTCAGCTTTTTTTACATTTTTTACAGTGCCAAAAGGTATATATAAAAGCTAAAGCATTAGATTATATCAATGACTAGCTGCGCCTAGCGGTTTCACCCGCATAGGTTTTGATATGTATTTTTTATATGCTCCACTGCTATTGGCCGCAGCATGATGTTATATTGCCTAAAGCCTTCCTGGATCAATGAGCTATCCAACGCAAAAATATTTTTTCAAATCGGACCAGTAGTTCCTGAAATTAGCGCGTTCAAACAAACAAACTCTTCAGCTTTATATATTAGCAGTGATATGGGGCATACGACAGCACATCAAGCTACTGCTATCTGTCAGATTAGATTTTCCGCGAGATCAGCGGCGATTCTTGGATCTGGCCCTGGTCCAGGCTATGGTCCGGAGGGATAGTGCATGGCAGGCTATCGCCTCCTTCTGCGAAGCAGTGATGCTGGCTAAGGACGAGGCGGAGCGCGTGAGGGAACGTGAACCCCAGCGCCCTCACGCCTCTAGCCGACGCAGGAGACGCCCTGGTCGAGAGACAACACCCAACTCCCGGCCAACGTAGGCGCGGGCTTGCAGATGGCGAGCTGCTCATTGCTCGCAAGGATCAGTCTCGGGTCGTCGGTGCGTTGTGTTTCACGCGAGCCTCAAAAAAAATCAAGACATCGTGACGGGGTCCATGAAGATCGATACCTCCTGGGTCGGGTTGGTTAAAAAAGAAACCGTTGCCCTGGCGCACAGGCTAGTGAAGGAACACGGGTGGGTTTAGTCAGTTGAAGTCTGACACGTTCTTCCGCTCCGCGCAGAGCGAGAGACGGCCGCGCGTTTTGTTTGTTCTGGACGCTAAATCAATCGGACGGGAAATCATCAAATGATGATTTCCACGAACAATAAAATAAGACGTTATTTCTTAATGATACTGAGCACTAAAAGCATTACTTACTGATATTGCACTTGCATTCAAATTATATAAATGCTGTTTCTGGACTATTTTTAGACCAAGACATCATTCTACTCACTTTAGTTGTTGTGACTTGTGTTGTGAGTCCTATAGAAAACTCACAGACCTCCTAATGGTCTGGCACAACTGTCAGCCATATTACCATAATCATAACCGGACAGATTGGCGATCGCAGTATATTTAAAGTAGCGAACAGGATGGCTATATCTACTAGGTGTTTGGTTTCTATTCCATATGGGTCGTGATAAGATGAGCAAATCATCAGATAATATGGTATTTTCAGACCAAACTCATATTTTATGTTCAATTTAGGCATTTGATTAGGATTTAGTCTTGTTTATGAAGTCAGCAATAAAGTGAGCTTGATCTATTGACGCATGCGGTTTGTCATTATGTGGATGTTTTCATTGCGGGTTTTTATTAAGTTCTTTGAGCTTACGTTAATTTTATATACGTTAATCTGATTCAAGTAAGCTGCTCCGAGGCCCTCATCTTCACAACCAAAGGAGGATAAAGCGATTGTATACAAACTTGGGTATATATTGAAAATGACATTAATTGATAGCTTAATCGTCTACAAATCTTCACTGAAAATGATCCATGTTGCGGAACCAACCTGCTGGCCAAAGCACCTTTCACGCGAGCAATTCGTAATAACGAAATTCAGAATAGGTTGGACATTTATTCGTGTTACTTTAGTGAATCAGCAATTAGGTAGGTTTATTTATTATAATATGTTATGAAAGCAATAATTAGTGTGTTTATTGTATTGTTATAATTATATGGTTGTATTGTTTTAGTTGTAAAAATTTTGTGTTAAGTAAGTTAAGTTATTGTGTAGTTTTTTATAATTTGTTAGCCTTAACTATCGCATTAGGTTTCTAAACCTGTAATGATAGTTTAAGTTTTTAAGATAAATAAATAAATAAATGTTATGGCGATCTGAGAGGCGACTAATTAGAGTTTTAGTTAGAGTGAAGTTAGATAAAAGAAAAAAAGCTAGTTCTGCTACATGAAATATTTTTACATCACTCGGTTGCATTATGCCACAAAAGTGGATAACTGTAGGCCTAGTATGAGTTTTCATTACGAGACTCGATCGTCCATATCAAGCGCATTTTTTTTAGATGTGTTATCTATACTAATATACAAAGCTGCAGAGTTTATTTGTTTGTTTGTGCGCGCTAATCTCGGGTACTACTGGTCCGATTTGAAAAATTCTTTTTGCGTTGGTTAGTCCATTAATCCAGGAAGGCTTTAGTCTATATAACTTCACGCTGTGACCAATGGGAGCGGAGCATAACTAACTCCACGCGAACGAAGTCGCTGACGGCAGCTAGTCTATTCATATAAATCCATATTTCATTTAATCGATTGTTCCGGGAATGCCTAATAATCTTTTTATATATAGTTCTAAGGATTTAGGTAGAAAAATGGGCTGAATTTTGTGTATTAAGATAAAAAAAAATACCATTTTTTATATGTACACCAACTAGCTACAGGGAAAGCCAGAAGTTTCCATCTCCTTTCTGAATTACTAATCATTATTTTGAAAGTAGAGTGATAAAGAAGCAACCAAATCATTATTATCGTGATTTCTTCAATGCCTACAATGGTAGATAGATGACAGGTAAAATTTTGATATGCGTTTTGATACCACAAAGGTACAGCCTTAAATAAATAATAGCCTTAAATACGAAATATACAAGATGGATTACACTTGGCATAGCTCCTCTGACTAGCTTTAGGAACCAACTACCAGCTGACGGGATTTATTTATGTTCGGAAGATAGTGACAGTATACTGGTCAATTGGTCATGTCCAGTACTTTTCCAGGATGATAAGAATTTTAGTGCGTATATCGACAGCATCTCCCTTGTTCGCACTAACTAAAGGAGATGTTTCATTTTGGGCCACCACTATGTACTTACGCTATATAGAAAAAAGGAAAAAAATAAAAGGTTTTCATAAAAATACTACTAAATTAATTTGAATAAAAATAAAAGTATACATAATTAATTATTTGAAATGTTTTTTAGTGAGATAACCCTTTATTAAGGTAGCCCTGACAGTGGTTATGACGTTTGATTGGCGACTTTGACAGTTCTATTTTCCCGTCGTGTTCGTGTCGAGTGTTGATTTGAGTTGATTGTATTTATTTAATGGGCCGTATGTTCGGAATACATGTTTTGTTTTTTTCGCAGTCTTATGGCAGATAATAGAGATACAATAGCCTTAGATACATGACACGTCAATCAAATGTCATTGTCAAAATCTTATTTCGCTTATTGCTGACCACCATATTTATTAGTAGTTGTGTTGCACTCCTTGGCCGAGTTAAATTGAATCTGTATAAAAACTAAGCCAAAATACAGGAAATTAACATTAAAAACAGTTAACTATACCTAGCATTAAGTGTACAATGTGCTGGCCCAGGATCCATACATTTCTGAAACATTTCCTTTGAGTTCAAGTTCAGAGACGAAAAGGATAGATACTTAACATAGTTTTGTCAAAATATTTTTTTTTATTTCAGCACCTGAGTAAATTGTCCATGGAATATCTAAAATTGACAGAACTAAACTAATATTTTGTCTTCTGTCCTTTCCATAATGAAATAGGACGTACTTCCCACTCTTCATAATGTTGTGTGCACAAAATTAATGTCTCATAAGAATAAAATCGTTAAAGGATCATTTACATAGCTAATGATTTATGACTTGATCCAGTTCCTTGTAAATAAGCTTTAGGCAATGTATTCGTCTTTTGACTTTGTTGATGTTTTCTTTTTCGTTACTAATGAGCCATTTCACAACTATAACTTGATTCCTATCATGATCTGCTTATAGTATTTCACTATCAATAACCAAGTGGAGACGACAATACAATACAAATTAAACTTCGTATATCTAATGCAGTAAACTTTGTTTGCGCGATACAGAAATTGCGTGATGTCAACCTAATTAACTGTCCTGTAATACTTTAGCCAATACAGCTGAGCTAGACAAATATTGCCAAAATCAGTTGTGAGCCACCATCAACACCACTACGATCCGGACGAAGCGTTTCGCCTCCTCCTTTATACCGCGTACATCAAGGGACTGGAACAGTTTGCCAGCGGTGGTGTTTCCGTCGGACTACAATTTGAGTGTATTCAAGGCTAGAGTGAATAGGCTCTTAATAAACTAGTGCGCTTTACCATCAACGACTGCGTCAGTGCTTACCATCAGGCGGGATTGCGGTCAAGCGCTAGTTTATATTAATTTAATAAAAAAAGCCCATCACAACTACATTTTTGTTTCTGGAAAAATCACTTTTCATTTAAATACTAAGATATATGTATCTATAGATAGCAATAGAAACGGTGTAAAGTTACTCATCCTCCATAGAAAAGGAAGGATCCTCCGACCAGACGGGGTGTTATGGCTGGGGGGTTGATGTTGGGAAGTTAAGTGCATGCTAGTTGCACGGTAAACTCAGAGCATGATGATGATAAAGATGCAGAATTCGTGTGACGTCAGTATGACGCCTCGTACGCATGTGGGGGTTTTAGATACCGCTACAAGCTGATAAAGTCTTAACATCCGCATCACCCTACTAAGCAAGGGAAAGCTAAATTGTACTATTATCATCAATACCTATCTTGTCTTTTACATATCCTTGTTGACACTACTATCTCTCATCATTGTTCTCTGGGTCTTTCCACTCTTCGCCAAACAGACTCTTTATTTAAAGATTGGTTTATATTTAATAAACTTCAGTTTACAATTAATAAAACGTGTTTACAATTTCTAATCCAAACAGCTGACGACATTAGTTTTATAACTTTTATGGCTATATTAATAGGGATATTGATAAGGAAGTATAATTTGGCTTAAATACAGGCGCCGCTGCTTACGAAACGTCTGCTGATTAATTATGCCTATTTAGACATTTTAAAAATAGTTAGCTTTTCCTTCCGGTGTTTTTCGCTAAGTATATTATTTATTTATTTATTTACCCATTTATTTCAGGTATCAAGGCCCATATAAATATATACAATACTATATTAACATAAAAACTTAAAATGCTATAAATACATATAACATAATCAACTCCACCTAATATACACGAAGTGTCGGCGTCGTGTTTAGCTGACTGGTGTCACGTAGCTGACCACGAAACCGGCGGTATCCACCTTTCGGCCAGAACTCTTCTTTGCGAAACTTCTCAATATGTTTTTTTTAATAATTATAAACTGTTGATTGACTACAATCCCGGCTGACAGTAAGCAGTGAGGCAATCGTTGATGGTAAAGCGCACTAGTTCACTTTAAAAACTTAGGAATAGGAAGGTTGACGTCAGTTGAGCGAGGTGATGCAATGTTAAACCCAAGACCAACACGACCAACGATGCTGCGCCAGAGGGAGATTGATCTGGAGATTCTCCACGACCAAACTCCCGACGCAACAACATTTGGCGCATCGTACCCGGTACACATCGCAACACAACTGCTCAGACCCGTCCTCCGTACGGCTTCACTAGACATCATGCCGGAACACGACGAATCGCTTGGCGGCAAGACTTTGTCAGGTGGGTGGTAACTTCTGCCGGCGGCCGATGTTATGGCCTACCACCGAGTAAATGGATAGATGATAGATATTGCATTAGGAGCAAAATTCTATGGAATTGTTAATAGCTATGCTGGTGTCTTACATACTTCTTACGTAGAGATAAAGATGTCGCTATAAATTCATAAGTTGTGATCAAATTCAAATATAAGACATAATTAAACAAAAATTTAGCATCTTAATTTCTCTGGTTCAGACAGTCACATGAAACGTTGATGATGTGTCGGACCGCATACCACGAACGACTTGAAATTCTCAACCCTCAACCCTCAAAGTTCAGTTGATTTTGACGCACAGATACTCCACGACCTCCTCAATCTTCGTGAAATGGTGTAGTCTGGACACATACAGCAGCGTCGTCGGTATTGCTGGACGCAGCAGCATGTTGGGCCCTGTCAGAGCAGTACCGCACTGATTGCGACAAGAAGCCTTCTTCTTCCTCTTCTCTACCTTAATAATTCCATCCATGTCGCACGTGTCCTTCACTAGACCCTGCTTTTGCTCTGATAGGCTCCGTTTACCCAATGACCGACGGGCCTAGGGCCCGGGGAGTCCAACGTCCGTCACATGGCCGGGTTGACATTGTGACGCGTTCGCACACTCCACTCAGATGAGAAGAGCAGCCGCTGAGGGCAGCTCGCGCGAGATGAGACCCGTCGAACTCGCGACGACGGGTCAAGGCCTACTGAGGTACCGTAGAATTGGGAGGACCCTGTACCCTAAAAAGGCAGATGACGAAGGCTTAGGTGGTTTTTTAGCCGGCACATCCCACCGCGTCCCCGAGCGGAGGATAGTCCATGAGGATTTTTCCACCTTAGAAAAAAAAAAGGCTCCGTTTCCCCCTTTTGTTTTATCCGCTAATTTTACCTGCGAGTGTTGTGACTCAACAGGCGTTTTAGCGACAACAAATGCTGCGTAGGCTCGTTTGGGAGTCGCTGAACCTACACAAGTCATCGTCTCCGCCTGCAGCGACGCAGGTACGGTCGCGGCACACGTTGCAGCGCATGCATTCACGGTAGCTGGTAGTGGCTGGCGGCGTCGTCGGTAGGTGACCTAGGTACTTGGAGAACAACACTACTTCTAACCCGTATACCACTGATGGTGTTATTGGACATCTCCAACTGATGCTGCATCTCGACCTGGCTTTGCTTAAGGAATGTAATGTCCTTTAGCAATCTGGTGACGTCTATGTAGTCGAACGTGATGGGAGACAGCTTGTGCAAATCCTTCGTCACAAATTCAGGCACGTCGTCGGGGTCAGTCTCCTTCAACAACGTCACGATGTCCTGGAGACTCTTCTCTGTACCATCCATCCATCATAACATGTGAAGTATGATCTACACCATACATTTCATATTCAATGTTCAATTCCTTTAGATGTTTAGAGGCGGAGCTGACCCTTACTTTGAGCAGTAGTGGCCTTGTGGTATCGATCACGACTTACAGGTTGTAGATCGTAAGTTCGAACTCTTTCAGGCGCTTTACCTTTTGAAATTTTTATTATTATATATTTGATCACCACTGTTCTCAAAACGAGGAAACCGGCTTGTCCTAGAGGCTAAAATTTCTAAGACATCTGACATCGGTAGATGACGGCCCACTCCCTCTCATGGACAGGAGGCCTGTGTCTCAGGAATAGGGCTCACTACGGGAATAGGGGGAATTGAATTGAACGGAAATTGGGAATTGAACGGAATTATGGGCTGATTATGACCCTAAGACAGTAATGAAAAATGGCTAGGTAGTTATTAATAACTTTAGGTTTAGGACAAATTGTTTTTTCATGAAACAATCTTTTGTAAACACTGATATGTTTTTCTCCGTCCGGTCGTAAAATTTAGTAAATAATTTTCCACTGTGTCATCATTATAACACCATTTATTTTTAAATATTATTTATTTTTAATATTTATTTTTGCTTTTCTCTAGTCGAGATAACGTAGATAGTACCTATAGTTCTACCTCTTATGAAACAAAGACTTGTAAATAAGGAAAACTGAATCTCAGATGTTGGCTCTGTTTTGAATTTACATCCTACGTAAAGTTTCATCCTTGCATCATGCTGAAATGTTGTTTGTTGTTGATGTAGGTCGACAAAAACAAGAATATTTAATACATAAAAAGATTCTTTACTATAGAGTGTACAATAAGAAAATAAATTATATTTGTATCAATCATCATTATCTCAGCGTTTATCCCAGTCGCATCCGAAGCTTTTTCAGCTTTGGAGTCTGAGGTCTGCTTTTACCAGTCTAACTGCTGATATGGCTAAACTTCGACATTTTCCGTGAAGCGATTTCCGTCTGACCTCCACAACCCGAAGGCGACATCGAAGCATTGCAGCTGACCAATTGTTGGACTTTTTGAGGGCCCCAACAACTCTTTAACGACTGCCACTAGATGTTCGTATGGCAACCGGGACCAACGGCTTAACGTGCTTTCCGAGGCACGACCAGACCAGTGCAAATATTCATATTCATGCATACAAACATTTGCACTATGCGGGGATCGAACCCGTGCTACCTTGCGCAGCGGCCGCGTCCGCTACCGCTACGCCACGGAGGCTGTCATATTTATATCAATACCTTGATAATTTAAAAGAGGGTCCATGGAGTTTCTTGCCCGTTCTTCTCCATAGGTACCTACACTATGGAACGGGCGACTAGCTTCATCTTACTGACTGACCGACCTTCTGACAATTCAAAAGTGCCTGTAACTGACTTATTTGAAATAAATGCTTTGAACTTGTTTTTTTTTTTTTTAATAAAAATATTATTCTTAAATGGATCGGTTAATCGTTATCATCTTCAATATCATCATCAGCCTGTCGTAGTCCATTGCTGAACATGGGCATCTCCAATCATAAACCTTTTACTCATATCTACTCAATTTGTTAATTTTTTACAGAAGCTGTTGGTGTACCGTTATTAATAAATAAATAAATAAATAACTGGAAAAAACATGTGACGTCAATCTAAATCTAATATGGCGTAACGTCTAATATTGAAAATCATTTTTGAAGCGAGATTTACTTGTGCAGATAATTTGATGTGAATGAAATTGTCTATTAAAAGTTTCAAACTAACTAAATACGAGTTCAAATGTCACGACAAGCAAAAGCTTGTGTGTAAAAAAAAGCGCGGCGTGTGGCGGTAAAAGATATTTATTTTTCTTTTTAGCGTATTTCATAAGGGCAGGGCCCCCGCAAACTACAAACTTTCTATCGGCCAATAGTTTGATCGAGTTGGGCTGTTAGCGCGCACAATTTTTTTTTTCGGGGTGGATATCCTCATAGTGTGTCCGCCGCCCTGGGGTGGGTGACGGGGTCTGTCAGACTTTTACTGACTAAAACCACACCGGTGTATCTTCTATCACGAGCGCGCGTCGAGCCACGGGAGTCTAAATTCTTCCACGGCCCTACACTCTCGTGCTGGCTCGGTCTGTCCGGGCCTCGTCTCCTGCACGGGGTAGTGGGGTGCCACTCGCGTGCGTCTCCGCCTCGGGGTCCATCGAATAGGGGGCGGAAACTTCCCCGTGTCCCTCGCCCCTGGACTCATTCATGGGGGGCGGAAGAGGGCGTTATGCGCCCTTCTTCCGCGCCCGGTGCGTCTTCTGCGGCCCGGCAAGGGAGTTTAGTGCTCCCTCTCCCGTTCCGCAGCGTCCTTCTGCGACATCACGTCCTCGCAGAAGGACACCACCGCGTCCCGCGACACTGCGCTACCGACCATCCTGCGCACTACTGCCGGCAGCGTCAGGTCGCCTCCTACTTCATTTGTGAGGACACGGCGCTGCTCCTCCCAAGCTACACACTCGTAGTACTGGCCGGATTACCTCGACGGTAGGGCGCATAAGCCTCTGCGACGCGAGTACTTTCGCCTCTAGGTCCCAGGGCGGGGATCCGACCAGGACGCAAGCCACCTCGTAGAAAATCGTGCGACATCCGCGGACGACCCTGACGGCCATCGCCCTCTGCGGCTTGCGCAGAATGGCGAGTGTTCCGGGCGTCAGGTCCATCGCCCACACAGAAGCCCCATACAGGGCCATGGACCGCACGATTCCCACGTACAACCACCTAAAGGCAGCGCTCGGGCCCCCCATGTTGGGAGCAACGTTGATAGCGCGAATTCCCATCGGCTGTCGAGCACCATTCCCAGGTACTTCATGGTGGACTCGACAGCTATCCGGGCCCCACTGACCACGATATGTGATCCCAGTGCCGACGCACGCCGGGGGCAATGGATAACCATGGCCTCCGACTTGTCAAGGGCCACCTCCAGGCCCAGGTGCCGGATGCGGTTCACCACCTGTGACACCGCAGCCGTGGCTACCAACGTCGCTTCCCTGTGCGAGCTCCCCCGGGCAGTGGCAAGCGTGTCGTCCGTATAACACGTCAAGTCGGCGCCCGACGGGAGCTCGCCTCTCAGCACCCAGTCGTAGCCGATGTTCCACAGGAGCGGTCCCAAGACATGACCCAAATGTCGTGCGGTGTTCCCTGTGGAACACCGCACGACATTTGGTGCCGACCGGCACCGTCACGTCCCCGATAGATGACGCATCTATCCTCTAGATAAGCCCCTACTATGCGGCGGAGGTAAGGAGGCACCCGCTGGTATTTCAGGGCCTCCCTAATACAGCTCCAGGGTAGGGTGTTGAAGGCGTTGGAAATCTCTAAAGACACCGCCAACACCACCCCAACCCGGGACACCGTATCCTCCGCCATAGCTCTCACACGCATGATGGCGTCTAAGGTGGAGCGCCCCCGACGAGTTAGCGCGCACACTGCACCATCTAAACCAGGTGAGTGCGCAGACTGAAAATCTGTCAGCCGACTATTTTCAGTTTCTAAGCTGCCGTTGAAAAGAACGATCGCATAATGAAAATTACTCGTAGTACAATATTGTCCAGAAATATTATAATTGCTCTGATACAACGGAGGAGAAAAATCAAGAAGAGAGTCCGAGAGTATTGGGTGCATCCCCTCCACAGTGATAGATTATTAAATGGAAAATTTTACACGATGCAATGAAAACGATGAAAATTACTAGATTACATTTACAATTTACGACTGACGTTTCTACAACCAGCGATTCAGTATAGGTAATTGGGCAACGACATAATGAAAAAAAAAATATGGAAGACCATCCGGCGCCAAAACTGAACTGAACCATCGGTCGAGTCGGCCGACTAAACAATCGGTCGGTGTGCGCGCTTGAAAGGAGCTTCATACTGACCTAAATTGCAAGCTTATAAATACAGCATAGATTGACCCCGGAAAAATTGTCAACTGGAGAAAATTTTCAAAAAGAATTGAAGGACCGTAAAACAACATTTTACAGTTGCATGAATCTCAACAAAACTTATATATTCATATATTCTCACACTTATTATTTATATTCCTACTCATATTATGACCTGTGGGAATGAATGAAATATGAGTATGAGTATAAATAATAAGTGTAAAGCCATAAATCAAATCAAATCAAAATTGTTTATTTCAAATTAACCAACAGTAAGATATAAATATGGTAATAGTACATAACATTACAACATACACATTTATTCAATCAAAATTTCCCAAAGTTAACACATACACTCTAGTTGGCCAGTGCGCAGTACCTGCGACTCAGTTCATCCGTCACACACGCTTTCCAAAATCGCTGATACGCAACATACATTCTACATAGTTCCTACTATGGATTATGTTTATGGATAGCTAGGCTATAAATCAACATTAAATGTAAAGCATGGGTAAAGGCCAAGTCTCGATGAAATTTAAAAAAAAAATCACCATATTTTATTTTGCAATTATTTTAAGGTAAACATGAACTCTATATTCAATACAATACGTATTGTTGTTTGTATTCTTAAAAGAGGAGTTTTCCAGAAATATATAATACATTACACCTTTTCCTGTAAAGTATAATAATAAAATCAATTTGTAGGTGATGAAGTGAACGGGCATAACATGGATTTCTGTCGAAACTATAACGTTTGTGGTATTGTATAAAAATCATTTCATCTAATATATATTATTTATTGATATCATAGTCTAGTTTGGTCCTTAAAATATTAAGTAGAATAAAAAAGCATGCCAGTAGCGTCATTGACAAAAATCATTTTTAATCAAAATCAAAAGTCATTCATTCAAATTAGGCTGAGAATCAGCATTTTTTGAACGTCATTATTACATAAGACAGTCCCCCAAAACGCCCACCCATCGACATTTCCTAGTGCTTTCGCTGGGAAGAAGAAGTGACGGAACAAACTCCCCAGCAGCACGGCTTTTTCAATCGCCCATTTCATCAATCAGCAGTTGTTGTACAATTTTTCATCCGGTTCGCTGGTCAGCTGCCCGGTTGCACGGAGCGCCCCGGCTCCTGCTCACTGATGTTTACCATTTGGTCTCCTTCGTGGCGACCGTTAACATCTGGCGCGGGGTGACTGGTGAGTTCTACATAATCTGTGTTAATCATATAGGTTTAGAGGCATGCCATATCCCATCCTCAATAGAAAAAGGAGGATCCTTCAACCAGACGGGTGCTGTGTCTGGCGGGCACTTGCCCTACGGTTCATATTAGGAAGTTGTACATTCCCATGCCACTATCCAAGGCTCTTCTTCTACAAAGAACAAACCAAAAAGATACAGAGAAGTGCGTTACAAGCTGCAGCAGCTACTGGAAGAAAGCCAGAAGATGCCAGTCTCCCTCTACATATACCAGAAGAGAAGGTATAGCTGGAAGAAGGAAGATATTTTCTATTTTTTATATTAAGTTTGAAGTTGGAACTTTAATTTATAATTAGAACCCCCAGTGACGCAGTGTTAATTTTTGAAGTGACAGGATAAACCTATAGCTAGATCGGTCGGACCGCCAAATCGAGCGCGAAGCAAACACTGCCATACCATCCTTTACTCGAACCATTTCGCTGCATTTTCAGGCCCCTGTTTTATAACCTCTGGATAAGACCAGAACGCAGAAATTTTCATCATCCAGTAAACTATAACATTGGTACCTAAAATTTATAATTTCAAGTCTGTAGGACATTTAGGCACGTATTCCAGAAGCTGACTCAAAACTCAAGCATTACTTTTAAACTCTTTTCAAGCCATTTGATTGGTTGAAACTAGTTTTAAGTAATGTTTAAACAGAGATCAATGCTTGAGCTTCCTTCTGTAATACGAACCTTAGTTCTGAAGTTAAGCGAAAGTAAAGTTTCGTGTTTATGACACTCATAAACTCATAGAGCTGAAATTTGGTACAGAGTTAGGGTTTAATGGCCACAGAAAGGGCAAGCTATAAAAACTAGGATAATCGATGATCTGGAGTACCACGTGACTCACGATTAGAAAACAGAACAGCCCAACCAGACTATTGGGGATTTACTTACCACCTATACAAAAAATATTGAACTTGTTGGGCTGCTTCATTTGATGTCAAAAATCTAAGGTTCGAACCTTAGATTTTTGACCCTCAGCCGGTTTCAGCTGTCTCAGAGAAAAGATACTCCCTTTTACTATCGGTACATAAAAAATCGACTGTCATTGCAAAAATCCAGCGTAGTGCAACACATCTTCTAATTTAATCTAGCCTAAATAGCATCCCACAGCTGGGCAAATGCCTCGCCTAAGAAAAATATCTATGTCAAATAAGAAAATCTAATAAAATAAATCAATATGTTCACCTCCACCAATATGTAGACCACGTTTCTACGTGAAATCTCACCAAAATCATTCTGTAAAAAACTTGCCAAGTCTCGATGGAGCTGCTTGTTTATCTCAAAAAAGTAATTAAATATAGATGAAGTCGTGCCCAGTCTAAGGTTCCTTACTGCGTTTTTTTTATTATAGTTAAAGTTGTGTGACTTGAACATTAGTGGGTGCAACTCAATTTTGTTTACACGTGGTGTTTTATCTGAGAGTGTCTCATTTTAGGCTGTTGTTGATTGTGCAACACATATATTCAGTATTGAGAACGCTGATTTCTGTTCACTTCTTTTTGGAGCGACAAATCGGCCACCGATCCAAAATAAAATAGACGTACAGACGGACTTCTATCAATAATTAGAAGTCCGTCTGTACTGGTTTTTTTTTTATATTGTTTGTTTCAGGGTGGCATAATAAGCAGGTTTATCAAGCCTGCAATTGACTGGTTCCTATATCAACGTTATCCAAGTAGCAATTTTGCATCGTCAATGGGTACCTAGTAGTTCTGGCGATAGATTGGTGCAATGGTGTCATGGAGCACCTGGATGTGTACCCTTATGTACCCTTCAACGGCCACGTCACACAACATTAACTATAATAACAAGAAATCGCAGTAAAGAAATTTAGACTGGGCACGACCTTGTCTAGATTTCATTACTTTTTAGAGATAAACTAGCAGCTCCATCGAGACTTGGCAAGATTTTTACAGAATGTTTTTGGTGGGATTAGCTATAGGGATGCAGAAAAGTAAAAAAGAACTGTGATTCCCAATTATCGTAATGTATAACTAAACACTTATATTATGTTTATTATTTTATTGTACATCAAACAATACATTATTATACTTAATGTTGTACAAATTGTTGCTGGTTTTTTTTTAGTATTATGAAGAGTTGTTGGCCACATTTAGTGACATAGGCAAAAAATGTAATGCCTTGTAAAGTTTTCAATTCTTGCGATATTATTTTGTCTTATCTTCGCCTACTTGTGTTGTATAAGATTCTGCTTTTGAAATTTAATACAGTTTTCTAAAAACACTTTTCCTTAATTCCCTGAACAATGAATACTTAAATAAAAAACAAATACTATTTCGTACGTTTCTGAAATGCCTTGTCAATCATGGTAGTAACTGTATGTGAATTTGTCTGATGAATCATAGCTGTGTTTATTTATTCCCTGAGCGTAATTTAAAATTACTACTTAATTTTTTAAAGCAAAATATGTAAATATATTGTTGTTAGCACTAAGTTATAATAAGTAACTGTTGAGGATGTTACATAATAAATGTGTCGCTATGTTATCTGTTGTTTTATTTTTAACCGTAGTTAATGAATTAAGTAGATCACGACAATTTATTACCGACAAGAATGCGGTGTGTGTGCGACATTTTATTTTGTTGTAATTTGGGAGGTAAGTAGAACTCCAAGAAATATTAATACATCGGTACTTTAAATAAGGGCCGAAACGATAAACTCCCGATAATCAGGATTTGAAAGCCAATGAAAAACAAGATGAAAAGCTGTAAGTGCCAAAAGGTAAATATGAAAGCTATTTTCGTTAGATTTAATAATAAATCAATCATATGGAGCAGACGACAGCACTTCAACCTACTACAATTTGTCAGATTCCTTTATTAGATTTACAGTTTATATCTTAAGCCGCTCTTACCGCTCTGTGCGGAGCGGAAGGCCTTATCAGACTTTTACTGACTTCTGAACCCACCTCTTCACTTGCCTGTGCGCCAAAGGCTTGATTTCTTTTTTAACCAACCCGCAACCCTGACCCAGGAGGCATCGGTCTTCGTGGACCCCGTCACGATGTGCTAACATCTCTTTGAGGCGCGCGTGAAACGCAATGCGCCGTCGACTCGGGCCTGGCTCTTACCGGGCGGCCGAGCTACCTGCTCGCCGACCGCAAGCCCGCGCCTACGGTGGCTCGGAGTTGTCTTCCGACCAGGGAGTCTCCTGCGGCTGCTAGTAGCGTGAGGGTGCTGGGATTCCTGCTCCCTCACTCGCTCCGCCTCCTCCTTTGCCAGCTTCACTGCTTCGCAGAAGGAGGTGACGGCCTGCAAAGCACTCCGGCTCCGGACCATGGCCTGGACCAGGGTCGGACGCAAGAGATCGCCGCCAATCGCCGCTACGAGGACACGGCAGTAGGTACTCTACCCAAGCCGGACTCATCATCATCATCATCACAGCGTTAATCCCAGTCGCATCCAAAGCCTTTTCAGCTTTGGAGTCTGGGGTCCGCTTTACCAATCCAACTGCTGATATGGCTAAACTTCAACATTTTCCGTGAAGCGACTGCCGTCCTCCACAACCCGAAGGCGACATCGAAGCATTACAGTTAGACCGCTACCCAAGCCGGACTGTCTTCCACCATATACTCCACCGTATTCTCAATCCACCCAATGGTGACACCCTGGTGTTTCCTCCCGCCTGATCTGGAACAGGAACCTACCGAAACAACCGTGTCCGGTGAGGACCTGCGTCAGGCGGAAGGTAAAGGCTCTCTAGCCACTCCTCAAAGGGGGGACTTACCGCCGTTATTGTGGCGTGCCGATCACTGAGTTGCGACAATCGCACTCTCCATGTTGCCAAGAGATCCCGCCGGAGCTTGTTAAAAAAGAAATATGTAGCCCCACACTAGGAATTTCTCCTGTGTCGTGGGTGCCTTTACAAACATATGAATACACTTACACAAATAACCAGTCCCGAAACAACTACTTGTAGGTCATACAAATATTTATTCCATGCGGTAATAGAACCCGCGACACGCAGCGCAGCAGTCAATATTTTAACTGTCCGCCGTACCGCGATTTCTCGACGGCGGAGTTGTACCCCGGCGTTTTGCCTCTCGCCACTCCCACATGTGGACGAGGGCCTTGGCCTCCAGATCCCATGGCGGCAATCCGGCAAGAAGGCTCGCCGCCTCAGCAGACACCGTGCTGTATCCCCGGACCAGCCGAACGGCCATGACCCTCTGGGACGCGATCAGGCATCGGGCTGACTTCTTCTGCGGACTGGCTTCCTTCGCAACCACGCCCACACCGGTGCCCCATAAAGGGCGATGGACCGCACGGCCCGCGTAGAACCTCCGGCAGGAGGCATTTGGTCCCCCTAGATTAGGGAGGAGTCCCCTCAGGGCAGCCACGGCCAGTTTCTGTCTGGGAGCCAAACAAGATAAAGTGAACTGTCAATAATGTCATGTCACCTGTGTCTACATTCACTTCAGCTAAGTTTTCACGGTGTAATGGTAACAAAATCGCACTGCTGTGGAATCAAACTCCACTATTCACACTAAATTATTGACGACTCGAGTTTTTATAGAATAAGATAATACTATCAGCAGAATCACAGACACAATGCCTATTAAAATAAATAAACATTAAAAGCAATAAATTCCTCATTCATCTCATTAACAATGTCGCTACACTTTCATTGAAAAAACCGCTATCTTCCTTCAATTAAAAACACTCAATCAATAAACTTATTGAATTAAATGCGAGTAGAACCAGTACATGCGAACTGTCTGGCAATTATTAACAATTATAATTATTAATGAGACTCCGCTCGGCGAAAACAGAATACTTCCCCGACAGTCTATTAATATCCTTTGGAAGAAAACCAGAGGTTCTTGGCCTTAATAAACCTTTTTCATATAACCCTGCCATTGTGGTGACCCTTACAATAAAGGCGATAAGGTTGATAATGTTACGATGTGCCAGCAAGTCCGCAGATTCATTGAGACGACAGTGGTGATATGTTATCGCATAGTTTACATATTTTATAACTGATTCGCCTGCTTTAGTTTTGCAACTGGGTTTTCTTGAAAAACTTCGAAGCTTGGTGTAAAGCATGCCTATTAAACTTGCCAGCCAAAATCATGGTGAATCACTAAGTATCCAAGCCACAAAGAAGTTTTAAATTTACTTGATTCTGATCACTGCGGACATAGGATTACTATTCCAAACCATAGTAAAAAAGTGGCCAAAAAGGATATCACTGTTAACCCCAAAACTGAAAGCCGCTTGGAGGTTTTTAGATTTGATCTCATCAATAAATTGCCAGTCTTATCCAGTGCTGTTAATGCTGATCCTAATCATCTCTATGACAATTTTTTTAATATATACTGTAAGCTATTTGATTCCACCTTTGTTCCCAAGACTATCTCTGTTAATAGTAAAGCATCTTTCTCTGATTGGGCTACCATCGGTATTCATAAAAGTAGAACTCGGCTTTATGAATTGTACAATGAGAGGATTTATATTAACACTGTTGAATTCAATTTATATGTTAGAAAATATTCAAAATTATTCAAACAAGTTTTTTATATGGCCAAGTCACGTTACTTGAGTTCAAAGATAAAGAACAGTGGCAATGTAATTAAAACGACTTGGAAAATTATTAATAGTCAAACGGGAAGGTCCAGTGATAGAAATACTGACTATAGCCTGTCTATTAATGACAACATAATTAAATCAGACTCGCAAGTCTCTGAGGCATTTGAAAATTTCTTTTCGGATATTCCTGTTTCAACTACTAAATCCCTAAACTCATCACCTTCTGTTGCGGAGTCTTTGCTTAAAGAAAATGTTAATGTTTGTGATTCGGAGTTTCATTTTGAACATGTTATCAGTAGAGATATAATTAAAATCTTTCACACTCTGAATGTAAAAAAGACTGCTGACCTATGGGGTCATTCGGTGGAAGTTGCTAAGTCTATTATTGATATTGTGGCACCCACTCTAGCTGTTATCTTTAATGCTTGTATTGACTGTGGAGAGTTTCCTGATCTCATGAAAAATAGTAAAATAATACCTTTGTTTAAATCTGGTAGTACATCAGACCCCACAAATTATAGACCTATTTCTGTACTACCTACCTTTAGTAAAATTTTTGAGAAATTAATTTTAAACCAAATGCTAAATTTTTTTAATAAACATAAATTATTACATAGCAAACAGTTCGGTTTTACAAGGGGTCGTTCAACTACTGATGCCGGTGTTGAACTTCTAGGTCATATATATAATGCATGGGAGGATAAATGCGATGCCTTGGGCATCTTTTGTGATTTGTCCAAGGCATTCGATTGCGTTCTTCACGATACGTTAATCAGGAAACTCCGCCACTACGGGATCCGGAACTCTGCACTGGATCTTATTACATCTTACTTGAGTGGTAGGATTCAAAGCGTTGACGTTAATGGAAAAAGATCTTCTGGATCTTTAGTAACAATGGGAGTCCCACAGGGGTCAATTCTTGGTCCTTTTTTGTTTCTTATTTACATCAATGACCTGCCGTACCTAATAAAGGATAACCACGATATAGTGTTGTTTGCAGATGACACTTCACTTTTATTTAAACTGAAACGTCAGCAGCAGGTTACTGATGATGTAAATAGCGCGATCTCCAAAGTAGTCCATTGGTTTAATGTTAATAATTTACTCTTAAACGAGAAAAAAACCAAATGCATTAAGTTTACTCTACCTCACGTGAGGCAGGTGGAAACTAAAGTGTTGATAAAGGGCGAAGAATTGAAATCTGACGACAGCACAGTATTCTTGGGTATAACTCTGGATGCTAAGCTTCAATGGGGTTCACATATAGAAAAATTGTCAAAAAAGCTAAGTTCTGCTGCATACGCAGTTAGAACAATTCGTAATTTGACTGATGTTGAGACGGCCCGTTTAGTGTACTTTGGCTATTTCCACAGCGTAATGTCGTACGGCATTCTGTTGTGGGGAAATGCCGCCGATATTCAAACAATATTTGTTTTGCAGAAACGAGCTGTTCGTGCAATTTATAAATTAAGTCCGAGACACTCTCTCAGAGAAAAATTTAAAGAGATTAATGTACTGACCGTGCCGTCTCAATATATTTATGAAAATCTTTTGTATGCTCATAAAAATATAAAATTGTTTAAAAAATACAGTGATGTCCATGATATAAATACTAGGAACAGGCACAAATTTATTGTACCTACAACAAGGCTCAAGAAAATAGCTCAAGAAAAAAGCTCTTTCAGATGCCAATGTATACATTTTTACAATGGACTTCCAGAGGTGGTTCAAGATCTGAGCCTGAATAAATTCAAATCCTTCATTAAACGTAAGTTGTGTCAGAAAGCATTTTATAGTGTGAAGGATTATATTGAGGACAAAAAGGCTTGGGCTTGAGCTGCGTCCGATTTCTATACAATGATTGTTCTTTGATTTTTCCTCTTGTAGTTTTAATATGTAATTGTTTATGTTATTTAGTCAAAGCCTGTATTACACACTATGTAGCCAAGCATATTGTACGTTACGGAATTGTATCGCTGACAGAGGTGTTCGGCACTTGTGCAGCTGCAGCTGCACAGGAGTTAAACTTTCCACAGATTCGGGAACACTGTTGGAGCTGCTGAACCTTGGACAAAACTATCTTAGCATTGTGTAGATTCAATTTCTTAGTATTGTATAATTGCATGGCAAACGTGTGAGCACAATGTACGAATGTGCTGTAAGGCATTTATTTGTTGGGTTAGTCTTTTTTATTGACTTAATTGTGCTCTGGCTGTTGAGAGTATGTCATGCTCACTCAAATGTCTCGCTGATGGTGGCGTGTGTTTTGGGTCATTGGGTTCCCTTCGATATGGTTGAGCTGAATGATGCTGATCCATACGTCATGTTCGTGAACGGACGCCGTCGGAGGGGACTGGTCATCTCTTAGCTGCCACGGCGTATTTTAATTTCTGAATTGATTTTTGTATGTTTTCCATAATGGACGCTCTCAGCGTACAATATATTTCTGCATCGTTCTCACGCGGTTGATTTCAACATGAATGATGTAATCAAATATTTGTAACAATAGCTTAAAAATTTAAAAGAGTGTCCATGGAGTTTCTTGCCCGTTCTTCTCCATAGGTACCTACTCTTTGGAATGGGCGACTAGCTTCATCTTATTGACTGACCGACCTTCTGACAATTCAAAAGTGCCTGTAACTGGTTTATTTGAAATAAATGATTTGATTTGATTTGATTTGATACCTATCTACCGCTTGCTTCTTGAATTTTCTGGAAATACCTAAGTCTTGCTAACAGGAGTACAACAGCGAATTCATCATTCTTAGCAGACTGGACCATAGTGTTTTAAAAATAAGATTCACAGAACAACAAAAGAAGAACCAAAGTCACCGACATAGCTCTTCGAGTTGCTAAACTTAAGTGGCAGTGGGCAGGACACATTGCTCGTAGAACCGATGGCCGATAGATAAGGTTCTGGAGTGACGGCCACATACTGGAAGACGCAGCGTAGGGAGGCCCCCAACAAGGTGGACCGATGACCTGGTGAAGGTCGCGGGAAGCCGATAGATGCGGGCAGTACAAAACCGGTCAGCGTGGAAAGCCTTGGGGGAGGCCATTGTCCAGCAGTGGACATCTATAGGCTGAAGAACAAGAACATCAGAAGATACCCTAATCGGTATACAAAATATTCGAAATATACCCAAACTCTAATTATTCCGTATATTTCCACAAACAAACATATAACGGTTATCTTATATACACATTGTACCCACCACGTAGCAGCTTGTGAGTAAATATTGTATTATTGATATTATTTACGGTATTCTCTTTATCAAAAGACATATGCGCGCACGCACAAAAGCCGCAAACAATGTTAAATTCTGAACACGCATGTAAATCATTGTTTAAGTGTACACAAAGTTTAGGACGTGTGTTTGTTCGTGTTATATAGTTTTTCTGTACGAAACCAAATTTTGCTTATAAAAAAACTTACTAAATGATAGTTAAGACATGATGATGGTTAAAAGGAGGCTCCAATCAAAAGATTGTAATATTACTTGTTGTTGAGATAATAAACTATTATTATTATTGTTATTATAGACTAGCTGCGCCGCGCGGCTTCACTCGTGTAGGTTTCAATATGTTTTTTTTTATATGCTCCGAAATGCTGGACATTCGAAACTTACCCATTAAACGATTTAAGAACCATATAAAGGCCAAACTTTGCAAAAAGGGGTATTATAAAATCACAGATTATTTAGAAGACAAAAAAGCTTGGGACTGAGCTGCTCGCTCTGTTAAGCATTGTTATTAATCAATGTGCGTAATTATAAGGTAAATTATTGTAAACATTTTCATTTTTAATGTCTGGACTTGAAAAAAGACGATGATCCCTGAGTTTGTTTCAGCTATTTCTTCTCAGAGGTAGTCAGTTAGGAAATGTCGGCTTCATCTAGTTAAAAAAATAAAATAAAAAATAAACATGATGTTTAAAAGTGACCAGTGATCCTACTTGCTTAATAAACGATTTCATTTCATTTCCGCTCCTATTGGTCGCAGCGTAATGTTTTATAGCTTAAAACCTTCCTGAATTAATGGGCTATCCAATGCAAAAGAATTTTTCAAATCGGACAAGTATTTCCTGAGATTAGCACGTTCAAACAAACAAACACACAAACAAACTCTTCAGCTTTATAGATTAGTATACAAGTATAGATAAGAAAGGAATTGAAGTAAGAGCAGGTGAATAATGTTAAGTTAGGGCAATTTCTGAACTGATAGAATTTGTTTTTACAAAATACTGTTACGGGCTAGGGGTACTTAAACGCCGGTTAAGGGTTACGAAGTTTATTGGCAACGAAGGTACAGTCGATTGTAGGCAATGACAAGTAAAATGTCGCTGACGTTGCACCGAAGTCTTCCCTTATGTCCACGAAGTCCGTGTTGTAAACACACAATAACGCTGCAGATGTTACTTCACGTAGTACTCGAAGTTCTCGTTGTAATTGTCGCAGTAGGTCTTCTTTAAGATCGCTTCTTAACTGTCGCTGTTTTCGTATCGCTAGTCGAGTGTAGACTGACTCTGCGTTCGTTCGTGGTCCTCTCTGCGACCCCGAGTTGGGGGCGCGAGGAGACGGTTTGGGGGCTCCTTGATGGCCCCATGACCGTGAGATCGGTCTCTCGGCCTACAAAAATGGAGACCCGTCCTTGGGTTGCACCCTAGGGGTGCTGTTCTTGATCTTCGCACACCTAAGTCGACGCCGCGAGGGTGTGCCTTCCCTCCGGCGGTGGACGGTGTGCTTTGTTGTGTGTGGCTGTAGGAGCGCCTGAAGTGTTTCACGACGCCCGTGCGATCAGACCCCTACCAGGTTGGATCACGGGTTGCCCCCGTGAAGGCCCAGCAAGAGTCGATCAGCGACCGGGCGTCGGCTTTGGTTGGCGCTCCGCTACAGCGGGTGATTACCCCGACCCCCTAACAGCTCAACCAGCTATGTACGGTAGGCTGCGAGGGTACGGGGGTAGTGTGTGTTACGAGCGGTTTGTAGGTGTGTATTCACCGCTCGTGCGGTATTCTGAGTGTGTACCTGCATGTGGAGTAGTGCATGTGTGTTCGTCGTGCGCATAGCGCCTATATAAATACAGTCCGCAAATGCGCACGGCGGCGTCGTGTTGCGAATGTATAGTGTCTACCCTTGTCTGAGTAGGTCACGTGTATTTGTGTTTGTGACCTACCCGGGTGTCAAGTCCGGTAGCGCGACGTCTGCTATGAGGTCGCGCGGGTATCTCTTCTTATCGGGAGGCCTCGCGTGCCAGGGCGCGATGTCTTGGATGTGATGGAGCTCGGAGGTGCTGGCACGCGAGAACATCCCCTTCGCCAGGCGGATAACGAAGTCGTCGATGCTCTCGACTCGCAGGTCCCTGCTAATGACCGAGTTCCTCACGTACCGGGGAGCTTGGACGATCTGACGCAGCGTGGTGTTCTGCTGCGTCCGGAGCTTTTTCCTATGTGTCTCGGCCGTGAGGGCGAGCCAAGCCGGGGCAGCGTATGTGAGCTGCGGCCGCACGTAGGTCTTGTAGATCCCCAGCTTGACTCGCGTGGAGAGGCGTGACGAGAGCACCGGGCGCAATAAGTTTCGGCTTACCTTAACCCGCGCGACGGTGTCGCAGACGTGCGGGCCCATGGTGAGCCGGCTGTCGAGTGTGACCCCCAGGTATTTGGCGGTCTTGGTCCACTCGACCTCGGTCCCCATGAGCTGAAGGTTCGGTGTATGACGTCCGCCTCGTGCCGTGACGATTATAGCCTGCGTCTTACCTGCGTTCACCGACAGTCTCCACTTGCTGAGCCAGTCGGGGAGGTCGTCCAGAACGCGCTGCATTTTGATGGCCGCGTGGTCAGCCGACAGCGACGTGGTGATGTACGCGGCGTCATCTGCGTACAGCGCGAGGGTTGCAGTGTGCGTGGCGGGGATGTCGTCGGTGTATACCGAGTACAACGCAGGCGAGACGCAGCTTCCCTGCGGCACGCCCGCTCCAATGGGGCGCGCGCTCGATGACACGTTCTCCACCGAAACCTTGAATGTTCTGTCCTGCAGGAAGGAGGAGACCACCTGTATCAAGCGACGAGGCGCGGTGGTCTTGGTCAGCTTGTAAATAAGGCCGGCGTGCCAGACCCGGTCGAATGCCTTTTCCATGTCGAGGAATACTGCAGCGGCGTACTCCCTCTTGTTCATGGCCGCGGTGAGTGTGTGCAGTACCCTCGACAACTGGAGCGTCGTACTGTGTTCCGCCCGGAAACCAAATTGTTCCGGGCGGGGCGTGGTGTGCGGCAGCAGGTGTTGCAGCAGGAGCGCCTCGAACACCTTGGAGGTTGTGGAGAGGAGCGTGATCGGCCGGTAGCTTTCCGGCTTTGACACGTTCTTCCCGGGCTTGGGCAACATGATCACCTTCCCCTGCTTCCAGCAGTTGGGGAAGGTCCCGGTGCGGAGTATTCCGTTGTATAGGCGCGCTATTGCCGCCACCGATTTCGGTGGCAGGTGTCGGAGGGCGGTGTTTGTGATTCCGTCCGCACCGGGTGCCTTTCTGGGCTTGGTGCGCCTTATTGCCCCCAGTACTTGGCCCGGGGAGAAGAATATGGGGTCTTCATCTGGAGCTACCGGCGTCTTGAAGTACTCTCCAAGGTGTTGCTCCACTGCTGCGACATGGTCCAGGGCGTCTGTCGGGTTCGGCGTGAACTGACGCTCCAGGTGCTCGGCGAATATTTCGGCCCGGTCGGCCGCCGTGTAGCGTAGCGCCCCGTCGCTGTTGCGTAGCGGGCGCACCGGGGCTGGGGTATTCTTTAGGCGTCGGCACAGCCGGTGTACCGACGCCCAGTCGCCGTCTGCCGAGTCTATAATGTACTCCCAGCTCTCCGATGCGTGCGCGTGTAGCTCGGCCTTAACCTTGTCCGTGACACGATTGAGCTGGTTCTTAATGGTGGGGCATCTTGTTTGTTGCCACCGCCTGCGCAGACGCCTCTTGTCAGCGATCATGTTGGCGATGTGTGCGGGGAGCTTCTGGTAGCGCCCCTGTGACGCGGTGGATGTGCATGTCGCCGCTTCCAAGGCGCTCTTGATGCAGGCGGTGAGCCCCTCAGCCAACTCGTTCACGTCCAAGGCGTCGGCGACGGGCCGAGTGGGCGTGGTGGCCTCCATTACCTTCCTGAATTTGTCCCAGTCCGTGTGTCGACGTGGCGCCGGATGGGCAACTCTGGTGGTGTGGTCAGTCAGGCGGACGAGCACTGGCTGGTGGTCGGACTTCAGCTCGTCGTCCAGCACCTCCTGCGCGATCTGGCAGGTGAGGCCCTGGTGTACGACGATGTCCAGCACATCGGGTGTATGTGCTACGTTGTCTGGGTAGTGGGTCGGCGTCTCCGGTCCGGACACGTCGTATCCTTTGGCCTCCGCGTCGGCGAAGAGCCGTCGGCCCCCCTGGTTAATGGTTCCGCTGTTCCACGCCGGGTGCTTACAATTAAGGTCGCCGGCGATGATGGTAGGATATGGTGAGGCTAGCAGCGTGTGTATGTCGCTTGTGTTGAGCGGTTTCTGTGGCTGCTTGTATGCCGCGTACATACACACGTGCCTGCCGGCGACATGCAGATGCACACCCAGCGCTGAGATGCTGCTGAGTGTTGGGGGCGGTAGCTCCTGGTGGACGACTCTTCGCTTCACCAGCACCACCAGGCCTTGGGAGATCCTGTGTCGCTGGCTGTTGGTCTCATTGTATTGCCCATCCTTCTGGTAGACGTGATAACCTGGGAACTTGACCGTGTCCCCAGGTCTCAGGAGCGTCTCGCTGATGAGCGCCACGTCGATGTCCTGTTCCTGCAGGAGAGGACGGAGGAGCACGACCTTCTCCCTGAGGCCGCGGGCATTCCAGTGAAGTATTCTCACCGGCTTAGACATGTCTGTTTAACATGATCAAGTCTGTTATGCCGGTGAGAACAACTGGCACCGGGTCCTGACCCCTGCTGAGCGCCAGCAGGATGTCCTGAAGGACCCGGAGAGCGGCCTCTATTATTGTAGACCCGGGGTGTCTTTCCCCGGGTGCGCCCGCCGACAAGGCGTTTTGTTGTTGGGTTTGTTTTGGTGGCGGCGGCCGACTACGCCTCTCCTGAGCGGAGCTGCTCGGCGCGGGGTCGCGGACCATCCGACTCACAGTACTTTGCGAGCTTTTGGTCGGCGGGTGGGAGAGGTCGTCGGTTCCTGTTGGTCTAGGCCCCGCCCCTTTCTGTGGGATATTCACTGTCGGTGCATTGACAGTGGCGGGGTTAGCGGCGGCGTTGGTCTTATTGGCCTTCCCTCTTTTGCCGCCGCGTCCTTTCCTCCTCCGTCCTGAGGAGGTGGTGGCCGCGTTGCGCGCTGGTGGGTCGTTGGCGGCCGCCATCAGCGTCGCCGATTGGGTTTCCCCTAATGGCGTAGGCTGTAACGGCCTTTCTGCGGCCGCATTAGACCGGCGCGTGTTGCCGGTGATGGCGACCGTGCCCGCTCGCTTGTTGCGCACCTCCTTGCGCATTACGGGCCTTTTGTGTAGTTTGCGGGGTGCGCCCCCCCGCAGTTGATGCAGGTGGCGGGCTCCTCCCTTGGCCGCGGGCACTCTCTGGCCACGTGGCTCCCGCCGCACCTGACGCAAGCGAGCGGTCTATGGCATTGTTCAGAGGAGTGCCTGAACTGCTGACATCTGTGGCATTGTGCAGGCCCCCTCTTGCCACGCCACGCCTCGATCCTTACACCGGGCATGCAGAGGATCTCCCTTACCTCATAGATGCCCGGCAGAAGGTTCGGTGTCTTCTTCAGAACGGCGTGGAAAATACAGCCGGGTCGTCCTTGTCACGCCTTGATGACGCGAACGTACTCCGGCTGGAACCCCAGCGCGCGTAGGTCCTCCTCAATGTCTGCCGGCGCCGTGTTCGCAGGCAGCCCCCTTATGGCCACCTTGTGGCTCCGCTCCGCTGGCAGCGAATAGGAAAACCAGGGGATGTTTTCCTCTTTTTCAAGTACCGTCAGATACTTTTGTATCAGACGGTACTCGGTGTCCGTCTGCGGGGTGAATTTAACCCCCTCCCCGAAAGGTCTGGCACTGGGGGCACGCCCCAGTTTTCCTTTGAGGACGCGAAAATGGTGCGCCCACTGCGGGAGTTTCTCCACCACCAGTGGAGGGTAGCGCAACTTTTTCTTCGTCACTGTTTTTTCCGTTCCGTCTGTAGATTTTGCGTCTACCGTCGGATTATTTTTTTCCTCCGCTCGGCCAGGAGGGGCTGAGGGAGGGGGGGCTGCGGCGCCTGCTGCTTCTGCAGGATTGCGCGTCGCTTCCGAGAAGGTCTTGAGGGGCGACTCACCTTTACACTGTCGCTTCGGCGCTTCTTCCTGCTCGTCCGGGCTGCGCTGTCTGCGTTGAGCTGTGCGGGCAGGGGGGGCGACTTTAGGTGGCAAGGTCCTTACCTCCTGACATCCGGCCTTGGACAGGTCCGGTAGCGACGCGCTGGGTGCTCGGCGTTCGAGGCTTGCTCGGGTTGTCCGGGGAATGAGGGCACCTTTTACCTGGTGTTGGTTGGCGTTGGCGTTGTCGTTGTCGTCGTCGTCGCTGCTCCCGTCCGACGACGCCTCCGATTCGCTCGTCCCGGGTGAAACCAGCGACTTCGACGACGGTGACGCTGGTGCTGAGCTCCGAGGGGCGAGGGGGGATGCGTAGGACATCGGTGAGGGTGGTGGTGTCCGCTTCACGGGCCCGCTCTGCGGGTGTGCTGTGTTTTTTAAAGTACCCGCACTTGATGTCGTCAGGTACCTCACAGCCTGGGCTGTGGTCTGCGGGGCTCCTGGTGTCCGGAGCTTGGTCGCAGGTGTCTTCGGTGACGGCGATGCAGGTGAGGCCAGGTGTGCCACCGTAGTTCGCCTGGATCTGACATTTTCTTCCCCCCCGCTATGGTGTTGTTCACGGGGAGGGGGTTTGGGCGGAATCCCCGGCTGGGGCATCCCGCTAGGAACGCGCGGTAGTCGCGACCCTGGCGTTAGAAACGCCGGGTGCTGGTGTACGGGTCCGTGCGACTGCTTCCCACTTCACTGCACTAATGCACTTTCACTACTATTTTTTTTTTTTAACTGTGTAGGTGCTCGGTAAAATATACGACGTGAACGTGTGACAACAATAGATGCGCGCGTGACTCTGCGTCGGCGTCGCGCCGCTTTATATAGGCCAGCTGATCGAACATTCCAGATTCCTCTAGACATAATAATAATAGCACATAAGTTCGAGGTCACTCGGAAGTACCTACGGTAATTCCCGGAAACGGGTTTCTAGAAATTTCGATGTCGACACTTTGTTGACAAAACTGTTGAGACCTGTACCATTCGATAGGCCGTCCTAAGTCTAGCAATGCCAAATGATTCTCCAACGTCTGATTGAATCTTTCGACCATTCCATCTGACTGTGGGTGGTACGGTGTTGTACGAGTCTTATGTATCCCGAGTAGTTGGCAAACCTCTTGAAATAGTGAAGACTCGAAGTTTCTACCCTGGTCAGAGTGTAACTCCAAGGGAACGCCAAATCGACAGAACACCTCGTGAACTAGCTTTTTGGCGACTGTATGAGCTTCCTGGTTAGGTACTGCAAAAGCTTCTGGCCATTTGCTGAAATAGTCTTGCATGACGATGATATACCTATTCCCTTCTTCAGTAACAGGGAATGGTCCAGCTATATCGACAGCAACTCTTTCCCATGGTGCACCAACATTATACACTTTCAGCCGACCTCTGGCTCTCGTTTGCGGTCCCTTTACTGAGGAGCAGGCTACACATTTTCTACACCAGTCTTCTACGTCTTCGCGGCAATGCACCCAATAGAATCTTTTTCTCACCTTCTCCAGGGTTTTCTTTACTCCTAGATGTCCTCCGGATACTCCGTCGTGCACCTGTCGTAGCACTGACTCGACTTTATCACCGGGAACTACTATCTGTAACCTCCCGTCCACTGGGTGATTCCCATTTCCTCTTGAGAACTCCATTATCAATTATCAGGCTGTCCCATTGGGCCCAGTAACTTTTTGCTGTTGGGCTAAGCGCTGATATTTCACTCCAAGCGGGCTTCTGACCATGGTTCTTCCATTCGATTACTGCCTTCAGGTCACTATCTTCCTTCTGTGCATCTTCCAATGATTGATTATCCCAGTCTTCATCCAAAGCGTTTACCCGGATAATCTTTACGTTCTCTTTCTTTTCCTGTTTGGCACAATGTCGGCAAGATTCTTCACAAGGTCGTCTAGACAAAGCATCAGCATTATTGTGTGACTTGCCTTTTCGATGTTCAGTGACAAAGTCAAATTCTTGCAGCTGCTCTATCCACCTTGCTACTTGTTCTTCTGGGTCCTTGAACTGGAGGAGCCACTGTAAGGCAGCGTGATCGGTACGAAGTGTAAACTGCCTCCCAATCAGATATTTCTTGAAGTGTTGTAAGGTCTTAACAACGGCTAGAAGTTCTCGGCGGGTAACACAGTAATTTCTTTCTGGCTTGGAAAGGCATTTGCTGAAATATGCAATCACGACCTGCCTATCTCCTTGTGTTTGAGAGAGAACTCCTCCAATACCAACATTGCTGGCATCCGTGTCTACCAAAAATCGACCTTCCCGACTAGGGTAACCTAATACAGGAGCCTCACACAAGTGAGTTTTCAGTAGCGCAAATGCCTGTTCGCAGTCAGAGTTCCATTCAAATTGACACTTTTCCTCTGTTAAACGATGCAACGGCTTCGCTAACTCGGAGAAGTTCTTCACAAACCGACGGTAATATGCACACAGACCCAAGAAAGAGCGTACCTCAGTTTTATTACGAGGCGTAGGCCACTTCGACACGGCTTTTATTTTCTCAGGGTCTGTTCGAATTCCTTGCGCCGAAATAATGTGTCCCAAGTATCCAACCTCTTTCTGGAATAGTGTACACTTACTAGGACTGAGTTTTAGATTCGCTTCACGCAGTTTCTGAAAGACTTTCTCCAAATTGCGTAGGTGCTCTGCGAAGTTTCGTCCCATAATGATGATGTCATCCAAATAGACCAGGCATGCATCACCAAGCAACCCCACCAAGATGCGCTCCATTAGGCGCTCAAATGTAGCTGGAGCATTGCACAGTCCAAAAGGCATGACATTGAATTGCCAGAGACCGTTCCCAGGACCAGTGGTGAAAGCGGTCTTTTCTTTATCCTGCTGACAGATTTCCACCTGCCAGTATCCACTTTTGAGGTCAACTGTGGAGAACCATTTCATGCCACTTAGCAAGTCCAAAGTGTCATCTATACGTGGCAGGGGATAACTGTCCTTTTTCGTGGCATCATTCAACATCCTGTAATCAACGCAAAACCTTGTACTGCCATCCTTTTTATTGACTAGGACAACTGGAGATGACCAAGGGCTGGTGGATGCTTCTATAATCCGGTTTTTCTCCATATCTCTTAACATTTCCGTGACTTCCTGTTCTCTTGCAAAGGGGATACGACGTGGTCTCTGTCTTATCGGCTGTGTATCCCCCGTATCTATATGGTGTTTGACGAGCCCGGTCCTTCCCACGTCACCGTCGGTCTTCGAGAAGATGTCATGGAAGTTATGCAGCAGTTGCTTAACTTTGTGACTTTCGAACTTGTTTAAATCACCCTTACAATTTTCGAGTAGTGTCGATACATGTTCCTGCCACTTCTTATCACGTCCCTTTTCGTGCGCCTCTGTTTTTCTCAAAGACGCTACATGATCGCACACACCCACCATGCAATTCTTTTCAAGAATTATTTCTTTGTTACTAACGTTGATAATTCGTACTTTTGGTTTATCGGAAATCATCATCAGTGTCCTTGCTGTTATCCAGTCTGGGTGATCTCCAGAATCTTCTATTATAATGCAACGTTTACGGCATCCTATTGGTGATAGTCTAATATTTACTAAGGTTTCTGATATTGGTGGTAATACCGTTCTCCTTAAACAGTACACTGACCCTTGTTTTCCACCTTGAAGAAATACTTCTTGTTCTGGAAAACTCAATACTCCTTTTGCTACATTAAGGACGCACTGCTGTTTCTTCAAAAAGTCCAGTCCTATTATGCAATCATCTGTAATATTTGCTATTAAAACAGGGTGCGTGAATGTCTTATCACCCATTTTCAAGGACACGTTCGTTTCACCAAGGACGAGTACTGGTTGGCCGGTGGCGGTTTGTAATCGGCATTGTGAAGACCCTCTTTTCCATGCTATGGTCCGAGGAAATAGCTCCGGTCGTGCAATAGTTCTTGATGCACCAGTATCCAACGTGAAACTGCATGACTTACCATTCAGTTCTCCTTCTACAATAAGACTGTTTCCATCGCCCACTTGTGATACTGTTATAATGGGGGCTTCAGGTCGACCAGCCAGTACTCGCCCCATAGCCCTGGCTGTTCTTAGTTTAAATCCTCGGCTTCCACCTGTGTCCCAGAAGTACTTCTTCCCTTAGACTTCCTGGGACAATTGATCCGAATATGACCCTTTTCGCCGCACTCATAGCAGGTTGGTCCTTGCCGAGTTTTAATTATTAGGGTTACCTCGCGAATGCGGTGCTGTAGTCGGCCGTCTTGGCGTACTGCTTCCACCTCCAGAGCGTGTGTCAAGGCTGCCTTCAGAGTCTGATGGTGACCCAGACGAACTGCAGCCCTGACTTCTGCATCTCGGATTCCATCAGTAAAAGCTTGCACCGTAGTAGCATCAATTAATCCCGGTGTTGATGCATACGCCCTCCGAACAACACGTTCTATTTCCGTTGCCCATTGTTGCAAACCCTCACTGCTCTTCTGTGTGCGGTCGCGGAGTTGAGCCCTGTAGACATGTTCGAGGTGTTTCTCCCCGTATCTAGACTCCAACGCTTCTAGCAGACAGGCTAGGGTATTGCAATCGCCGGAAATATTTTCGAGAATTTGTACTGCATCACCACGCAGAGCAAGCGTAAGAGCGGTTACCGCTTGATCGTCGTCCCAGTTGTTGCCTTTTGCGACCTTTTCGAATTGAAGGCGGAAGGCCACCCATGACGTTGTTCCGTCAAAATGAGGCACTTGGAACGTCGGCAAAGCACTAGGTATCACCCCTTTGATGCCTCCTTTCTGTACCTTATCATGGAGGAATTTTATTTCTTTCTCACACTCCATGATGGTGCTGTCTAGTGCCTCGAAACGCGCATCATGTTTGTCTATACGAGCATCTTGCTGGTCTATGCGCGTATCCTGTTGTGCTGTTTTTATTTTAAGCTCGTTGACCTCTTCTTTTGTTTCTTTACACTTTTCATTAAGTTCCAATACTAATTTCTGGGATTTTGCCTGGGATTCTGCTACACTTTTAATGATTTGTGCCTGGGTTTCTGCCTGGGATTTATCTATTTTTGCCTGGGTTTCTGCCTGGGATTTATCTATTTTTGCCTCTATGCCTTTTATTTGCATCGTTAAGTGAGCCAGCAATGCCGATAAATCGCATCCACTGCTTCCAGAAATAGTGGTGGTACTAGGCGCACTCACATTTGTTGGTGTTACGACAGCCGCATCTTCTACGGGTGCGGGGACACTGAGCGGTTATTCCTCTTGACGCGCCAAATCCATCGCTGCTTGTCGTCGCGTGCGAACTCTTTCGTCTTCCCTTGGCGTGACCGGCATGCCGCTTCTGACACCAATTGTTACGGGCTAGGGGTACTTAAACGCCGGTTAAGGGTTACGAAGTTTATTGGCAACGAAGGTACAGTCGATTGTAGGCAATGACAAGTAGAATGTCGCTGACGTTGCACCGAAGTCTTCCCTTATGTCCACGAAGTCTGTGTTGTAAATACACAATAACGCTGCAGATGTTACTTCACGTAGTACTCGAAGTTCTCGTTGTAATTGTCGCAGTAGGTCTTCTTTAAGATCGCTTCTTAACTGTCGCTGTTTTCGTATCGCTAGTCGAGTGTAGACTGACTCTGCGTCGGCGTCGCGCCGCTTTATATAGGCCAGCTGATCGAACATTCCAGATTCCTCTAGACATAATAATAATAGCACATAAGTTCGAGGTCACTCGGAAGTACCTACGGTAATTCCCGGAAACGGGTTTCTAGAAATTTCGATGTCGACACTTTGTTGACAAACTGTTGAGACCTGTACCATTCGATAGGCCGTCCTAAGTCTAGCAATGCGTTTTATTATTGTACCTAGGAAATGTCTAGATCCAGCGAAATAGGGCTTAAAAGTGACACACTACATGTCACGCGATATTGAACCTTATGCCATCGACATAAGGTCCATTCGTAACAATACCATTGCTGAAGAAATAAGCCGCCAAACTCCGAGATAGTTATATAGCTTATTTCATCATCATCATCATCAGCCTCTACTTGTCCACTGCTGGACATAGGCCTCCTTCATGGCACGCCAACAAGCTCGATCCTGAGCAGTTCTCCGCCAGCCACTACCAGCCACCTTTTTGATGTCGTCGCTCCATCTCGCCCAAGGGCGTCCCACGCTACGTTTGCCGAGACGCGGTCTCCACTCGAGGACTCGTTTACCCCAACGGTTGTCAGTCCTGCGGCATATGTGACCAGCCCATTGCCACTTCAGCTTGCTAATCCTCTCAGCTATGTCGGTGACTCTGGTCCTCTGTCGGATCACCTCATTTCTGATGCGGTCCTTTAGAGAGACGCCCAACATAGCCCGCCCCATAGCTCCCTGAACGACTTTAAACTTGTGGACTAGTCTAGCTTATTTAATAACTTGAAATCTCAAAGTACCAGAATCGTAAGAAGAGGCTAACATTGATAAAACCTCGCAACCGATTGTAAAAAGATTTTAAGAAGAACCTTTTTAACATAAGTAAACAAATGAATTTCAAAATCGAAATTCCTATTCTTGTTGAATGTTGCACTACAGGCTGACTCTGATTATAGCAAAGCCAATCTTGTAGCAGTCAATGCTGCCAAAACACAAGCGTTTCTATTCACCGCCAAAAGAAGCCCGTTCCCCTTGGCTCTTACTTTTCGGAATGTATCCTTGGATTTCACCGACCGCCTTCAGCTTTTGGGAGTTGAGATTTCTTCGAACCTTAACTTTAGGCAGTTCATTGGGTCTAAGGCCAAGGTGGTTGCCAGGAAATTTAGGGTTATCGCAAAGGTCCGGCCGTACTTCATACCGGGACAGCTTCTAATGTTACTCGTATACAAAGCACAGGTCCGTTCGTGTATGGAGTACTGCAGCCACATTTGGGCTGGTGCTGCAAAATACCACATGGCTACTTTGGATTCAGTAGAGAGGCGTGCGAAGAGGTTACTTGGCGACCCAGGTTTAGCTCAAAACAGTCTCCACGCGATGAGTAGCCAGCCTGTCGTTGAAATCAAAATCAAAATTGTTTATTTCAAATTAACCAACAGTTGGTGCTTTTGAATAGTCAATGTCGGTCAGTCCAAGAAAAGTGAAGCTAAATTGCACGTTCCAAAGCGTAGATCTCTATGGAGAAGAACGTGCAAGAAATTCCATGGACACTCTTTTAAAATCATATTATGGATTACATGTCTTCGTTACATATTTCTGTTGCTTCTATCATGTAAGCACAATTTATAATTATAAACAATAACGAAAAGATAGAAAATTAATTAAGCCCACTGGTAGCTAAGAGATGACCAGTCTCCACTGACCGCCCCCGTTCACGAGCATGACGCGTGCATCAGCTCCACTTAGCTCAACCATTTTGAAGCAAGCATGCCATGCATGCAAGACATGTGAGTGAGCATGACAAACTCTCAACTGCAATGCTCGTAATGTCAAACAAGTCATATATAAAAAAAAAAACCATAGTCCATGGTGCCTCACATTCACAAACTTGAAAAGTGCTTTTACATTATACAATACTATATTACTTGCAAAATCATGGTAGCAAAATCTTGTGCACAATTGAAATAAACAATTAAAAATAAAAAAGGAATATTTGGAAAACAACAAAAAGGGGGAATGGTATCTCCTCCAAACCTACAAAATTGTCTGTGGCTGTGGAGCAGGACTGGCATTTAGCCAAGCATTTTTATCAAGAATATAATCTTCCAGTTTATAATATGCTTGTTTACACAGCGTGCGTTTAATGCATGTTTTAAATTTAGACTCATTGAGTTGTTGAATCGCTAGCGATATTTTATTATAAAATTTTACACATTACCCCATAAAAGAACTACTTCCTACCTTAGCCAGTCTGAACCGAGGTTGATCTAATTTGTCTCTATTCCTAGTATTAAAATTGTACCTGTCACTTATCTTATTAAAAAGGCCAATATTTTTCGAACATACATAATGTTTTCGTAAATGTATTGACAAGGGACCGTAAGGATGTTTATTTCTTTAAATAGTTCCCTAAGAGAATCGCGTCTGCGGAGATTATATATGGCCCTTATAGCTCTTTTCTGCAGAATAAAAATAGATCTATGTCTGCAGCCCGTCCCCAAAGCAAAATACCGTATTCTATAGGATGCATTTTGGAGAGTGTACGAGGGAATTGCATGATTAAGTTTCCTCTTCTCCGTTCCACCATCGGACGACCCATCGTACGTCGAGTTTCCAAAGCACAACAATCCGAACGAAGCGTTTCGCCTCGTCTTTTATACCGCGTACATCGAGGGATTGGAACAATTTTCCAGCGACGGTGTTTTAGTCGGACTACAATTTAAGTGTCTTCAAAGCTAGAATGAATAAGCTCTGAAAAGACTAGCGCGCTTTACCATCAACGACTGCATCACTGCTTACCATCAGACGGGATTAAGGTCAAGCACTAGTTTATAATCTATACTAATATATAAAGATGAAGAGTTTGTTTGTTTAAACGGAACCTCAGGAACTACTAGTCAGATTTGAAAAATTATTTTCGCAGTGAATAGCCCATTAGTCCAGGAAGGCTTTAGGCTATATAACATCACGCTTCGACCAATAGGAGCGGAGCGTATAAAAATAAACATATTGAAAACTACGCGGGTGAAACCGCACGGCGCAGCTAGTTTATAAAAAAAATAATGTACTCGTATAAGTCACAACACATTGTAGTTAGACATTCAATTATCCGAAGAAAAAACACATTCACAGATTTACATTTATTTTACAAACACCCCTTATAATTAAAAACATTACAAATTAATAGGCATTATCAGTAAATATTAGAACCGTATAGTGAAGTCGGTATAAGCGATTTTGGCGACGTATTCCCAGTTCGTGAGGTCACACTTCTCTATTTTGCAGCCAGGAGAACCGGTGGTGCTGAGCCAATTAATCCTGGAAATTTCAAAAAATATGTTAGATCTTTAGTTTTACTTTAAAAAGGACTGAAAAGAGAAGCTAAGCTTTTTACTGCCATAAAGCAAGTTTTGAAAAGAAAAGATAAGCTTTTCAAAACTTCCTACCAGCTTTTCAAAGCTAGGAACATGTAGGTCATGATACTAAGGTGTCATTAGGGAGCTATTGAAGTGTTTCATCATCAACATTTTTATCGTCCCACTGCTGGGCACAGGTCTCCTCTCATACAAGTTACAAGTTTATAATATATAAAAAAAAAATACAGAGAAGGATTGAGCATAATCACCACGCTTGCTCAATGCGGGTTGGTGATTTCAGACTTAAAGGTCCAGGTTTCCTCAAGATGTTTTCCTTCACCTTCAGTCATTGGTGTCCAAGATATACTTAGAAAGTACATATAACTTTAGAAAAGTTACATTGGTACTTGCCTAACCTGGAATCGAACCCGGCGCACCCATACTTGAGAGGCTGGTATTTTAACCACTAGGCCACCACGACGTTGTAAATTGTTTTTTTTTTTTTAATTATTATAAACTAGCGCTTGACTGCAATCCCACCTGATGGTAAGCAGTGATGCAATCGTTAATGGTAAAGGGTGCTAGTTTATTCAAGGTATTGCGCAAGGTAGGTGCGAAGGTATTATTTCTATTACGAGCGGCGCCCCGCGGTGTCACCCGTTTGAAGTGTTTGCCAGGCATATATCGAATGATTTCAAGAAATTGTGCAAAGTTTAAAGTCAAAGAGTTTTATTTAGCAAAGTAGCTGAATTTGAGCCACTATGCCGTATTATGCTCTTGGGTAGCATCCGATTTACAAGTTGCATAACTGAGTATTTACACATTTCTGACCTTTCGATTAAAAGCTAGCAGGGACATCGCTACATAAACTAAATAAGTGAGAAAACGAATTATTTCTATACACTACTTCCGTAAGTTGCTTTCGACATTGACTTGTTGCACACAATCGCCACACTAGATTAAATAGGAATAAGTACTAGACCGTTGTCATTTGGATCCCATCCAAACTATTAAATTGACATAAAAAAATCTTACGAAACACACAATTACAAAAAAATGAGTATCACTGGCTCATCCTTAAAAATATTATGTGAAAGTGAGTTTGTTTGGTCCGCTTTCACGCCTCAACTACTGAATGGATTTGGATAAAATTTGGCACATTGATGGTTTATAACCAGGAATAACACATAGGATACTTTTTATTCCCATATATTCACGGGTTCGAGATTTAAACGAGTGAAACCGCAGGGCGCCGCTAGTAATGGAAATAATACACTCATAGTCACATTACATACACAACACCCAAGCATTCAATTGTGACTTTTTAGTTGGTCGTTCATCAGGAGTTAGAATTAAATTCATTTATTAAATTAGGCTAAATATCATCTTAAGATATCTTGAAAATGTGATCGAAAACAACATCCTTGATTCGGCGGTGAATATCTGAATATCTGATGTAGGATAATATCATCGCAGGACCTAAAATAGTACCCCGAGGCACTCCAAACTTTATTATGTGGTATTTTCCATTTCAAAAACTGATTTTTTATAAAGCTAATGTAAGATAGGTCTTAAATACTAATTCATCTGATTTTATTCTACTTTCTGGTTTTCAGTTTGGTCGACTAAGCCATTATGATGAAGAAACAATGTCGAAAGTTGTAGCCCCTTCATTAAATACTAACATGTGGTCCAGTTGTGCCTTCGTTCCTTGTATCTTCCCGACAATGGTGCCTTTCTTGGAGTTCTTCACCCAGCCTCCAATGCCTAGCTGTTCAGCCACTTCCTTACAAAATTTTGTGAAATAGCAACCTGTTGGACAAACAGATCAAATTATTAAATGGTAACATCACTGCCATAATCCCCGAAGAGTTAAATAATAGTTATTTATGCTACTGTCAAGCAATAATAGCTATTGTAATATGAGTGATAGTTTGTGCCACTCAACTTCGCTTCGTGGCACAACAGATCAGCACGAGTATTAAAATATCTGATTGCGACAGTGGCATACAAAACCGTTTCTACGACCTTGAAATAAATAAATACAAATAACCGAACAGTGGCGCGAAAATAGCGCGGCGCGCTCAATGTTGATTCGTTGTTATAATCCCACAAATGAAAGGCAAAGGCAATTCAACCAACCAGCCTAATACCTAACATGCGATCTTTAGTCGTGACGCAATTACGCGCGCTTTTTATCATTATCATATGTTGATTTTTCGATGCCCTAGCCATAAAACGTACGGTTTATCCGTGTGGAATTGGTCATTGTAACACGACTTGGCAGGAATGAGTACTATTGATGAGACTTATGGTTATGTATTAAGCAAATTACCAAATGGTCGTAGAAAAAGGTTATACAGTAACTGTATCAGTATTTCTTAACACAATAAAATAAGAAATAATATTAAAAGGCGTGGAAAGGACTTGTTTGTAAGGATGAAAATTGTGAGTCCATCATTGACATAAATGCTTGGAGTAACCAACACTCATTATCAATTTTATCATTCCAACAACTGCAGATGATTGCATAGCGGACTATCATTAGCAAAAGCTTCTATTTTGTTAGGTAGTTCAACAACACTGATTGCGTTATTTACATTGTTGAGCAGTATTTTTTTTTCGAACTTATGAAGCACTAGCGACCCGCCCGGCTTGGCACGGGTACAATGCCGATACTAAATACACTACAGAATAACTGTGAACGTTGTATACAAAAACCTAGCGGCCCACCGCGCCGCTCCAGCCGCCCCGGCCGATCGCTACGTCCCGCAATTTTTAAATCCATAGTTAATATTATAAATGCGAAAGTAACTCTGTCTGTCTGTCCGGTTTTCACGCCAACACTACTGAACCGTTTGTAATGAAATTTGGTATAGAGATAGTCTAGAGCTTGAGAAAGGACATAGGCTATATAACATCCTGCTATGCCCAATAGAACAGAGCAGTAACAAAAATTTAACAGGCGCTTATAGGTATTATATCAATTAAGCTCTTTCGGTTCGAAACTTACGCAGCTGAAACCGCGTGGCACAGCTAGTGTCAAGGCATTATTTGGAATAGAACCCAGAGTAGGGCTTTCGACTACCTCTTTGATTATTTTTCCAATTAAGGAGTATTTTATACAGCTTATCCATTTATTTTGACTTTCTAGATATACTATAATGTTTAAACTAGGCCATACTAGTTTATACTGGAGTGTGCGTATTTATATGAGGATGAACTAGTTTGGCCTAGCCTAAACTGGTCTATCCTATCGGGCTTGGGACAAATTAGTTTGGACTAGCCTAAACTGGTTTAACCTATCGCGTATGGGAAGGTATAGTTTAGCCTAGGCAAAACTGGTTTGTCCTGAAATCAGGTTTGGCCGGTAACATATGTATGAATATGAATATTTGCACTGGTCTGGTCGTGCCTCGGAAACCACGTTAAGCCGTTGGTCCCGGTTGCCATACGAACATAGTGGCAGTCGTTACGGGTTGTTGGATCCCTCAAAAGTCCAACAATTGGTCTAATTGCAATGTTTCGATATCGCCTTCGGGTTGTGGAGGTCAGACGGCAGGCGCTTTCCGGAAACTATCGAAGTTTAGCCAAAATCAGCAGTTAGACTGGTAAAGCGGACCCTAAACTCCAAAACTGAAAAAACTTCGGATACGTCTAGGATTAACGCTAAGATGATGATGATGAGGGACATAGAGAAAGAAAGGGCGACTTTATTTTATATTACGTAGTGATTGGACACGTGATGCAGAGGGTTGCCGCATACATAATACCAGGAAAACCCATCGCTGAACGCAAGAAAGAATTTTTTTTTAACAAGCTTTTACGAGTGGAGTGTGTTAAGTTTTCATTTGTTTATTTACTTTTAATTACTAACATTAGTTATTAGCAAAATTCCTGTTACTACCAACCTTGCCTTTCTTATGGACTTTTTTGTCTAAATTAAATGATTTGTTCGTTTGCTACTGGGCCGATTTGAAAAATTCTTTTTGCGTTGGATAGCCCATTAATCCAGGAAGGCTTTAGGCTGTGTAAAATCACGCTGCGACCAATAGGAGCGGAGCATAACTAACTCCACGCGAACGAAGTCGCTGGCGGCTGCTAGTAATAGATATGATAGAAAACAAATATTTTATTGAGCTGTGAACTGCATACAATTGTTATCGTAATTACAATGCGTGATTTTGTTTTGCGTTGCCATGGCGTGACCAAACAAAACAGAATTCATTTCGAAATATGACTTCATAATGAACATGAAAGTTAATCCATGATTTAACATATGACTTCATAATGAAAATGAATGTTAATCCTTTGATCCTCATACAGTGATTAAATAATATTCCGGGATTACTAAATGCATACTTATAGCAATTATTCATTTTCATACGAGATAATATATAAAGTCTGTCAGCTTATATAGTACTAGCGGCCGCCAGCGACTTCGTTCGCGTAGAGCCGGTTATGCTCCGCTCCTATTGGTCGCAGCGTGATGTTATATAGCCTAAAGCCTTCTTGGATTAATAGGCTATGCAACGCAAAAAGAATTTTCCAAATCGGACCAGTAGTTCCTGAGATTAGCGCGCACAAACAAACAAACAAACTCTTCAGCTTTATGTATTAGTATAGAAGTATAGACTAGTGACCAGCCCTGGCTTCGCACGGGTGCAATGCTGATACTAAATACACTGCAGAAAAACTGTGAACGTATAAAAAAATGGTGGCACGCCGCCGCTCCTGCCGCCCCGGCTGGCCGCTCCTGCCCGCAATTTTTAAATCTGTAATATCTTCGAAAATATTCATTTAAATCATATACTGTAAAGGGCAATATAGATCTATAATAAATCAACAATTTATTTAAAGTATTAAATGGATAAGAATTAATGCTGTATTGGTTAAAATCACTTTGTAAATTAGCCGGTATATGATGTAAAAATATGATGTTAAGAGATATCCATAAGTGATAGACAAATATACAGTATGTTAACTAACAGAGGACGTTCCCGTTAACCCGAAATAGTATAGCATACATACATGCTAAAAAAAATATTTCCATTCGAAAACAAAATGTTTTAAAATTTTTTCCAATATGAAAATATTCAATAAAAATTTTAAATTGACATGTAAAAGAAACACACTGTACACGCAAACATGAAAGAGGGCAACGTCGCAATTTATTTATACATGACGACTACTATTTTGATTTAAAACAAGAGGTTTCAAATTTATTTCCAATTAGAATTTTTTTTATTCGGATTTTTTTATGCTTATTTTTCTATGCTGATATTTTTATTTTAATCTATTAATGATATATATTAACGAGTTTAAGGGAACGCCCTCTGTTATTTAACATACTGTATATCATCGCGAACTCTTTGTAGACCTTTTCAATGTGTACAATATTTAGTACCTACATTATTTTGATAAATCTCGTAGGGTTCAGGCTGCGTTTCACTGCAAACGCGGAAAAAATGTAATTATTTACGACAACACATTAGAAATCTCAAAAATATTAGTAATTCTCCACAATTTAATCAGACTGTCGTCCAGAGAGATAGATAGAGAGAGATCGTGCGGCGAGCTAAATCAACGTCCAGAAATCAGTTATAGTGACCACGACCGTTCTGTCAAGAACGAAACGATGAAGAAGACTCAAGCGATTTTGAAAATTATTAGACAACTGTTAGAATATGACAATGTAATTCCACCTCATTTAGTTTAAGCTGGAAATACAATTTACTTTTAATTAGGTTTTGCAATATTGTCATGATGTGAAAAATGTTTTCTTTTGTCTTTAAATAAAACCACATTTTCGCTGATATAATATACTGCATTCTTATTTTATTACAACAGGTTATGGGCCCAGACACCATATACGCAAAGTAATAGGATAAGTAATACAGGAAGTTACGGTGTGACAATAATATTCACGTGCGACGTGGAGGAGATAGTCACAGGATACTTATAGAACGTGTGTCGCAAGGCAGGACAGCGAAATGGAAGTAAACCTAAATACCAATAACGGCTTGAAGCTGGAAGGACCTAACAACTGGGCCATCTGGAAGTTCCAAACTACAGTTTTGCTACGAGGTCAAGGCTGGTTGGATGTTGTCGAAGGTAAAGCTTTAAAACCCGAAGATCCTAATGAACAAACCGCATGGGAAAGTAAAGATGCAAAGGCTCAAACACTATTAGTCACAAGGATGACTGAAAAGGTAATGTTGCACATTATTTCATGTTCAACTTCAGCTGATATGTGGAGAAAGCTTCAAAGTGTTTATGAGCAAAAAACAGAAACAAATATCCATATAATTCAGCAGCGCTTTTTCCAGTATAAGTTTGAAACAGGCTTGTTAATCTGTTGAAAGATTTTAAAATAAATAATGTTTGTCCAGTATGTATTTACTGTGATAATCAGTCGGCCATATCAACTGCTAGTTCTGACACTGTCAAGCGATTAAAGCATGTTGACATTCGTTATCATTTTATAAAAGAATTAATTAAGAATAAAAGGATATGTTTAAATTATGTCAAAACGAGTGATCAACCTGCTGATATGCTTACTAAGACCTTAAATAGAGAATTAATGAATCGTTTCTTAGGAATATGCAGGCTTGGTAATGTAGAAAAGATTTAATTTTTGTCAGCTTATTTTTGGTGCAATTACATTGAGTGGGGGTGTTAGAATATGACAATGTAATTCCACCTCATTTAGTTTAAGCTGGAAATACAATTTACTTTTAATTAGGTTTTGCAATATTGTCATGATGTGAAAAATGTTTTCTTTTGTCTTTAAATAAAACCACATTTTCGCTGATATAATATACTGCATTCTTATTTTATTACAACAACAACAAAATGCCATGTTACTTGTAAGTGGCATAGGCTACAATATATTAAGTGTTACATTGTTGTCGGTTTGTATCACAATTAAAAATATTTACCGTCTAGGGCAGGGTCTGCTAGTAAAAATACAAATAAATAATATCGAAATATACATTATGTATTTATTTATTGATCCAAACTGTTGTATAACCGACAAGAATCTTTTTAAAAAAACCAAAGGAGGGACCACTTATTATCAATAAAAATATAGTTGGTATAAAAGGGATTAATGGAGTGAAATGAGATGAAAGAGGACCTAAAGAAAAACAGGTGGACAGCGGCAACTTGATCCTAGAAGGTAAATACCTAAGGGTGTGACAGCAGCGAAGACCTCTTGAAGGCGGTAGCGGTATTGGTCCACTATCAGGCATGGAAGAGGCCCAGGCAGCAAAAGCGGCTCAGCGTCCTTACAGACAGGGAGGGAAGGTGAAGACAGTAGATGAAACCTGAATATAGTTTGTTCAGAATAAGCCACTGAATCGATTCGAATGTTATAATTTTTCCCAAATACATTTAGAAATTATTGCGGTGTGGTTACCGAGTGCCCAACACAACGGACGGTAGATCATAGTACTAGGCGCGTGAGACAGGGCCCCGCGTCGCGCTGCTGCAGGCGCGGTGCGTTGACCATATTTTTTTGGGACAACCAGGTAAGATAACAAGTTCATAACTTAGAGGTTTTCCATTATATCTTTTTGAAATTTTGTACATAGATTCTTTACTTAAAAATATTGAACACGTGTTTCGGATTTTGCATATACAAAAAATAACGTTGTATATAAAAAAATAAATTGTATTTTCTAATTTATCATAATAATAATAATAATAATAATACAGCTTTATTACATTCCACAATTAATCAAGTAATATTAATATGTAATTCCATTAATTAAATTATACATCAGTTAATTAAATTCAAAAATATAAAAAGAAAAAATTTAAAAAAAATATACACATTAATTGGTGCAAGATATTATTATTTTCATTGTTTAAAATCAAATGGTGTGGACCCCCTTTAGGGTAAAAGCCTCCTCCAAAGAATTCCATTTAATTTTGTCTCTGGCGGTGGATATCCAGTCTCTACCTGCGGTGGCCACAATTTCATCTTGCCACCGAGCGTTCGGACGACCTCTAGCTTTCCTACCATATGGTCCTTTCCAGTCTGTGATATTAATTGTCCAACGATTGTCCTTGTATCTGGCGACATGGCCAGCCCGCCTCCATTTTAAACTTTTAGCAAAACGCAGAGCATCCTTTACCATGGTAATCTTCCGAATTTTTGTACTTCTTACTCTGTCTTTTAGCTTTAAGTTCAAGCAGCTCCTTTCCATTGCTCTCTGGGTGGTCTGGACTTTGTGACTTGCTTTCTGATCGTAGTTCCAGGTTTGGCAGCCGTAGGTGAGACAGGGCAATATTGTACTATCCAGTATCAACCTTTTTAATTTAATTGATAATTTCGATTTCAAAACCTCTTTTTGAGCCCAGTATTTTCTCCATGAGATAGCTGCTCTTCTGCTGATTTCCTCTATATTCCGGTTTTTATTAAATGAAATTTGCTTACCAAGATAAACATAACTTTCTACGTACTCTATTGGCACCCCGTTAACCAATATCGGCGTCAAGTCCCTGTTAGTCATTACTTTGGTTTTTTCTAAGTTCATCTCTAGTCCTGCGCGGGCGCTAGCAGATTGAAGCTGGTTGATCATCGTGTTGAGCTTATACGGGCTTTCAGAGAAAACAACGATGTCATCCGCAAACCGAAGATGACTCAAATGTTTCCCATTCACATTAATTCCTTGTGCCGACCATGGTAAGTCTTCCATTACATTTTGTAGGACCGCTATAAATAATTTCGGCGAGATAGGATCGCCCTGTCTGACTCCTCGGTTAATACTGATTTTGGTACCCATCCTGTCTAGCCTGACTCTACTTGTGCAATTAAGATAAATATTTTTAATAATGTTAATATATTTCGCTTCAATGTCTTGTTTGCTTAATGCTTCCCAGATGCTATTATGATGAATAGAGTCGAAGGCTTTCTTATAGTCAATAAAAGCTATGTATAACGGTTTTTTGTATTCGACATACTTTTCAATTATTTGATCAACGGTGTGAATGTGATCAGTAGTACTAAATCCGCTTCGGAATCCCGCTTGTTCTATAGGTTGACTGAGGTATTCAGAGAAAACACGTTTATCCAGCTATGCGGTTTTTATTTGAAGACCACTGTCAATTCCATAGACGTCATAGATGAACCTAAACATAGACAATACATCACACCCTCACCCTTAATCTAAGACCCTTCATTTTATTGTTATAAGTTAGGAAATCTAAACTAACAAAACAGAAATACCAAAACAAAACACAATACAAATGTAAAATAACGAAGTACACAAACCAAACTTAACTCGCATTATATTTTATAATTTACCGGGTTGTTTACTCGGCATTGACGAACGGGACGAGACTGGGCCGGCTCCGGAGAAGACAAGGCAGGCGGTAATTCACCCTGAACTGGATAATCAAGGCAATCCTCAAACTGTTCGTTATCCACGTCTCCGACGGCCGGAGCTTCGGCTCGTGGGATACCCGTACTGGACTCTCCCCGATCCTGAGCTACTTTCTCTATGTTCGACCTTTCACGTACCGGGCTGGAAGGACAGATTAATGAACTCCGTTTCCGTTGCTTGAGCTGATCTACATGCCTATGGAATTCCCTACCAGAAGTATCTACCACCCTATAATCCGTGGCTCCCATTCTCTCTATCACTTTCCCCGGTACCCATCTATCCTGTCCCCTATATTGGCGCAGCCAGACTTCCTCCCCCGGACTTAGCCGACGAGAACCACTTGCTCCAAATTCCTTTTGCCGTTCCTGAGCATCCCTAACTTTATTGTCTCTACTAGGTCGTAACGCGTCTAATTTAGTACGCAACCTGCGCCCCAACATAAGCGAGGCGGGCGTTTCACCAGTCGAACAGTGTTCGGTGTTTCTATAGTGCAATAAAAAATTGTTCAAAAATAATTGAATGCTTAACTTTTCCCTAATGGCTTTTTTGATCACCCGTTTAACCGTATGTACAGCATTTTCCGCTGCGCCGTTTGAGGCGGGATGATAAGGAGCTGAAAATATATGTTTAATACCATTGCTAAGCAGAAATTGCGAAAATTCGTAACTTGTGAAGGGCGGACCGTTATCTGAAACGATTTGTCTTGGTAGGCCAAAACGTGCAAAGATATCGCTCAAAACGCCGATAGTGTTACTCGCCGCTGTATTAGGTACTTGACTAACTTCAAGCCACTTAGTTCGGGCATCGACCAGTACCAAAAATATTTGTCCATTTATAGGCCCTAAAAAATCAATATGCACGCGGGCCCAAGGTTTGTCAGGCCATGGCCAGGGACAAGGCATGTGTCGAGGTGGCGCCTCACTGTCTACAGAGCAGACGCGACAACTCTGACACATTTTTTCAATCTCTTCGTCCATGCCTGGCCACCAAACGTAGCTTCGGGCAAAAGCTTTAGTTTTAACTATGCCCATATGAGCCTCATGCAAGTCTGATAAAACCTTTCGCCTGCATGCTGCCGGTATTACTACCCTGTGCCCCCACATCACACAACCTAATTCTTCATATAGTTCTGTTTTACGATTAAAATAAGGGTTAAGTGATACTATTTCCACATTGGCCGGCCAATAGTCTCGTAAATAACTTAAAACTCTGCTTAAGAATTGATCCCTACTAGTTTGTTTTTTAATCTCATTATGATCCAATAACATGGAATTTTGAGCAAAGTGTAAATGTGTTTGTTCCGGAATTCTAATATTCTGTGCGCTCGACGTAAGAGCGGGCAGTCGCGACAGTCCGTCAGCCCCGTTTTGCTTTGACGTGACATATTCAATGTCATATGTGTAGGCGGATAACTTGATAGCCCACCTTTGAATCCGACTGGCAGTCATCGACGGTATGCCCTGTTTGGGCCCAAAAATTGTGACCAAAGGCTTGTGGTCTGTCCGTAAGGTAAAACGCCTACCATATAAGTATTGGTGTAATTTTTCAAAACAAAACACAATGGCCAAGGCCTCCCGCTCAATTTGTGAATAATGCTTCTCCGCGTCGTTAAGAGCACGTGAAATATACACCACGGGTCGCTCCCGCACTGTGACTACGCCATCGTCAGCCGCCTCGTGCATCTGTGTGAGCACGCCGCCTATGCCTCTAGCACTCGCATCACACGTTAAAAACAACGGTTTATTAGGTTCGTAATGAGCTAAGACGTCGGCACTAATCAAAATGGATTTTACCCTTTTAAAAGCATTCTCACATTCACTATTCCATTTCCATATCACTCCTTTCTTAAGTAATTGATACAGGGGTGCTAGTATTGTACTCAGGTTTTTTACGAACTTAGCATAGTAATTAATAGTACCTAAAAACGCTCTCAAATCAGTGACATTGTCCGGGCGTGGTATATTTAGTATACCTTCCACTTTTTCCGGGTCAACTTTAATTCCCTCGGCGGAAATAATATATCCTAAATATTTAACCTCGCTCGCCATGAACAAACATTTACTTTCTTTTAGTTTCATTCCGTTCGAAAGTAATCTTTCCAATACTCTTTCTAAAGTGATTAAATGTTCCCTGACATTTGGCGATCCAATAATTATATCATCAAGAAAAACTTCCACGTTTGGAATATCATTCAAAAGATTAGCCATAATCCTTTGAAATATTCCCGGACTCGAGGACAAGCCAAAAACTAATCTTCTGTACTTAAAAAGGCCCTTGTGCGTATTAATAACAGTGCAATTATCGGGGTCGTCTAATTCAATTTGATTGTAGGCTTGCGTTAAATCTAACTTTGTGAATATCTTTGCACCGGTTAATTTAACCAGTAAGTCGTTTATGCGCGGTAAAGGATATTTATCAACTACTAGAACAGGATTTAGAGTTAATTTGTAGTCAGCACAGATACGGAGTCCACCATCAGCCTTACGTACAGGTACCAGCGGGGTAGCCCAGTCCGAGCTGTCCACAGGCTCTATGAGACCGGCGCGCTGCATACCGTCCAGCTCCGTCTCCACGCGCTCGCGCAGCGCGTACGGAATAGGTCGTGCGCGGCAGAACACTGGTACCGCACCCTCGCGTAACCGTAACCGAGCCTTGCTTCCCGTGAACCGGCCCAGCCCGCACGCAAACAAATCCTTATATCTGCAAAGTAATTGCTTTAGTTGATTATCACTTACTTTACCGCAATCTGTTCTCATTATAAAAATATCATTTGGGTACAAAGGTACTTCAATTCCCAACTCTATAAGCCATTGCCGGCCTAATAGACAAGTAGTACCTCCGCGTATTACAAACAATTCTAAATGTTTATACTTTAACCCGTGTTTGACAAGGGGTTTAATTACCCCTAAAGGTTTAATTGTTGTGCCATCGTAAAATCTAAACACTAACTTAGAACTTTGTAGCGTTCTATGACTAAACCATTTCATGTACATGGTTTCACTGATACACGATACTGACGATCCCGTATCAACTTCCATTTGTAGTTTTATTGCATCTACCCATATGAACATGCTCACCGGTCCATAGCTGTTCAGGCTGAGTTGATGCAATTCCTCCGCCTCCCAGCCTTCTCCGTCTGATAACGGAGGTTCATCTTCCCCCGACTGATCTCCTGAGTGCAGCTGCCCAGCTGCTGTCATGTGTACTACCGCGTTGTTGGTGACCCGTCGCACTCCCAGCTGCTCATCTCCTGGGCGTGTCGGACAAACTCTACGTAGGTGTCCTTTCCGCTGACACCTACCGCAAATAAAACGCTTGTATCTACAGTCTTCACTCTGGTGATCTTCCGCTCCGCAAGCCGAACAATATTTTCCGCATGCCTCGCCGGCGGTAGTCCTGAGCGTATGTCCCGAGACGCGTGCCTGCCCGCGCTGACCGCCCCGGCCCCGGCGCCCGCGCCCGGCCCACGTCACCGCATGCAGCGCGCTCGTAGCTCCCTCACTGCCGCCGCTAGTTCTGCTGTTGTTTCCGACTGTTTCCACGGCTGCCGCATCGCGTTCGGCCGCTTCCATTGCACATGCAATTTTAACAGCGTTGCTAAAAGGCAGGTCTTCCTCCGTAAACAATCTTTGTCTGATATGCTCATTCTTTAACCCGCAAACCATCTGGTCCCGTAAATTTTCTTCTAGTCCGGCCTTGAATTCACAATGTTTTGAGAGCTTTTTCAATTCTGCTATGAAGTCTAAAACAGATTCACCTTCATTTTGACGTCTTTGACGGAAGCGATATCTTTCCGCCATGAAGGATGGTTTCGGTTGTAAGTGATCTGTCAATGTTTTAACCACTGACAAATATGTTTTTTCGCTCGGCTTTTCAGGGCTTGTTAAATTACTAAGCAATTCATATGCTTCGTCCCCCATTGCCGCTATCAACGTGGGTAACCATAGCTCGTCCTTGATCTTGTTCACTTTGAAATACATTTCCAAGCGTTCCACGTACAAAGTGAAATTTCCGGACCTCACGTTAAATTCAACCAATTTTCCAACCGACATGACGCAGATATGCTACTCCAGCTCTACACAACAATATTATGTATTGATCCTCGTCGCCACTGAGGTATTCAGAGAAAACACGTTTATCCAGCTATGCGGTTTTTATTTGAAGACCACTGTCAATTCCATAGACGTCATAGATGAACCTAAACATAGACAATACATCACACGCCACTGAGGTATTCAGAGAAAACACGTATATCCAGCTATGCGGTTTTTATTAGAAGACACCTGTCAACATCCCAGACGTCATAGATCAACCTAAACATAGACAATACATCACACCCTCACCCTTAATCTAAGACCCTTCATTTCCTTATTATAAGCTAGGACATCTAAACTAACAAAACATAAATACTTTACAAAAGAAAACACATTACAAGTAAAATAACTAACTAAACAAAACCAAACTTAACTCAGATTATATTTTATAATTTACCGGGTTATTTACTCGGCATTGGCGAACGGGACGAGACTGGGTCGGCTCAGGAGAAGGCAAGGCAGGTGGTAATTCACACTGAATCGGATGATCAAGACAATCCTCAAACTGATCATTATCCACCTCTCCGACGGCCGGAGCTTCGGCTCGAGGGTTGCCCAGACCGGACTCTTCACGATCCTGAGCTACTTCCACAATGTCCGATCTCTCACGTACCGGGCTTGAAGGACCGATTAATGAACTCCGTTTCCGTTGTTTGAGCTGATCTACATGCCTATGAAATTCCCTACCAGAAGTATCTACCACCCTATAATCCGTGGCTCCCAATCTATCAATCACTTTCCCCGGTACCCATTTATCCTGCCCCCTATATTGGCGCAGCCAGACTTCATCTCCCGGACTTAGCTGACGAGAACCACTTGCTCCAAATTCCTGTTGTCGTTCCTGAGCATCCCTAACTTTAATTTCTCTACTAGGTCGTAACGCGTCTAATTTAGTACGCAACCTGCGGCCCAACATAAGCGAGGCGGGCGTTTCACCAGTCGAACAGTGTTCGGTGTTTCTATAGTGCAATAAAAATGTGTTTAAAAATAACTGAATGCTTAACTTTTCCCTAATGGCTTTTTTTGATCGCCCTTTTAATCGTATGTACAGCATTTTCCGCTGCCCCGTTTGAAGCGGGATGGTAAGGAGCTGAAAATATATGTTTAATGCCATTGCTAAGCAGAAATTGTGAAAATTCGTAACTTGTGAAGGGCGGACCGTTATCAGAAACAATTTGTCTTGGTAGGCCAAAACGTGCGAAGATGTCGCTCAAAACGGCAATAGTGTTACTCGCTGCTGTATTGGGTACCTGACTAACTTCAAGCCACTTAGTCCGGGCATCGACCAGTACCAAAAATATTTGTCCATTTATAGGGCCTAAGAAATCAATATGCACGCGAGCCCAAGGTTTGTCAGGCCATGGCCAGGGACAAGGCACGTGTCGAGGTGGCGCCTCACTTTCTGCAGCGCAGACGCGACAACTCTGACACATCTTTTCAATTTCTTCGTCCAGGCCTGGCCACCAAACGTAGCTTCGGGCAAAAGCTTTAGTTTTTACTATGCCCATATGAGCTTCATGCAAGTCTGATAAAATCTTCCGCCTGCATGCCGCTGGTATGACTACCCTGTGTCCCCACATCACACAACCTAATTCTTCATATAGTTCTGTTTTACGATTAAAATAAGGGTTAAGTGATACTATTTCCATATTGGCTGGCCAATCGTCTCGTAAATAACTTAAAACTCGGCTTAAGAACTGATCCTTACTAGTTTGTTTTTTAATCTCATTGTGATCCAATAACATGGAATTTTGAGCAAAATGTAAATGTGTTTGTTCCGGAATTCTAATATGCTGTGAGCTCTCCGTAAGAGCGGGCAGTCGCGACAGTCCGTCAGCCCCGTTTTGCTTTGACGTTACATATTCAATATCATAAGTGTAGGCGGATAACTTGATAGCCCACCTTTGAATCCGACTGGCAGTCATCGACGGTATAGCCTGTTTGGGCCCAAAAATTGTGACCAAAGGCTTGTGGTCCGTCCGTAACGTAAAACGCCTACCATATAAGTATTGGTGTAATTTTTCAAAGCAAAACACAATAGCCAAAGCCTCCCGCTCAATTTGTGAATAATGTTTCTCTGCGTTGTTGAGCGCGCGTGAAATATACACCACGGGTCGCTCCCGCGCTGTGACTACGCCATCGTCAACTGCCTCGCACATCTGCGTGAGCACACCGCCTATGCCTCTAGCACTAGCGTCACACGTTAAAAACAACGGTTTATTAGGTTCATAATGAGCTAAGACGTCGGCACTGATCAAAATGGATTTTACCCTTTTAAAAGCGGTCTCACATTCACTGTTCCATTTCCATATCACTCCTTTCTTAAGTAATTGATACAGTGGCGCTAGTATGGTACTCAAATTTTTAACGAACTTAGCATAGTAATTAATGGTACCTAAAAACGCTCTCAATTCCGTGACATTGTCCGGTCGTGGTATATTTAGTATACCTTCCACTTTTTCCGGGTCTACTTTAACTCCCTCGGCGGAAATGATATATCCTAAATATTTAACCTCGCTCACCATGAAAAAACATTTACTTTCTTTAAGTTTCATACCGTTCGAAAGTAATCTTTCCAATACTCTCTCCAGAGTTATTAAATGCTCTCTGACATTAGGCGATCCGATAATTATATCATCCAGAAAAACTTCTACGTTTGGAATATCATTCAAAAGATTAGCCATAATCCTTTGAAATATTCCCGGACTCGAGGACAAGCCAAAAACTAATCTTTTATACTTAAAAAGGCCCTTGTGTGTATTAATAACAGTACAATTATCGGGGTCTTCTAATTCAATTTGACTGTAAGCTTGTGTTAAATCTAACTTTGTGAATACCTTTGCACCGGTTAATTTAACCAGTAAGTCGTTTATGCGCGGTAAAGGATATTTGTCAACTACTAGAACAGGATTTAGGGTTAATTTGTAGTCAGCACAGATACGGAGTCCACCATCAGCCTTACGTACAGGTACCAGCGGGGTAGCCCAGTCCGAGCTGTCCACAGGCTCGATGACACCGGCGCGCAACATACCGTCCAGCTCCGCCTCCACGCGCTCGCGCAGCGCGTACGGAACAGGTCGTGCGCGGCAGAACACTGGTACCGCACCCTCGCGTAACCGTAACTTGGCCTTGCTTCCCGTGAACCGGCCCAGCCCGCACGCAAACAAATCCTTATATCTGCAAAGTAATTGCTTTAGTTGATTATCACCCACTTTACCGCAACCTGTTCTCATTGTAAAAATATCATTTTGGTACAAAGGTATTTTTATTCCTAGCTCTATAAGCCATTGCCGGCCTAGTAGACAAGTAGTACCTCCACGTATTACAAACAATTCTAAATGCTTGCACTTTGACCCGTACTTGACAAAGGGTTTAATTACCCCTAAAGGTTTAATTATTGTACCATCGTAAAATCTAAACACTAGCTTAGACCTTTGTAGCGATCTATGACCAAACCATTTCATGTACATGGTTTCACTGATACACGATACTGACGATCCCGTATCAACTTCCATTTGTAATTGTACAGCATCTACCCATATGAACATGTTCACCGGTCGATAGCTGTTCAGGCTGAGTTGATGCAATTCCTTCGCCTCCCAGCTTTCTCCGTCTGACAACGGAGGTTCATCTTCCCCTGACTGGTCTCTTGAGTGCAGATGCCCAGCTGCTTCCATGTGCCCTACCGCGTTGTTGGTGACCCGACGCACTTCCAGCTGCTTATCCCCTGAACGCGTCGGACAAACTCTACGTAGGTGTCCTTTACGCCGACACCTACTGCAAATCAAACGCTTGTGTCTACAATCTTCAGTCTGGTGATCTTCCGCTCCACAAGCCGAACAACATTTTCCGCATGCCTTGCCGGCGGTAGTTTTGAGCGTATGTCCCGAGACGCGTGCTTGCCCGCGCTGACCGCACCGGCCTCGACGCCCGCGCCCAGCCATCGTCACCGCATGCAGCGCGCCCGCAGTTCGATTACTGCCGCCGCTAGCTCCGCTGTTGTTCTCGACTATTTCCACGGCTGCCGCATCGCGTTCCGCTGCTTCCATTGCACATGCAATTTTAACAGCGTTGTTAAAAGGCAGGTCCTCCTCCGTGAACAGTCTTTGTCTGATATGCTCATTCTTTAACCCGCAAACCATCTGGTCCCGTAAATTTTCTTCTAGACTGGCCTTGAATTCACAATGTTTTGAGAGCTTTTTAATTCTTTTAAGAATTCTAAAACAAATTCACCTTCATTCTGACGTCTTTGACGGGAAGCGATATCTTTCCGCCATGAAGGATGGTTTCGGTTATTAAGTGATCTGTCAATATTTTGACCACTGACAAATAAGATTTTCCTTTCAGCTTTCAGGGCTTGTTAAATTACTGAGCAATTCATATGCTTCGTCCCCCATCGCCGCTATCAGCATTGGGTAACCATAACTCGTCCTTTATCTTGTTCACTTTGAAAAACATTTCTAAGCGTTCTACGTACAAAGGTGAAATTTCCGGACCTTACGTTAAACTCACTAATTTTTCCAATTGACATGATGCAAAGCTCTCCCACAACAATATTATATGGTGATCCTCGTCGCCACTGAGGTAAGGAAAAAAAAAAAAGAATTAAAAAAGCTCTCAAAACATTGTGAATTCAAGGCCAGTCTAGAAGAAAATTTACGGGACCAGATGGTTTGCGGGTTAAAGAACGAGCTTATCAGACAAAGACTGTTCACGGAGGAGGACCTGCCTTTTAACAACGCTGTTAAAATTGCATGTGCAATGGAAGCAGCGGAACGCGATGCGGCAGCCGTGGAAATAGTCGAGAACAACAGCGGAGCTAGCGGCGGCAGTAATCGAACTGCGGGCGCGCTGCATGCGGTGACGATGGCTGGGCGCGGGCGTCGAGGCCGGTGCGGTCAGCGCGGGCAAGCACGCGTCTCGGGACATACGCTCAAAACTACCGCCGGCAAGGCATGCGGAAAATGTTGTTCGGCTTGTGGAGCGGAAGATCACCAGACTGAAGATTGTAGACACAAGCATTTAATTTGCAGTAGGTGTCGGCGTAAAGGACACCTACGTAGAGTTTGTCCGACGCGTTCTGGGGATAAGCAGCTGGAAGTGCGTCGGGTCACCAACAACGCGGTAGGGCACATGGAAGCAGCTGGGCATCTGCACTCAAGAGACCAGTCAGGGGAAGATGAGCCTCAGTTGTCAGACGGAGAAAGCGCTGGGAGGCGGAGAATTGCATCAACTCAGCCTGAACAGCTATCGACCGGTAATTTATGTTCATATGGGTAGATGCTGTACAATTACAAATGGAAATTGATACGGGATCGTCAGTATCATGTATCCAGTGAAACCACATGTACGTAAATAGTTTGGTCTTAGTCTTCTGAGTCTAAGCTAGTGTTTGGAATTTTACGATGGTACAATAATTAAACCTTTAAGGTAATTAAACCCTTTGTCAAGTACGGGTCAAAGTGCAAGCATTTAGAATTGTTTATGCATTGGAGGGACTACTTGTCTACTAGGCCGGCAATGGCTTATAGAGCTAGGAATAAAAATACCTTTGTACCAAAATGATATTTTTACAATGAGAACAGGTTGCGGTAAAGTGGGTGATAATCAACTAAAGCAATTACTTTGCAGATATAAGGATTTGTTTGCGTGCGGGCTGGGCCGGTTCACGGGAAGCAAGGCTCAGTTACGGTTACGCGAGGGTGCGGTACCAGTGTTCTGCCGCGCACGACCTGTTCCGTACGCGGTGCGCGAGCGCGTGGAGGCGGAGCTGGATGGTATGTTGCGCGCCGGTGTCATCGAGCCTGTGGACAGCTCGGACTGGGCTACCCCGCTGGTACCTGTACGTAAGGCTGATGGTGGACTCCGTATCTGTGCTGACTACAAATTAACCCTAAATCCTGTTCTAGTAGTTGACAAATATCCTTTACCGCGCATAAACGACTTACTGGTTAAATTAACCGGTGCAAAGGTATTCACAAAGTTAGATTTAACACAAGCTTACAATCAAATTGAATTAGAAGATCCCGATAATTGTACTGTTATTAATACACACAAGGGCCTTTTTAAGTATAAAAGATTAGTTTTTGGCTTGTCCTCGAGTCCGGGAATATTTCAAAGGATTATGGCTAATCTTTTGAATGATATTCCAAACGTAGAAGTTTTTCTGGATGATATAATTATCGGATCGCCTAATGTCAGAGAGCATTTAATAACTCTGGAGAGAGTATTGGAAAGATTACTTTCGAACGGTATGAAACTTAAAGAAAGTAAATGTTTTTTCATGGTGAGCGAGGTTAAATATTTAGGATATATCATTTCCGCCGAGGGAGTTAAAGTAGACCCGGAAAAAGTGGAAGGTATACTAAATATACCACGACCGGACAATGTCACGGAATTGAGAGCGTTTTTAGGTACCATTAATTACTATGCTAAGTTCGTTAAAAATTTGAGTACCATACTAGCGCCACTGTATCAATTACTTAAGAAAGGAGTGATATGGAAATGGAACAGTGAATGTGAGACCGCTTTTAAAAGGGTAAAATCCATTTTGATCAGTGCCGACGTCTTAGCTCATTATGAACCTAATAAACCGTTGTTTTTAACGTGTGACGCTAGTGCTAGAGGCATAGGCGGTGTGCTCACGCAGATGTGCGAGGCAGTTGACGATGGCGTAGTCACAGCGCGGGAGCGACCAGTGGTGTATATTTCACGCGCGCTCAACAACGCAGAGAAACATTATTCACAAATTGAGCGGGAGGCTTTGGCTATTGTGTTTTGCTTTGAAAAATTACACCAATACTTATATGGTAGGCGTTTTACGTTACGGACGGACCACAAGCCTTTGGTCACAATTTTTGGGCCCAAACAGGCTATACCGTCGATGAATGCCAGTCGGATTCAAAGGTGGGCTATCAAGTTATCGGCCTACACTTATGATATTGAATATGTAACGTCAAAGCAAAACGGGGCTGACGGACTGTCGCGACTGCCCGCTCTTACGGCGAGCTCACAGCATATTAGAATTCCGGAACAAACACATTTACATTTTGCTCAAAATTCCATGTTATTGGATCACAATGAGATTAAAAAACAAACTAGTAAGGATCAGTTCTTAAGCCGAGTTTTAAGTTATTTACGAGACGATTGGCCAGCCAATATGGAAATAGTATCACTTAACCCTTATTTTAATCGTAAAACAGAACTATATGAAGAATTAGGTTGTGTGATGTGGGGACACAGGGTAGTCATACCAGCGGCATGCAGGCGGAAGATTTTATCAGACTTGCATGAGGCTCATATGGGCATAGTAAAAACTAAAGCTTTTACCCGAAGCTACGTTTGGTGGCCAGGCCTGGACGAAGAAATTGAAAAGATGTGTCAGAGTTGTCGCGTCTGCGCTGCAGAAAGTGAGGCGCCACCTCGACACGTACCTTGTCCCTGGCCATGGCCTGACAAACCTTGGGCTCGCGTGCATATTGATTTCTTAGGCCCTATAAATGGACAAATATTTTTGGTACTGGTCGATGCCCGGACTAAGTGGCTTGAAGTTAGTCAAGTACCCAATACAGCAGCGAGTAACACTATTGCCGTTTTGAGCGACATCTTCGCACGTTTTGGCCTACCAAGACAAATTGTTTCTGATAACGGTCCGCCCTTCACAAGTTACGAATTTTCACAATTTCTGCTTAGCAATGGCATTAAACATATATTTTCAGCTCCTTACCATCCCGCTTCAAACAGGGCAGCGGATAGATCAACCTAAACATAGACAATACATCACACCCTCACCCTTAATCTAAGACCCTTCATTTCCTTATTATAAGCTAGGACATCTAAACTAACAAAACATAAATACTTTACAAAAGAAAACACATTACAAGTAAAATAACTAACTAAACAAAACCAAACTTAACTCAGATTATATTTTATAATTTACCGGGTTATTTACTCGGCATTGGCGAACGGGACGAGACTGGGTCGGCTCAGGAGAAGGCAAGGCAGGTGGTAATTCACACTGAATCGGATGATCAAGACAATCCTCAAACTGATCATTATCCACCTCTCCGACGGCCGGAGCTTCGGCTCGAGGGTTGCCCAGACCGGACTCTTCACGATCCTGAGCTACTTCCACAATGTCCGATCTCTCACGTACCGGGCTTGAAGGACCGATTAATGAACTCCGTTTCCGTTGTTTGAGCTGATCTACATGCCTATGAAATTCCCTACCAGAAGTATCTACCACCCTATAATCCGTGGCTCCCAATCTATCAATCACTTTCCCCGGTACCCATTTATCCTGCCCCCTATATTGGCGCAGCCAGACTTCATCTCCCGGACTTAGCTGACGAGAACCACTTGCTCCAAATTCCTGTTGTCGTTCCTGAGCATCCCTAACTTTATTTTCTCTACTAGGTCGTAACGCGTCTAATTTAGTACGCAACCTGCGCCCCAACATAGGCGAGGCGGGCGTTTCACCAGTCGAACAGTGTTCGGTGTTTCTATAGTGCAATAAAAATGTGTTTAAAAATAACTGAATGCTTAACTTTTCCCTAATGGCTTTTTTGATCGCCCTTTTAATCGTATGTACAGCATTTTCCGCTGCCCCGTTTGAAGCGGGATGGTACGGAGCTGAAAATATATGTTTAATGCCATTGCTTAGCAGAAATTGTGAAAATTCGTAACTTGTGAAGGGCGGACCGTTATCAGAAACAATTTGTCTTGGTAGGCCAAAACGTGCGAAGATGTCGCTCAAAACGGCAATAGTGTTACTCGCTGCTGTATTGGGTACTTGACTAACTTCAAGCCACTTAGTCCGGGCATCGACCAGTACCAAAAATATTTGTCCATTTATAGGACCTAAGAAATCAATATGCACGCGAGCCCAAGGTTTGTCAGGCCATGGCCAGGGACAAGGCACGTGTCGAGGTGGCGCCTCACTTTCTGCAGCGCAGACGCGACAACTCTGACACATCTTTTCAATTTCTTCGTCCAGGCCTGGCCACCAAACGTAGCTTCGGGCAAAAGCTTTAGTTTTTACTATGCCCATATGAGCTTCATGCAAGTCTGATAAAATCTTCCGCCTGCATGCCGCTGGTATGACTACCCTGTGTCCCCACATCACACAACCTAATTCTTCATATAGTTCTGTTTTACGATTAAAATAAGGGTTAAGTGATACTATTTCCATATTGGCTGGCCAATCGTCTCGTAAATAACTTAAAACTCGGCTTAAGAACTGATCCTTACTAGTTTGTTTTTTAATCCCATTGTGATCCAATAACATGGAATTTTGAGCAAAATGTAAATGTGTTTGTTCCGGAATTCTAATATGCTGTGAGCTCGCCGTAAGAGCGGGCAGTCGCGACAGTCCGTCAGCCCCGTTTTGCTTTGACGTTACATATTCAATATCATAAGTGTAGGCGGATAACTTGATAGCCCACCTTTGAATCCGACTAGCAGTCATCGACGGTATAGCCTGTTTGGGCCCAAAAATTGTAACCAAAGGCTTGTGGTCCGTCCGTAACGTAAAACGCCTACCATATAAGTATTGGTGTAATTTTTCAAAGCAAAACACAATAGCCAAAGCCTCCCGCTCAATTTGTGAATAATGTTTCTCTGCGTTGTTGAGCGCGCGTGAAATATACACCACGGGTCGCTCCCGCGCTGTGACTACGCCATCGTCAACTGCCTCGCACATCTGCGTGAGCACACCGCCTATGCCTCTAGCACTAGCGTCACACGTTAAAAACAACGGTTTATTAGGTTCATAATGAGCTAAGACGTCGGCACTGATCAAAATGGATTTTACCCTTTTAAAAGCGGTCTCACATTCACTGTTCCATTTCCATATCACTCCTTTCTTAAGTAATTGATACAGTGGCGCTAGTATGGTACTCAAATTTTTAACGAACTTAGCATAGTAATTAATGGTACCTAAAAACGCTCTCAATTCCGTGACATTGTCCGGTCGTGGTATATTTAGTATACCTTCCACTTTTTCCGGGTCTACTTTAATTCCCTCGGCGGAAATGATATATCCTAAATATTTAACCTCGCTCACCATGAAAAAAACATTTACTTTCTTTAAGTTTCATACCGTTCGAAAGTAATCTTTCCAATACTCTCTCCAGAGTTATTAAATGCTCTCTGACATTCGGCGATCCGATAATTATATCATCCAGAAAAACTTCCACGTTTGGAATATCATTCAAAAGATTAGCCATAATACTTTGAAATATTCCCGGACTCGAGGACAAGCCAAAAACTAATCTTTTATACTTAAGAAGGCCCTTGTGTGTATTAATAACAGTACAATTATCGGGGTCTTCTAATTCAATTTGATTGTAAGCTTGTGTTAAATCTAACTTTGTGAATACCTTTGCACCAGTTAATTTAACCAGTAAGTCGTTTATGCGCGGTAAAGGATATTTGTCAACTACTAGAACAGGATTTAGGGTTAATTTGTAGTCAGCACAGATACGGAGTCCACCATCAGCCTTACGTACAGGTACCAGCGGGGTAGCCCAGTCCGAGCTGTCCACAGGCTCGATGACACCGGCGCGCAACATACCGTCCAGCTCCGCCTCCACGCGCTCGCGCAGCGCGTACGGAATAGGTCGTGCGCGGCAGAACACTGGTACCGCACCCTCGCGTAACCGTAACTGAGCCTTGCTTCCCGTGAACCGGCCCAGCCCGCACGCAAACAAATCCTTATATCTGCAAAGTAATTGCTTTAGTTGATTATCACCCACTTTACCGCAACCTGTTCTCATTGTAAAAATATCATTTTGGTACAAAGGTATTTTTATTCCTAGCTCTATAAGCCATTGCCGGCCTAGTAGACAAGTAGTACCTCCACGTATTACAAACAATTCTAAATGCTTGCACTTTGACCCGTACTTGACAAGGGGTTTAATTACCCCTAAAGGTTTAATTATTATACCATCGTAAAATCTTAACACTAACTTAGACCTTTGTAGCAATCTATGACCAAACCATTCCATGTACATGGTTTCACTGATACATGATACTGACGATCCCGTATCAACTTCCATTTGTAATTGTACAGCATCTACCCATATGAACATGTTCACCGGTCGATAGCTGTTCAGGCTGAGTTGATGCAATTCCTCCGCCTCCCAGCTTTCTCCGTCTGACAACGGAGGTTCATCTTCCCCTGACTGGTCTCTTGGGTGCAGATGCCCAGCTGCTTCCATGTGCCCTACCGCGTTGTTGGTGACCCGACGCACTTCCAGCTGCTTATCCCCTGAACGCGTCGGACAAACTCTACGTAGGTGTCCTTTACACCGACACCTACTGCAAATCAAACGCTTGTGTCTACAATCTTCAGTCTGGTGATCTTCCGCTCCACAAGCCGAACAACATTTTCCGCATGCCTTGCCGGCGGTAGTTTTGAGCGTATGTCCCGAGACGCGTGCTTGCCCGCGCTGACCGCACCGGCCTCGACGCCCGCGCCCAGCCATCGTCACCGCATGCAGCGCGCCCGCAGTTCGATTACTGCCGCCGCTAGCTCCGCTGTTGTTCTCGACTATTTCCACGGCTGCCGCATCGCGTTCCGCCGCTTCCATTGCACATGCAATTTTAACAGCGTTGTTAAAAGGCAGGTCCTCCTCCGTGAACAGTCTTTGTCTGATATGCTCATTCTTTAACCCGCAAACCATCTGGTCCCGTAAATTTTCTTCTAGACTGGCCTTGAATTCACAATGTTCTGAGAGCTTTTTTAATTCTTTTAAGAATTCTAAAACAAATTCACCTTCATTCTGACGTCTTTGACGGAAGCGATATCTTTCCGCCATGAAGGATGGTTTCGGTTGTAAGTGATCTGTCAATATTTTGACCACTGACAAATAAGTTTTTTCGCTCGGCTTTTCAGGGCTTGTTAAATTACTGAGCAATTCATATGCTTCGTCCCCCATTGCCGCTATCAACGTGGGTAACCATAACTCGTCCTTTATCTTGTTCACTTTGAAAAACATTTCTAAGCGATCTACGTACAAGGTGAAATTTCCGGACCTTACGTTAAACTCCACTAATTTTCCAATTGACATGATGCAAAGCTCTCCACAACAATATTATATATTGATCCTCGTCGCCACTGAGGTATTCAGAGAAAACACGTATATCTAGCTATGCGGTTTTTATTAGAAGACACCTGTCAACATCCCAGACGTCATAGATCAACCTAAACATAGACAATACATCACACATAGATGTGAACTTAAATTGGAAACATGAGATAGCTGCTATTGACTCTTCTATTTCATCAGCATGCTATGCACTCAGGAGCCTTAGAGATATTTTAGACCTAAAACAACTAAAGTCTATAATATTATGCGTTAATCGAATCTAGATTAAGGTATCGCATCATGCTTTGGGGAAATAGTTACAATTATAATTGTCAGAAAGCCTCCATCTTACAGAAACGTGCTATGAGAACTTTGGTAAGGATCTCGCAAAGAGAATCATGTAGAGAGCATTTTATAAAGTTGAAAATTTTGACAGTACCAAGTTTGTATATATTGGTTGTTCTTTGTTACTTGTGATTCCTACTTATGAATATTCATAAGTAGGAATCACAAGAGGAACGTAAGCTAAGAGAAAACACAAGAAGAAAGAAGTTTAAACACAAGTTGTCACCAAATTTTAACGTAGTCAGGCATTGCTACAGATACCAAGCAGTGGAATTGTTCAATCGGTTACCAACTGACCCTGAAATTATTAATATATAATAGTCATTTATTTGAAAACAAATTGAAATCCTTCTTTTTTTTTTTTGTTTTGTTAGTTATAAACTAGTATATCAATATTTTTTTTATGCCTTTTTTATACATTTGGCAATTTCATTTAAATTTAAAATTTTATATGTAAAGTTCAACACAATGTTAATTGTTCTGAATAAATAAATGAATGAATGAATGAATGAACAAATGTCTTGCCATGGCGCCTCCGCCGGGCCGGAACAAGCGAGGTAGACCAAAGAAGTGCTGGCTTGACGTTGTAAGAGATGACATGCGTGCCAATAAGCTCTTACCACAGGATGCTAAAGATCGTGCGAAATGGAGGAGAATGTGCAGGAAAGCGGACCCCGGGCTCCAACGCGAAAGCCGCGGATGCAACCGGGATAAACGCTGAGATGATGATGATATATGCTAAGAAATGCATACATTTAACTACACTGGTACAGTGTGAATGAGATGGGGCGCAACTAAAGCATAAAAAAGAAAAAGATGGCCGGTGTTTGTCGTTTGCGCTTAAATGAAAAAAAAAGACGTTTGCCAACCAATCACTGACAAGTTTGCCAAAGAATAACAAGAATGCAGATAGGAAATATAACAGAGTAGTGAGTAATTTGGTAGGTGGTAGTAGGTGCTCAATTTGGTGACTATTTTTTTTGAACAGTTTTACACTTCAATCAAGTATTACAAAACTTTAATGTTTGTCATTGAAGTTTTGTAATACTTGATTAAAGTGTACCTATTTAATATTTTGTGACTGTGATTAAATGAAATCTAATGCAGTAAAAGAAACAATTATAAACCATAGTAATTAGTGAAATTAATTCGGTTTAATCTATGTTTACTATATTTCAAATCCTATTTTAATTTTTCAAATGTAAATCATTATGCAAATATTCTGTATATATTTGTACATACTAGGCTAATTGGTGTGAGCGTAGGTAATATTTATTTATATTATTGTATGCTTCATGTTCAATTAATATCGACTCACACTTTCCCATTTAATAATTTCATGTCATTTTACTCTATTACTTAGCAACGCAAAATCAACTCGTAATTTTATCAATGTTTTACTTAACTGTTACAATAAGATGTTCAGAAATTGTAACTAAGGACGCGAAAATAAAGTAAAACAGAACTATAATTGCAGGTATAAAAGTAACCATAAAAATTATCGCTTCTGTGCAACTAATCTATGTCAAATGCGTTCGCGTCTTTATCACACCCGCAAGAAATCCAATTAGGTCTCTCTTTTTTTACTTACAATGGCCGTCTAAGCATTAGCTGCAGTAAGAATGTTTGACAAAATAATTAAAACTATATTATTTATCTAAATATTTTGGAATACTTACTTATGATATGTTATTCCACGACTTTTGTTGGCTTTTCTAAAATAATTCGTGCATTTACGCATTACACAAAACGCCATTTTGAATGCGGAAAAGATTTTATTAGCCACTGAGGACACACGCGTGTACGGAACGAGATGATCGAGAGTGACTAAAGCGAGATATTCGACTTACCTTCTTTTGTACGCTTCATTTTCAGTGCGCTAGTGACTTATCTACCTTAGTTTAATATTATATCAATGATAGCACATTATTTTGATCTGTCTCATAGGCTTCAGCCGGCGTTTGCAATATAAGCTCAAAAAATGGGTTTAATTTGCGATATGTGTCAGAACCCTCAAAAATTATCAGTGTTCCTCTTATATAAATTATGCATGTTATATTTATGTCGGAGACAGCGACGGCAGAGCGGTGGGGTCGACAGCATCTTGATGTAGTGGTACGGGTTCCATTACGTAGGTGAGTTTTGAATTAAAGCACGACGTGTAGATATACCCTCCAGTCTTGACAATCACAATTTAAATAGGCAAACCGACAGTTTGGGTTAGGAGAAGTGCCTTGGTCCGCGTCTCGATGCAAAGTGACCGTTCGACGAACCCCACTTTCCAAAGCGACTCCGTCCTTGGGCCGCCATCACAAAATGACGTCACAAGCGTTTGGCCCCGTACTACGTTAATCAAATGAGCAACTTTTCTTCAAATAATTTCGACGATCTCCGACATATACATAAAAACCTTCCTCTTCAATCACTCTATCTATTAAAAAAAGCCTATTAAAATCCGTAGCCTAGTTTTATAGATTGAATCATACAAAGCGACATAGGGAAAGTAAAAGTGACTGTTTTATAATATGTAGTGATTTTATTCATTTGTTGAAATCTGATACTCTACTCAAAATATTACTAAATTAAAAAAAAAAATTCTGAATAGTTAACTTTATTCCTCACAAGCAAAACACACATTACGAATAAAAAATAGATCTAAATAACTATTGGCGCTGTCTTTAGAACAACAGTCAGTGTGCTCAAATATGGTCCACTGCGAAAGCTCTCACAGGTCACGTCACTGGTTATTTGGGAAGAGTGAAGAAGCCATACAGCTCATGTAGAAGAGTGGATTACTGACTCTACACAAGCTGTACGGCTCATGGCTCTCAAGCCATACAGCTCATGTAGAAGAGTGGATTACTGACTCTACACGAGCTGTACGGCTCATGGCTGTCAAGCCATACAGCTCATGTAGAAGAGTGGATTACTGACTCTACACGAGCTGTACGGCTCATGGCTGTCAAGCCATACAGCTCATGTAGAAGAGTGGATTACTGACTCTACACGAGCTGTACGGCTCATGGCTGTCAAGCCATACAGCTCATGTAGAAGAGTGGATTACTGACTCTACACGAGCTGTACGGCTCATGGCTGTCAAGCCATACAGCTCATGTAGAAGAGTGGATTACTGACTCTACACGAGCTGTACGGCTCATGGCTGTCAAGCCATACAGCTCATGTAGAAGAGTGGATTACTGACTCTACACGAGCTGTACGGCTCATGGCTGTCAAGCCATACAGCTCATGTAGAAGAGTGGATTACTGACTCTACACGAGCTGTACGGCTCATGGCTGTCAAGCCATACAGCTCATGTAAAAGAGTGGATTACTGACTCTACACGAGCTATACGGCTCATGGCCGTCAAGCCATATAGCTCATGTAGAAGCAGTAGACCACACATTAACAGACATCAGAAACTTAGAGAAATATACACGTGACGTCGTTATACTGCCGTATCCTCGTGGCAGCGATCGGCGCCAATCTCTTGCGTCTAGCCCTGCTCCAGGCCATGGTCATAGCCAGCATTTCTGGGAAGCAGTGATGCTGACAAAGGAGGAGGCAGAGCGCATGAAGGAGCGGGAAATCCCAGCACCCACTCGCCTCTAGCTACCGTAGGAGACGTAATCCATACTAATATTATAAATGCGAAAGTAACTCTGTCTGTCTGTCTGTATGTCTGTTACGCTTTCCCGCTTAAACCTCTCAACCGATTTTGATGAAATTTGGTACAGACAATCTTTAGACCCTGAGAAAGGACATAGGATACTTACCTTTTATTGAAAAAAAATATATATATATATATTCCCGAGGGAAATCTAAAGAGCGCGATATAACTGAATTCCACGCGGGCAAAGCCGCGGGCGGAAAGCAAGTATTGTAATAAAAAAATAAATCATGCGTGTTTCAGGGCCAAGACGCTGTTTACGTTATGGAAGATGAAATCGCAAGTAATATTGCCAAAAAAATGTCTGACGGTACTTATATACCCAAGAACAAAGCTCTGCTCTTTGTTTGTTCCAACACGGACGTATGTTTAACGAATAATTTTGCCTCAATTACTGAACTAACTGCCTCTTTCATGTTGAAGTCCTGCTTTACAAAATCAATCAAAAATCACACATATCTGTGTGTAATTAAAAAATTTAAATGTTTAAGCCACATGAACAAACGATTGATCTTACCTAAGACCATACCAGAAAAACCTTTTTATTTGTTCAATTGTTTAGTAAAGGCAAACGGTACTCAAGTATGTCACAAAAAAGCCAACGATACTCATATAAAACGGGTTATCTATTCAAATCCAAGGCATGTGAGTGTGCTTGATGAATTCTTTTGTGAGCACGGCAAAGCAACAAGTGATAAACATAACCCTCCTTCAATACGAGACAGTAATAATAATACTATGAATCCAGGCGCATACGCGAATGCCTTGAAGATTCTATTTAATGCGTTTATTAAAGCTGAAAAGAACCAAACTTTGACAGATTTGCTGCACTGTCAAATTGATCCAACACACAATTATGGACATTACAGTACTGAGTTCATTAATAGGTCTGGTAATCATGAGAACATTTATCGTAAAAATGATGATGCTTCTGAGAACAAAAATTCTGAGAGTGATAAAGCTAAGGTAGGTGATGGGACTGGTGAGACCAAATCTAGGCTCATCAGTAGTAAAGAACAGAATGCATTAGTCAAAATACATGGTTTCGTTATAAAAAAGCCAGGGGAGACTGGAATTGCCACGAAATTTCGTTTTAATGACACTGAAAAAATGTCAGTCCATGCAAAGCATGATAATTGTACTACGGAGGGATGTCCATTTGTTTCGAGGCAGACGTTGGACTTACATGCAATCGCAATTAAGGAAAAATAACAGCTCTGTCAAGAAAATACCGTAAGAGGCCTACACATAATATCAGTGTCAACATGATTTAAATTAATCTAGCGTACCTAGCAGTTTTGAGCCTGATCTGTTAAAGAAATAAAAGGTAACTATTTAAAAACTAGAACTAAAGTAGAACTATAAACTAGTTAAAGTTTTTTAGGGATCACTTTTTAGTGAAATCGCCATTGGAACCATCACGATCATTCGGTGTAGAAGGGTCACTTGAACATGAGATAAACACCAGATTCACAGCCAAGAGTATTCGGGAAGTTAAAAAGACGATGGATCTACCACAATCACATGGTAAGTCTCCTGGCCATGATGGTCTGAGCATTGAGTATCCAAGCCCAGAGTTCTTGCCATGCTATATACATTCTATGTAGGACATGCATACCTACCAGCAGAAATGATGAGGACCGTGGTGGTACCAATTGTGAAGAGTAAGACCGGGAACTTAAGCGACACCAGCAACTACAGGCCAATCTCATTAGCAACAGTGCTTGCTAAGGTTTTTGACGGTTTGCTTAATACGCAGCTTGACCGGTATTTGATCTACCGAGTCGGCTATCCTGTGTTTGAAGCAAACTTTGAAGTACTAGTCCGATAGAAACACACCTTTTTATTCCTATTTTCTCGATCTGTCGATGGTGTTCGACCTGGTTAGCTATGACATCTTATAGCAAAAACTAAATAACATCTGAATGCCCCTTGAAAAAATAAACATCTTCAGGTACTAGTATTTTAACCAGGTCAACGTCGTTCGATAGTCGGGTGCTCTGTCGGAGCCGTACGGATTGAAGGGCGGGGTGCGGCAGAGAGGGCTGACCCCGCCGAAGCTGTTCAACCTGTACGTGAACGCACTGATAGAGGAGCTCAGTAGCACCCGTGTCGGCTACCATATTGACGGTGCTTGTGTCAACAATATTAGTTATGCGGACGACATGGAGGTGCTGAGCTTTCCGTGTGTGGTCTTTCTAGGCTGCTGGGCGTCTGCGAGCGTAACGCGCAGGATCATGGCTTGGTATACAAAGAAGAGCGAATGCATGTTCTTTCAGGCCAAGAGTCGGAGCTATTTGGATTCTGTTCCACCTATTACGTTGAACGGTGTTGGGTTGGATAGACTTCAGTAGTTTAAGTATCTCGGGCATATCGTGACCTCCGACCTGAAGGACGATGTGGACATCGATAGAGAGCGGAGGGCGTTGTCTGTGAGGGCCAGTATGATCGCCCGCAGATTTGTTCGTTACTCGGGGGCCGTCAAAATAACTCTTTTCAGAGCGTTTTGTATGTCCCTATATGCGGCGGGCCTGTGGGTGTCATATACCCAGAAGCAGTACAGCGCTCTCCGTGTACAGTATAATAATACGTTCAGGGTGTTGTTGAGGCTGCCCCGGCATTGCAGAGCCTCGGGTATGTTTGCCGATGCCTGTATCGACTGCTTTTACACGACGATGCGAAAGCGGTGCGCGTCGTTGGGGCGCAGGCGATCCGGAGCCTGCGCCCCAGAGACGCGCACCCCACCTCCAACACTATCCTGAGCGTATTTGCGAATAGGTTTGATTGTCAGTATATTAACCATTTTTACCCGACTACGACAAAGCAAAAGGAGGGTTATGATTTTGACAGGCTATGTATGTATGTATGTATGTATGTATGTATGTTCATCTGTTCCCTCGTAACTTCTAAACTACTTATCAGAATTCGACAAATGAAATATCATTAGAAGCGTCTTAATTGTCTGCTGGTTATAGGCTATATGGGGTTTCACAAAATCTACTGTGGCGCCCTCTAGCGGACAAAACATACAGAGTAAAAAAATAAAGTTAAGATAAATATGCCGTGTTTGGTATCATTTGAAAGCGCTTTACTTGTACATTTTAATTATATATATATATTGCTAGCATTTGCGTGTGACTTTACCTGTATTCATGGGCTGGTTGCATATAATTCACATCTTTTCGTTCATAGCTTCTTTACTACTTATCAGAATAAGACCACTGCAGTACCATTAGAAGGGCCTTGATATTCTGTTAGTTATGAGCTATAAAGCTTGTCACCAAATTTAGTATTGCGCCCTCTAGCGGACAAAAAGTTCTATGTTAATATAAAATTAAAATAAATATACCGTGTTTGGTATCACGTGAAAGAGCTTCACGAGTGCTTTATGCTTGTACATAATTACAAGAATGCTTTAGTGATGTTAAAATCGTTGACAAACTTGACAGGGAGGGTCCGTGGTCTTCCTTATATCACGAATTTAAAGCTAACAGATCGGTCGACCTTGCATACGTTCAAAACATTAAAGTCAATGATAAGCTTACCACGGGCATAAAGGAAACAACAGAAGTACTAATTAATACACTTATCCCTGATGATTCACCGGCTAACGATAGCGACTACCACCAACAGATTCGAGCGTGGGCTCCTGTGCTACCTGAATCACCAATGTCAGACGTACCATCTAATGACGAATTTTTATAAATATTGTTAGAAAACTACCGGTCAACAAATCATCAGGGGAAGATAAAATATCTAATAGGATGATTAAAGAAGCGTGTAAAACAGCGGGTGATGCCATCTTAACTGTATATAACCGATGCATTGCTGAAGGCGTTTTTCCTCGTAAATGGCGACGTGGTTTCATACGAATAATACCAAAGTGTGGTGATAAACCACCGGATGATCCGAAGTCATATCGGCCTATCACACTTCTACCATCTTTGGGGAAACTTCTTGAGCGCCTCATCGTTCCACGTTTACTACCGAACGGTCCAAAATTTCATAGTAATCAATATGGTTTCACCATCGGTAAATCAACAATCGACGCGGCGCTTTCTGTCAGAAGAACCGTTAACCAGTCGGAACACAAGTACGTGATTGGTATCTTTTTGGATATTTCTGGGGCTTTTGATAACGCTTGGTGGCCTATGTTGTTGTTAAAATTAAAAAACTGCGGTTGCTATAGAAACATATATAATCTCGTTTACTCGTACTTTATAAACGGTTCCGCGGTACTTAAGCTCGGTCATTTTTCTAGTACTAAAGCACTAACCATGGGATGTCCTCAGGGTTCAGTTGTCGGTCCTTATTTATGGGATTTGGGTTTTGATGATTTTCTCGCGATCCCGCTTCCTTGCGGCTGTTCACTTACTGGTTACGCGGACGATGGCCTACTGCTCATTCAGTCCAGTACCCGAGCTGGACTTGAGAACTTGGCCAATACTTGCCTAAATGTAATATCTCAGTGGGATGATCGTAACCGCCTAGCGTTTGCGCCGCATAAAACCTATCAACTTTTACTAAAAGGTAATCTTAAATCATTGCCTACTATTAAAGGACAAACCCAAACTTCATAGAAACTTGGGCCTGGGCCTTACAGAGCTGGAATTTGTCCATAAAATAGAGCATTGAGGAAAGTTTCATTGGCCCAATTTTCACGACTACCAGAAATGGGCAAATTGGTAAAATCAGACATCGGAATCAATTTTTTAGGTTATTTTCAATGTTGGTTAAGTATTAAAATATATGAATATATAATATATTTGAGGCTTCTAACATGCTAAGAAATAGATCCAAAGGGTTCCCGTTGTCGAATACCATATAGCTGGATCGCACATGCGCCCTACTGCAGCGCCTGCAACCTATCACAGTGAGGTTTAGGTAGGTACGTTAAAACGCTTAGGGTTTCAGTTTCATGAGCTTTCCAGTTAAATCCAAAAGCACTTCAGATTTTGAAAATCATGTTTATTAGACAAGGTCCACTTACATCACTACTTGTCTTTGTTAATAGGTAGGTATTGTATCTATCTATGTAAGTACTAGGGGATATGATGAAATCTCAAAACATAATTATGGTAAATAGTTGTATTATTCACTTTCTTCATTAGGATGTTCTATGTTATTCGTTTGGTTTCCGCACTCAGTCCCTCCAGCGGACCATTGTGTGTGGACTTCTTCATTAGGATTATCATAATATAATAATACAGAACCTAGGAATTGTGCTGGTGGCAATTAATTACCCTGGTGCCGTGCCCAACCAAGATACCATATTATGCTTATGGTGTGGGCACAGCAACCAACCGTTCTTTTTCCAACAATGCACATACAATAATATTGGATTATAGCATCCCTTCCACTTAAAATGCTGTCAACTAATATATAGACAAAATACATCCTACTACTTCTATGTCTGGATTTTATTCTTCCTCTTAACATCCAGGTTGAGTCCGATGTTAAGAGCTCTTGTTGTAGGGGACCGTCCAACTCTCTACACACTTCTATGACATATGAGCCATTTTCTCTCACATGCTCCCCATAATAAGAACGGGCCTGTTTAATGTGGTATGTACCCAAGGAGATCAGAATAAGCTCATTGTATGTTAGTTCAGGAAACTCATTAATATTATCTCTTTCTACATCAATCGCTTGGAACTGCGCCCTACGTCGGTTTATATTGTTACTAATAACTTCCCTTATTCTGCGTTCTTGTACTGTACCAGATCGAAGTTGATGGCAACGAACTTTTCGAAGAAGAGAACGACCGCAGTGAATACACACTCGTCGATGTCCTACAGGTGTCTGTTCATTCCCTTCTGGTCTATTTTCTTCAAGAGATATAGCATTAGCATGATTCCAGCAAGCTTGGCAGACAAAGTCGTTTTCATTTACCTGAAGCAAACATTTTTATCTTTAATTTAGCATTGGAGTGACACATTTTGCTAAATATAAGCTGCCTAATTACATTCCTATTATACTGACACAAGCCTTCAGCCTGCCCTGACAGAGAACAGGCCATAATGAACCACACAAATTCAGTCTGGATTGATGGTGTCACACATTTCAAATAATTGTGATGCACATTTTGGTATCATTTAATGATCTGTGATCATATATAGCTTAAGCTACTCATTGATAATGTAGCATTCTAATGGTGAAAGAATTATCGAAATCCGTCGTCTTTTTGAGTTTACATGTAACATACTAAAATACAAATCTCTTCTCTTTATAATATTAGTGTAGATGTAGAAGGTGTAGACATAGACTATCAACAGACACCAACATAAACATTTTAGTTTGATGAAAATGTAGTGATAAAGAAAAATCAGATACGAACCGTTTGAGGCGCGACCCAGTCCTGTACAATTGAAAGAATTAATTTATTTTCCAATCTTCGTCTTCCTATTGCATTGCTGCGGTCTGTTGCTATTCCACAATTAATACACAGACCATGTACCAGTAGCTAAAAGTTCACTAAACAAATCCGGTTCTCCAGCAAAGGTCAGCAGGGGTGGTAGGGTACAGTGTCCAATGTTCACGCGAAGGTCAGTCGGAAGGCAATCAATTTCGGAGTCCAGTATTCAAATAATAATTCAAGAGAAATACGAAAAACACTTTCACTTGCGCAAAAATACGAAAAGCGGATGATATGACATTTGACAGCCGTGACATTGATATTTGGACTAGTGCGACAATGGTGCCATCGATTTTATCGATTTATTATTGATTTTATGGCGCTTACATTAAAAATCCAATAGAATCCAGGTAAAATATCCAGAATGTAATTTATTTTAAATTGATTTGAATATCTAAAATGTAATTGTTTAAAATGGAGTGTTCTTTTAATTAAGATAAGATAAGATAAGATAATAATTTATTTTGCTAGAATACGAGTATAAATACATTAGCTGGTAGTTTCAAATATTGTCCGTCATATTCAACCATTATCAGGTATGCAAAAATGTCACATACTTAAGCCGAAAAACTCAAAACAACAACAAAACAACAAACAATAACAACAAACAACAATAAACTAAACAACAATAAATAACAACACAAAAACAAATAACAGTAATAATAACAGTAATTATAACAGTATCGATTACCTTGTTACGGTAAGCTCTATTGAAACAATGATAGCGTTTATGAAGTTAGTGACGTATAGTATAATAATGTGCTGCATCGATTTAAAAAGCTTGGTTAAAATAAAAAATTAGAAATCAATCTATTTTCCACACTTGGGCATTGCTGTGGGGGCTAAGATTTAAATGGGTTAATTAAGAAAAATAGACGATTTTTTTGGTACATATCTGATTCCTGTAACAGTTTGGCCCAAAATGGGGTTTCTCCTTTATAAGAATAATAATAAAATTTATTTAGATACATTTTGATGATGTGTTAAGCACAACATACAAAAGACAGCAAAACATAAATTAGAATAAATATTAAATATGTCGTGCAAAGAAGTAGCGCTACACTCCACACTAGGATACCCTGTATCGTGGGATCTAGTTATTTCGAAGTTAAAGACACATTATATTATTATGTGCGAGTGGTTGCTTAATCTAAACAATATTTAAACTTACTTACTATAGAAAACATGCAAAATTACTTGTAAGGTTTGTGTGGGGTGTAATTTAGTGTAGTTTGCATGTACATTTGTTTGTGTTAAAGGGATGTGTTAGGGAGAAGTGTTTCACCTGGTTTACAGATCCGACTGCAACTCATACCGTGGTATCACACTTTTATCGACTGCTGGAAAGGTTTTTGTTAGAGTTCTCTTAAACCGCCTAAAGATATTGGCGCCGATTCTGTTGTACACAAACTAAACTAATTTTAAGTTATGTGCATCTTTTTCTTTCCATTTCGTTAAGAAAGATCCTGCCTGAAACCCAGTTCGGCTTCCGACCGGACCGAGGCACCTGTGAAGCGATATTTTCCGTGCGTCAACTACAGGAAAAGAGTAGAGAACAGGGTCGTAAGCTGTACCTCTGCTTTGTTGACTTGGAGAAGGCTTTCCAGAGTGTGCCTCGTGAAGCCTTATGGTTAATGTTAGGTAAGCTGGGATGTACTAAAAAATTTGTGAGACTTCTTAGACTCCTACATGACGGCATGCAATGCTGCGTTGCTGTAGTGTAGACGGTGCACAGACAGACTTCTTCCCCGTTACCTGTGGGGTGAAGCAAGGATGCGTCTTAACACCAACTCTGTTCGCCCTATACTTTGCAGTGATACTACAAGGAGTTGGCATCCGCTTTCGCAACGACCGCGGTCTTTTTAATCTGGCTAGACTTAAGGCTGGCACCAAAGTCTCGCATGCACCGATTACTGAGATCATGCATGCTGATGATTGTTGATGAGTGCTTCTTAGCAGAATCCCCAGACGGCCTACAAAAGCTGATGTCTGCTTTTCATCAAGCCTGCCGTAAGTACGGCTTGAAAATCAGCGTCAACAAGACGGAGGTGATATCCCTAGACATTCATTCATTCGGTCACGAGACACTGAATATAAAGCTTGGTGAGGATGTGTTGAAGCAAGTAGACAAGTTTCGTTATCTGGGGAGCACTATAAGTTCCAAGTGTGACCTTGATGCTGAGATCAACAGCAGAGTTGGAGCGGTAGCTGCAGCGTTTGGCAAGTTGTGTTCCAAGGTCTTCTGCTCACATGACCTTAAGCTAGCTACGAAAATATCCGTATATATGGCAATTGTGCTTCCAAACCTTCTACATTCCGCTGAGACATGATATGTGTACCGCCACCACATACGTACTCTAGATCGTTTTCACCTTAAATATCTCCGATCCATTATGAAGATCAAATGGTCTGACAGAGTGCAAAATACCGAAGTCCTGCGACGAGCCAATGTTGGTAGCATTGAGGCTTATTTAATGCGTCGACAGCTTCGGTGGTGCGGACACGTATCACGTATGGCGGAGGAAAGAGTGGCGAAGCGCATCTTCTTCTCTGAGCTGGAGGAGGGCAAGCGAAAGCATGGCGGATAACTCCTCCGGTTCAAGGATGTCTTAAAACGACACATAAAGAGATGCAATATAGAACCCTCTGAATGGGAGCGTTCGGCAGCAAAACGGTCAGAATGGTGTACGAACAAGTACGCGAGTTTGAGGAGCAGCGCAAAGCTGACCTCGATGCCAAACGTGACCAATTACGCCCACCTGCTGCCATCACATACAACTACGTCGACGGTGTGCTTACGTGCCCTCACTGTGCACGAAGTTTCGCCGCCAAGATAGGCTACATAAGCCATCTTCAGGCTGTTATAAACCGGACTAGGACACTCTTTTTAAAAAAGCAAACACTTTTAGCTAGAATGAATTATAATACTTTATTTTAAATTTCACAATTACTTTTACAATTAGGATCGCGAGTGCAGTACACAAGTGCACGGGATGAAGGATGGAAGACGACTGCTTGAGAGTGTGGGATGGATGTATGAGGTGATGAGGAATGGTGTGTCAGCACTCTGACGGGAATGCAGCATAAGCTACCAGGTAAGCCAGAAAGGGTACATTGGATATGTATAACAGCCCCCCGATTAAGAGGAAACTTACGGGTGAAAGGGTAAGTTGACGATGGAAAGAAGGAATCAGGTCTGGAAAGGATTTTCAGGTTTTCAGGACATTCGGAGTCTAGGAACAGGTATGTCTTCGGGATCAGGAGGTGACATTTCTATGGAATTATCTGGTTTGGATTTACATCTAGAATTCTAAAATTTCTTAAAGAAACGATACAATTTATGGGATACAGCTATAACTAAAACTAGGATTATTATAAAAGTAATATAAGAGTAGAGGTTACCATAAAGGACAATATGGGGTTTCTCAATAACTTTGTTGAGATTTGTTTTAATTTGGTCAGTTATTTTATTATAATTTGTCAAAAGTGAATCTAGATTATCAATGTTTTTTAAGTTAACATATGGAGCTTTGATATTGTCTTTTAGGTAAGTATTCGGACTACAACAAGTATCATTTATTATTTCAAAGTGTAATTTTATTGGTTTTATTTTAATTACAATACCTACTATGTCTGGGTATAAATTTATTGTCTCTACAATAAGCAATACAATGTTCTGGTAAAGTTAGTATTCCAGTACCATGGATGGAAAACTCAGATAACTCTTGGTTATTACATTCTATTGTGAGTTTAGAATTTTGACTTATTATAATATATCCATTGGTTTGCAAGTAATTTGTGAAAGGTTTCAAAATTACCGTTTATAAATTTAGTATTACAAATACTTGGAACAGAAGTCAGAGCTTTAGAAATAATCTCACTTTCACATATGGGAATGTGTACGGGGCAGTGGTCAGCATATACGTTCCGTACTACCCCATGTGTCCATGAAGAAACAACACTATTTATGGACTGTATATACTATTTATTTTACTATAAAATCTATCGCTACAAAACACTGTGGTAAACTATTTTATAATGTTGGCAACACTAGCACTATGAAGGGTACGAAAAATAACAATTATGGCAACACTGACAACACCATATCACTATGGCGAGAAAGGGATTTAAAAAACGTAACTAGTAAACTATGACGTGTAATATGGCGGCAAACACTATTACTATTACTACACTGCACTGTTACTATACTGTACTATTCACTGTTACTGTTCACTATCACTGTTCACTGTTCACTCGGAGATCAACTGGAACAACAATTCAAAACTGAATAAATACTGTTACTATATTCACTGTTTACTATACTGTTTCACTGTATTATTCACTATTTCCTCGTAGATAAGCTCGAACGATGACTCAAAACTGAATACTATTTACTATTACTATACTTCACTGTTAACTATACTATTACACTGTACTATTCACTATTTACTTGCAGATCCACTCGAACGATGTCTGAAAAACTGAATACTATTTACTATTACTGTACTTCACTGTTAACTATACTATTACACTGTTCTATTCACTATTTCCTCGCAGATCAGCTCGAACGATGACTCAAACAGTGTGACCAACCTTAAATTAGAGATCCTGCCCCACTTAGACAAGAAAACTGACAAATCCTGCCACAATCAAAAGCACAAAATGCCAAAATAATGCCAATATAATCTAAAAGTTTAAAATAAATAAACTTTTGAAGTTTTATTTAAAACTAGCTGCGCCACACGGATTCACACGCGTTTTTTTAAAAAATGCTACGCTCCTATTGGTTGCAGCTTGCAACGTGATGCTTTATGGCCAAAAGCCTTCCTCGATGCATGGGCTATCAAACGAAAAAAGAATTTTTCAAATCGGACCAGTAGTTCCTGAGATTAGCACGTTCAAACAAACAAACAAACTCTTCAGCTTTATATGTATATTAGTAGGATAGATAATAGATCTTAAAGTCTAAAAGTGAACTGAATTAAATTACACATTCCTATTAGCATCGTATTCTTCTGGATCACTTTCTTTATACATCGCTTTTGTCATTTCTTTAGTTGGCTGGAATGAAACGCAGTCACCATATTCACTAATACCCTGTCTAACAACTAAAATAGAGGCGACATGTTTATTAATAAATCTGTTCCGCGTTTTTCTTTTATCAGATTGATTTTCGAGAATATCCTTTCACAAGCAGCTTTCGACTTGTTTTTGAACCATTACCTCTTAAGGTATTAATTTTTTAACCATAATTTAATTTTTTACATTTCGTCATTAGAATTTCCTTCTAAACATTCTAAATTATTTTTTTATTTAATTTGACATAAGAATTTTGTTCTAGATACATTCAACATTATTTTCTTTTGACATTTCTTGTTAGGATTTTTATTATTTTATTTATTTTGTATTGTTCTTATCAACAAATTGCTCTGTTCTCTGGTTGCAAGTTGTAACTCATGATTCGAAAGTGCTTGTATCTAAGCCTACTTGAATAAAGTATTATTTGAATTTGAATTGGATACTGCATCCTACTCTTTTTGTGGGCTGTAGCGGCTAGCGGCTATACTATATTGTTAATACTGCCAAAAGTGCCAAATCCTGCCAGATTTCTAAAACGTCAAACAAAAGTGCCAAAGAGTAAATTAAAGGGCTAAAACTGCCAAAAAGGCAGGATCCTGCCACATTTGGTCACACTGGACTCAAAACTGAATGTCTACTCGCCGGTTCTTACGCGTATTATACGGCCAAACCGGCGGCACAGAATTCTCTCGAATTGGGAATGGTCCCGAATCTTCTTGTGGCTACGCGGACCGGAAGTTAATATGTCTGTAGTCTGTACTCTTCTTTATCTGTCTATCTCGTTCTAACATTGGCGGTTGGGTAGTTCCGCTACTCGACACCAGACGTCACTGATGCTAAGGAAGTTGATATGTCTGTACTCTTCTTTATCTGTCTGTCTCGTTCTAACATTGGCGGTTGGGTGGTTCCGCTACTCGACGCCAGACGTCGCTGATGCTAGCCGCGCTGTCATTAGTCAATGCGTGGTGTGAGTTGATAGATTGTCAGGTCGATAACTATCAATATGTCAATGTTGATTATTCCTCTGAATACTAGATGTCGCTAGGACTTGACATCGATTCATAAATATTTTTTCTTTCGTTTTTTCTTAACTGTGGCCTTTGCGTCGAAATGTCATCTGTCAGTCTTGCTACTATTTGTTTACATATTTGTTGAGATAATTTTCTTAAAATGTTTCTATTAATTTTTATGTGGAATGTGAAGTGGAATGTTTTCGTCGCGAACAGAATGGCAGATGTTGAATACAGACTAGGTGTTTCACAAATATAATATTGTACATTTAAAACTTTACAGGAGCTAAGTGAATCTAATTTACAGTAAGACGACTTATCTTTAGTTATACCTATATATTTAGTGGATGGTATAATTGTTGAATATACACGCTGGAATGTTAATGGTTATTTTCCCGCGGCAGAACGATTTGCTTTAAGGAGTACTTTCGATGAATAGAGTAAAAGACAAAAATAAAAATGTTTGTGTTATAAAATAATAAAAATAATTTCAAAAAAAATCATCAACTCGAAAAAGTGAGAAAAGTTCGTTACGCTAGGTACAACTTTTAGGTACTACTCGGAAGGGACGGCAACAATCCAAAAATTCACCACAATGCCGACAAAAGAAAAAAATGTCCAAACCAAAAAATCTGTTATGTGCGTTAATAAGGTATAAAATAATTTAAATGTACCAATAAAAAAAAAAAAAAAAACTACCGCTCAAAGGCGATGCCGCGTTATAAATGTTCAAAGTAAAATAATCTTTCGACTGTTGTAATACGACATAAAGTAGTCTGCGCGCAAAAATTACAAACAATTGTCCTAAACAATAATTTTATTTTCGTGTTCAGTAAATTGCAGCTAAAAAGTATTTATGATGGTCCTAAGCCCGTAAAAGTATGAATGGATAATAGTTGAAGCACACGGGTCAATGGCCCCGCGCCATTCAGCTGTAGATATCAAAAGGTTACTATTAGTTCCTGCTCACTTTCGAGTTTTTTTTTATCACTATGTTAAATTTGCCATTTCATGTTTCTAATATTTTATTAATTGATGAAACGATTGCATTACTAAGGCAAAACCGTTTCGCTGCGGGAAAACAACCATTAAAATTCCACGCTGTAGTGTACTATTCATTTGTTAAGTTCAATAGGATAAGGGTATTTGTAACAAAAATATTATTTTGTTGTTTGCTTAATAGCTAGATACATCGGATATGTTTTCTAAAATATGAATATTATCTAAAGTTAGAGGTACAGGTAATTGCTTAGAACTCGGTAGAAATCTATAACTATCAACAAGGTCTGTAAATAGTTGCTTAGGAGTAATAATAGAAGGACATAATACATTAGACTTACTAAACATAATAGCATTAATAATATCTTCTAACTTAAATGATAATGTTAACATAGTACTTTCTAAAATATCTGACAATCCTGATATCTTAGATCTCATAAGTAGCTTATCTACTACTAGCGTAATGTTAATTACATCTTAGTTCAGGGTATCAATGGCATTATTTAAACATATAATTACATTCATTTTCGTAATATGCATTACTTTGTTTACATAAATATTTCGAAGTTCCTAGAATGTCTGTTATCTAGATGCGGTTGGATAAAAGATATATTTTGATGCCAAGGACGGATAAATGTAACCAATTCTGGAATGGAAAGTGGTTGTAAATTATTGGACTATACATAGTATATAATGTGCTATTGCTGGTATGTAGTTTCATCTCGTCGAAATGATGTTTGACGTGACGTCTATTTATTAGGAGTGATGCGGTATTATTTCCGTGTATTTTTACTATTTATACGGGCCTTTTCATATTGGTGAAAGAGCTTTCCGAAGTCGTAGATGATTTTTAAGATAGACTAGGTCGCCGACCTTGTATTTAATTGGTTTTGTATGAGTGTCGTAGTAGGTTTTTGAATTTTCTTTAAACTTTCGTATGTGTTCCATAGCTTTAGCTCTGCAGTATTTAAGTCTGTTCTGGAGTACGCGAACATAATCAGGATAAATTACACCTGCAGTTTCTTCGTAGATAGAATCTGGTATGTATGGTTTATTTCCAAATATGAGTTCGTAAGGAGAGAAATGAGTAGTTGTATGAATGGCGGAGTTGTAGGAAAGCATAGCTGTATATACAAAACGATGCCAATTATTTTGTTCTTCATTAACATAGGATTTTAAGTATTCTTTTAAAGTAGAATGACTCCTTTCAAGAGCGCCTTGAGTCTGGGGATGATAAGGGGTACTCCACAACTGTTTGATTTTTAACAGCTTGCAAGTTTGTTTAAACAGTTCAGCTGTGAAATTAGTTCCTTGATCTGTTAGAATTATTTTTGGTATTCTAAATATGGTGATAAAATGAACTAAACATTCACATGACTCTTCTGCTGTAGTGTTGGTGATTGGATATGCAGTTGATAATTTGGTGAGGTCATCTTGGAGTGTTAAGATGTACCTAAACTTATCGTTACCGGCTTCCGGTAATGGACCTACGATGTCTAATGCTACACGTTCAAAAGGACGAGTGGAAAGAGATGTAATCTGCATGGGAGCACGATTAACTTTTCTAAGGGCTTTATTGGTTTGAAATTGCGAGCACTTTTTTACATAGTTTTCTATGTCTGATCGCATATTTTTCCAGTAATATTTTTCCTGAATACGTTTTATCATTCTAGCGGAACCTAGATGACCGGCAATGGGAATGTCATGATTTTCTTTCATGATTTTAGGGATTAAAGTCTGAGATAGCTATTTCAGGATTGTTTTGATCCGCAAGACTAACTATTAGCTGATTTCTTACAGATTTCAGGCTTTTATAGATATCTTCATAAGAACAGGTGTCAAAATGATTGACTTTAGTAAAGAGGAAGTAATACGTTTTGTTTTCACTTTCGTATTTAAGGAAAGTGTATAAGGTTCTTTCTAGTAAGGAAAATTCACTCAAATTGGGAATATTAGATATAACTTCTTGGACATAAGGGACGGATTCATCCATATCTATAGATGTAGGAATGATAATATATTTTTTATCTGTTTTAGATAGGCTTTCATTATGTTCTATAATGGTTATATTGGAATCGAAATCTTTAGAGATAGTCTTAAGGAAATCTGAGTCGCTACCATCTAGGGTAGCAGGACTACTCGGGGTTGTATTATCGATTGGATTTAGGTGATCAGTAGGTCATGGTATGTTATCTGGGTCGTCAAGATTGCCTAACTCTGGTAAACTAGTGGGTGAGGCAAGTGGATCTATGAGGTCTTCGAGTTGGACTAAATCGTCTGAGTCTATCGTTTTCTAAATCAGGTGAGTTTAGATTTTGCCTTGAAGTACTCGGTAAAGGATCTATGGCATTAACAGGTTTGGTTAGAGGATAACGCGATAATGCATCAGCAGCATTATTTAATTTTCCGTAATGTCCTGTTGGGACTGAAAATGCTGTTTTTGGAGAGTCTTCAGCAGACATGTTAATCTCGTGAAAGCCAGATGCAAAATCTAATGTGCTGAAGTATTTACTCTTGCCTAGCTGGTCTAGTATTTCTGCTATATTTGGAATTGGATAGGAATCACCAATGGTTACAACGTTAAGTTTGCGGTAATGGATTACCACACGCCATTTTCTTTGACCAGAAGCGTCAAGTTTTTTTGGAACTACCCAAATTGGTCAAGACCATGGGGACATATAAGGTTTTATGATGCCTTTTTCTAACATTTTAGTTATTTGGGAGTCAACCTCTTTTTTATGACATTCAGGGAATCGGTATGTTTTAATATGGATTGGTTCATCAGAGGTTGTTTTGATTTTGTGCTCTATCGCATCGGTGGAAGTCAGCTGATCGTCAGGTAAATGGAAGACTTCAGAGAATTGGGAACAGACTGAGTATAATGCTTCAGTTTCTTCCAGGTTAAGGTGGGATACGCGAAGTTGTTGTAGAACTTCTTCTGTGCGTTCATAGATATGTGATTCGGAAGTGGTACCTATAAATATTGAAGTTTGTAATTGGAAAGGTTCTAAACGTAATTGAAGGTCAGAATTAATCTTTACCCGTAAAGATTAATTCTGACCTTCAATTACGTTTAGAACCTTGTAAAGTATTTAAGATGGAAATATTGATACGGTTATTTTCCTTTACTTTAACCATACAGTTGGCTATTAGTAAGTTCCTATTTATGTGTTGATCGATTATTAATCCTTCTCCGATCTCTGGATTTTCTATGATGGCTTCGCTACGCGCTGCTATTGTGTAGACGGGTTCATTAAAATACATAGGAAAGTTAATGTTTTTTAAATGTAATGTACTTTGTTCATAATTATTTTGCCGTTTATGGAATTAAATAAATCGTTGCCGACAATGCCATCATAGGGTATAGTTATGCCATCTATTAAATTGAATATATGAGTTAACTGTTTACAGTCACTGTGGTTTTCATCGTGGGTACTTATAGTTACAGGAATTTGTCCTAACGTGCTTAAGGGACTATCGGTAGTGACCTTTGATTTGGTATTTGATTAATGTATTGATTGTAGGCATATGGTCGATAACTGATGTTTTTATAATGCTTATGGATGCACCAGTATCAACGAGGAGTAAAAGATCTTTAGAAGACATAGGAGACTTTACTTGTATGTAAGGTAAGTATTTGTTGGATATTTTGATATATTTTGTTGGAATACTGTGTGAATTCGTATATAGTTATAATATTGTTTTCTTTATTTGCAGGATTTACGATGCAGTCTACGGTTTGGGGCTGGTTACCCTGTTGCTTGACAACATGCAGTTTTAGGGAAACATTAGAATCTACGGTTTGGGGATGGTTACCCTGCTGCTTGATTCTAGTTATGTTGTCTACGATTTGGGGCTGGTTACCCTGCTGCTTGACAAGATGCGGTTTTAGGGAAATATTAGAATCTACGATTTGGGGCTGGTTACCCTGTTGCTTGATTCTAGTTGAATAACCTCGAGTTTTGGGCTTTTTGTTACCATGTCCATGGGTCATTATGTGGGTATTGGTGTCGTCTATTAAGGTTACTGCTTGTCCCGTGCGACACCTAGTCGGGACTTCATTTAGTTTAAATTAGGTTCATCGACAGTGTCATAACCTTCGATTTCGGTTATGGTATTTATTTGGGGTTAAAAGGACTTGCTCGGTTGGATATTGGAATTAGAGGGTTTTTTACTATTAAAGTTTTTATTATTGTAATCGCGGAGTTTACAATTTTCTAAAAGATGTCCTGTGGTTTTGCAATATCGACAGAACAGGTCTTTTGAAGCTTGTTGATTTATTGGAGGTCTTTGATTTTGATAATTATTGAATTTACCGGATCTATTCGGTCTAACGTTTGTATCTGATAATTGTGTCTTGATAATTTATAAAAATGATCACAGAACTCACAGAAACACCAAACATGCGTTTTTCATGCTTGTGCTGGAACTGGAACTGGAGCTGGAGTTCTGGATACTGGAACTGGAACTGGAGCTGGAACTGGAGCTGGAGCTGGAACTGGTGTTGACCTTGAGCCAAATCGGTGCTGGATTTGGATATGGGTGACGCTACTTGCGTCGCTACTCCTTGCCACTTATTGCACAGTGGATCGGCTATGAGTTTCACCTGGAGAGGTGTACGGGAAACACCTGGATGATGAGTCGCTTCGTGGACTTGCGCACTCACTGCACTTCACTGGTATATTTTTGGGAATTCGGAGGAAACCAAGAATTTTCTATCCCTTTTATGCTGCCACCAATGTTATAAACCGGACTAGGATACTCTTTTTAAAAAAGCAAACACTTTTAGCTAGGATGAATTATAACACTTTATTTTAAATTTCACAATTACTTTTACAATTAGGATCGCGAGTGCAGTACACAAGTGCACGGGATGAAGGATGGAAGACGACTGCTTGAGAGTGTGGGATGGATGTATGAGGTGATGAGGAATGGTGTGTCAGCACTCTGACGGGAATGCAGCATAAGCTACCAGGTAAGCCAGAAAGGGTATATTGGATATGTATAACAGGGCGCATGAGCGCCAAATCATCGGCTAGGAGTCGAAGTGGTCGCCGTGGCCGAAATTGGTCGGGAACATCATCATCATCATCATTGAATGGAACATCAAGTTAGGCGCGGCTAACTTCATTAGGACTCACTCGTTACTCGTAGACGTACTCGTGCTGTACACCGAGGTACTGGACTGACGTAGGCTTTGTATTCGCATTGTTTGACGCGGTGGTTGTGTGGTACTGGTCATCGTCCTCTCTTTAAGTGCCACAATGGGCTCTAATAAAGAAAAATCTCATTTCGCTATCGCTATTTATAGTCGTCATTCTCGTTTTTCTATGGATACTTCTATTCATACTGCTCACCCACGACATGCTCAAATCGAATGTATTAATACCAACCTCAATTCCACTTTAGTCGTTGCTCAGTCAACTAAATTGTGTTCAGCATCAAACGAATTCACATAAAAATACGTGAACATTTACACAATAAGTCTAATCCCACCGGTCAGTCTGCCAAACGGCTATAGGCTGTTATGACAACGATCCTCTCTAGCTCTTGAAATGCAACCAGCCAGGGAACATTCAACTTTGTGTTTATTGTAGTTAGGTTGGTTGTGGTGCGTGTTGACTTGCGCTTGGCTCTGTCTAAAGATGGGATTAACTGGTGTCGGACGACAGTGCACGGTACAATGCATTCGATATTGAATCAGTCGAATAGGGATTAGAAATCTTTAATATATGACCACTGTTTTTACTTTTTTAATTTGTAGTCGGAATCTCATTCCACTGTTTTATAATTTTACCAATATTAGCGTTTATTGTTAACTAGCGGATGCCAGCAACTTCGTCCGCGTGGTTTAGTTACGCTCCGCTCCTATTAGTCGCGGCGTGATGTTATATGCCTATATAACATATATAGGCTTTAGCCTTAAAGCCTTCCTGGATTAATGGGCTATCCAACGCAAAAATAATATTTCAAATCGGACCAGTAGTTCCCGAGATTAGCGCGCACAAACAAACAAACAAACTCTTCAGCTTTATATATTAAGTATAGATTAAGTTAGCTTACTTCCATAATTCATTTTTTGTGTGCATGTTGTGTTTTTTGGGACAAAACCCGCCACACTGTTCCCAACCCACTGCAACTCCTGAAAGCCAGAATCAACAGTGGAGACCGCCAGAAAAACGCCGAGCAACGAAGCTCAACGAGTCCCGGAGAAACGATTCAACTGTCTTGGGTCCCGCAACGAAATTAATCAGAAAAGAATAGCGGAGGAGTAAGAAAAAAGATATTTTTTCCACTTCCCTCCATAATAAGCAGGAAACAGAACAGAACTAGGCCAATCGGCACAAAGGGACATTATTGCAACTGGGAGAAGCCCAGATTGCCAAGCATCACGGAATAACATTTGATTAAGTTAATGGGTCCTAAGTAGGTATGTTCTGTTACAATTGATTCCAATAATAGGTATGGCAAAAGCGCCTAAACGCACGGAAATTAGTTCTAGTTTCTACAAGGTCCGTATAATAAACAACTCCGGATGTAACTTGTACACTATCCAACATAATATTGCGTTCATTCTGCCAAAGAATACACTCCCACAAGATGTGATGTGCGGACTGTTCAAATTCACAGTTCGATGTAGAACACTGACACAAAGGCGAAGGAACAAGTTTAAAAGAATACAGTTTACTTTTAAAGTTGCCATGACCTGTGAGAAATTGGGCAACGCAGTGGTCAACCTCCAGCCATGTCTTAGCCAGCCGATCGCTAACGGATGGAAAGAATAGATGGAGGTGCCGGCTCTTGATGGAATTTATTATCCCACCTACTTTACCATTCGGATAAGAGGTCCTCCCAGACGTCAGTCTGAGGTTTAAATAATCTAGAAATTCTATTGAGGTAGCGTTGTGTAACAAAGTTAGTGTCCATGGCCTCCCCCCTCGCGGAGTAGTACATTGAAGCACGTCGCTGTACTTCAAGATCGACTGGAAGTACACCTGCCAGAACGGGTAAGGCTTCAGTACTGACTGTTCTATACGCCTTGCATAAAATATCAATGCCAAACGTTGGCTTTGAAGCAGTTTTTTTTTTACGGTCAGGTGCACCGTAGCACATACATCCTAAGTAGGTAGCTCCATAAATAGTTTTTAAAGTTAGGAATGATAGACCCCAAGTTGCTTTGGATATTCTAGTTAGGGCATAAAAGTTCCTTTTAGCTTTTTCGCCAACTATTTTTATATGTTCGATAAATGAAAAATTCCTTTGAAAAGTTAGAAGGTAGCATACGGATTGCTGTTTTTTAACGGGAACGTTATTAAATTTAGTAGTAATAATAGTAGTTAGTAGTAATAGTAGGCAATGATTTAAGATTACCTTTTAGTAGATTGCATGTTGTCTTTACCTATAAGTAATTGATGCATTGTTATTGTACCTTCGGGAATGTTTTATTTTTGGTGTTTTTTTTTTTTTTGTGTAATGAATTGTTGTTGAACCTAATAAAATAAAATAAATAAAATAAAATACGACTTTTCTTTGTATTGTGTGAGCATTTGTTCTCAAGAATAGAATATTTTATTTAAAAAAAAGGCTTCAAGTGGTTTCCGTCCGGTAAAGATTTAAAACCATTCAGTTTTAAAACCTTTTTACTTTAGCAACAGAGATAAAATATGTTTTTAGGGGTCCGTACCTCAAAAGTTTTTCACTTTTTTCACTGATCCCTTATAAGATTACTTACTTCATTATACATACTTCTGTTTGTCCGTCAAGCGATTTTTACTTATGGAACCAAGAAGCTATCAAGTTGAAATTAATATCAAATATATATACAATATGTAAAGAAAACCCTGTCCCACCCATAAGGATAATAAAGGTTAGGTAAACACTTGACCAAATATAATATAAAATTTTACATAATCATCATAGTAATAATACTAATAAATTTTGAAATAATTCTTTTTTCCCGGGAATTAATTCCAATTTCCCCGAAATTTGGTAATTTTTAAAAAAGTGACAACTCCGGTATTATTATAAGCGAATAGCGACGCCAACATGTCACAGGTGTCGCGTGCCCTGCCCCCCGCCGCCCGCGGAAGGGGTTGCTTTTCGCACATGTATTAAGTTACCTCTTTTTGCGAAATAATATTTATTGTTTTAGGGGGATTTTTTTTTCAGTTTACCCTGTCTTTGTGGGCATTAGTGGAATCAGTTATCGATACCTAACAATACCTTCACGGATCGGACAGGGTTTTCTTTACATATTGTATAAGTTAACTAAACTGACATTATATTATACACAAAGAACTAAGGTTTTACAAAATGTCCCCTGGCGTAGCTCTAAAAAACCAATCTTCGAAGTATAAACAATAAAAAATACGGTTATCAGCCAAAGGGCTGACGATCAAAATACTTGTCAGTGGGTGATTCTGGGATGAGTTAAAAGAACTCAGCCCAGAATAACCCACTGTTAAGTATATCCCCCTACCTTTCACGTGCCCTTACTTCTGGTTCGTTTCCTATTCGCGACAGCCTCAACAGAATAGTGATAGTTTAGTTTGTTATTTTAACTTAGCGTTATCGTAGACTAAGTTATAATAATGTTATGTAATGTGTTACTCCGGTTGTACTACGAATCAATATAACATATGTGTAGTGTTTAATGCATCCAGGTACACTACACCTAGCCATTTTTTTTCTTGACGCCGTGGAAATCCATTTAGGCACCATACCCCGGAGAGCGTGTGTGGGACTTCTCCAGCCGAAGCTGGGAATACCCACTAAAACCACAGCGGCACTCCGGCGTCGCCTTGGTGGCGGGGGACTGGGAAAAAGCGGAGCTTTGGCTACTAGCCCCCCACCGGCGATATGCCCGTATAATGCGGCCGGCCCTCATTCGCCCCTCCACAGGGAGGGGCTGTGGCTCAGCCACCCTCGTGGTGAGCGAAGCAAGGCGGGCGCGGGCAGCCCCGTGCCTCACGCCCGCCGCTCACCTTAGGGAGGGAGAGAGCGGGCAAAAACCCCCCTTCTCCTGCTCCTGCGCCGCCTGCGGAGCGCCGGAGCGAGGAGATCCTCCTCTCGCTCGCGCTTCGCGGCCTCCTTTTGCGACAACACGTCCTCGCATAAGGAGGCCATCGCCGCTCAGGCCTCCTCGCTCCCCACCATCGCTCTGACGATGGCGGGCAGCGAGAGGGCCCCTCCTACCGCCGCGACAAGTTCGCGGCACGGCACGGCCCACGACGGGCACACCGCGAGGGTGTGTTCCGCCGTGTCCTCCGCCGCGCCGCAACCATGGCACGACGGTGTTTCCTCTCGTCCTATCCGATGCAGGTACCTGCCGAAGCAGCCGTGACCGGAGAGTTCCTGCACCAAACGGAAGGAGAGGAACCCGTGACGCCTGTCGAGCCAGTCCTTCAGGACCGGCCCGATGGCGTCGAGGATACGTCGGCCGAAGACGGCGGAGGCGAGGTCCTGCGTCCAATGTTGGAGGATGGCGTCCCTCGCTTCCCGCCGGACGGCCTTCCTCACCTCTGGGGCCGGACGCTCGCCCAACGCACTGCGCCCCGTCGTCCACTCGTAAACTCTGGCGAGCACCCACGCCTCGAGCTTCCAAGGCGGGGTGCCCGCCAGAGCGCACGCCGCTGCGAAGCCCACCGTGCGGTAGGCCCGCGCTGCCCGCTGGGCTGTGGCCCTTTGGGGCGCCCGACGCCAGCACCCCGCATACTTGGCCCTCCAAAACCAAACTCCCAACTTTCAAAACGAGGGTGGTGAACTGAATAGGATATCACATTTGCTTGACTTTTTACACACACGCACACTCGCGGACGATTGTAATTAATAAATTATTGATATTGTAATGTTGCAGTTCTTAAAGGACAATGCCAGATTTCGGCCTACACAACTTTTAAAATTAAACTCATCCTCCACAAAGTTCTTACCACCAACAATTTAAATATTAAATACAAACTAAAAAAATGTATTTAGTAATTTACTGAAACCTATCCATTACAAAAACATTTTAATAAGTAATTAATTTAAGTTTGTCAATTCCAGCTTTCAATTAAAAAAATGTTGCCAATCTTGCTACTTTAATCGATAACGCTAAATAAATAAAACATGCCACTGTAATCGATAATTGTATTTTTAAAATATTATTTATTATTTAGATAGTTCTAAATTAAAAATGTAGTCTACTTTTTATTTACCACCTCATTATTCTCATTTCTTCTTAGTATTTTCTTAACGTTCGTCTTGTTTTACAGTTAATAGTAGATTCATAGATGATTATAAAACACGAAATTCATAAAATCGATTTTCCATCTGTGATCGATAACATAATCGTCTTGTGATGGCAACTCTGTTAATTGCATTTCTGTCAAAATCTCGCGTACCTACTCAAAACTGACAAGAGTTTGGTGGGAATGTCAAGATGAGTGTCACGCTCATTTTTCATTGGACTTTTAAAATTATTTATAGTGTTGTTTACTAAATAAACGCGCGTGATTTATGTGGTAAAAAGTGCATTCAGTAAATAATTTATAAAGAACAGTGAAATATTGTAGCATAGTGGCCACATCATGACCTCACCCAAACTTCCTCCTTCTCGGCCTCACGCGGGAAACGAAAGGAGATAGTTTAGTTTAAGTTAAGCTAGTATAAGTTAGGATAAATTAGAATAAGTTAGGTTATAAAACTCAAGACAAAACATACTGAAGACTAGGCTGTATGGCGTACTATGCCTTTGCCTTTTCCGTTCAAATGAACGGAAAGAATGAAACCAAAAAAAAATCAAAACTGACAATTGACATTGATACATCTTGTATTGTTACGATTCAGTTTTTTTTCGCTGTTTTTTTTTTCGTATTCCTCTGCGTTTACGTAAGTTATAGAATTATTGTGTTATATTTATACCGCCACACATTTTGTGACAATGTCTCATCAACTACGTTGTGTTAATTGTGGTATAAATGTATTACGAATGCAGCGTCATTTAGTTGAATCTGATGATGTCCGTTCATTGTTACGGCAATGGACTTCACTTTCAGAGGTAAAGTACGATTCATATTAATAGAATATATACTAATTTAGCTAAGCTAAATGTTGAATTGCAACATAATTGTATTTTGTTTGTTTTAGATTCCAAATGACTATTCTGTAATAACTACTCTGTGCATATGCCGTCAACATTGCAGGATGATGATAATCAGTTATCAACTTTAGAGGCAAACAAAACTCGGGCTGTTACTATCTGCAGATGGGTAATTGAAGTTGTGAATGGGATTTTTAAACAACGGTTTAAAATATTCCGACACGAGTTCAACAACAGAGCTTCACCGCATGCCATGATTGACTTTTCTATTGCTGCTGCCCTAATTAATAGATTTCGACCACCGCTCACAGACAGGTTTGATCCGGCCCAGATATTAGAAATCATCCAACAAAAAATGTTCCAAAATAATACTTTTAGTGAGTTTATTATACAAAATAATTATAATAGAAGAAGGGCACAGTTCTCAAACATAAATGTTAATAACAGCAATGTAACTAAGTTTCCCCAGCTAGATTTTCACGATTTGATTTTGATAGCTTGTGGTACCTACCTACCAACTCCGTCAGGCTCGATCTTATTACGGTGAGCATATTCGTCAATAATCTAATAGAACAATTATCTCTCTCACAGCTCTTGGCTTTTAAGAGCAAAAATTCAAAGTCGCCATATAAGAAGAAAAGAATATTTTGTTTATGTGTTGATTGATAACAATTCAAATGGGAGGGAGGCAATATAAGAAGAAAATAAGTCAATATTATTGCAATTGTAAGGTAGGCAAACGAACTGTGGGATGCTATTCCCAGTTTCCCACATTCATAATGTTTCCCACATTATGACCATTTTATGGTATTTAGGTTGGGCTCGGCATCAAAACAATATTGAACCCCCTGCACAGTTTCTTGATAAATTACTAATCGAATTTGATAATGAAATTGATGATGATGATAATAATTGATTATGGTGAAAAATAATAAAACTATTCATTAGTTTATTTGTGTTTAATTTTCTCTCCGTGAAAAAACATAACCTCCCATTTAAAATTTTAAAATGTCTGAATAACTTCTTTCTTACAAGTTCAATATAAAAGTGGATATCACAGAAATACTTTTGACATTAAACTGCACAAATAAACATTGGAATATTCACTGTTAGTGACAAATTAATATTGAGCCAAAGTTACTATGGAGACCTGGCATTGTTCTTTGCTCCACTCTACATTTATAATGGCAGCTCGATCACGGTGGTGACCCAGCAGGTCCTTCTTGTTGAACCCAGTTATGTAACTGAAGTAATTATGTCCAGGTACACATGGGGACAGGGAGGTGTATTTGAGGAGAATGAAATGCTTATCTTGAACACTATTTATTGAAGAACTCCCAAACTGTTTTTACTGTAAAAATGTTAATAGAATGGTATACTCTACTATATGTGAAACTCAAGAGCCGAAAGATTACTGGAGATCTTCTTACGTTCGCTTGCTTGAGCTACAAATGCTTTTAGAGTTGCCAAGTCACGCTACAAAGCATCGGAGGAAAAATCTAAGGGTAACTTGTTGCGGGAAATCGTTGATAAACTTGACAGGGAGGGTCCGTGGTCTCCCGTATATCACGAATTTAAAGCTAACAGGTCGGTCGACCTTGCATACGTTCAAAACATTAAAGTCAATGATAAGCATACCACGGGCATAGAGGAAACAACAGAAGTACTAATTGATACACTTATCCCTGATGATTCACCGGCTAACGATAGCGACTACCAACATCAGATTCGAGCGTGGGCTCCTGTGCCACCTAAATCACCAATGTCAGACGTACCATCTAATGACGAATTTATAAAATATCTAATAGGATGATTAAAGAAGCGTGTAAAACAGCGGGTGATGCCATCTTAACTGTATACTACCGATGCATTGCTGAAGGCGTTTTTCCTCGTAAATGGCGACGTGGTTTCATACGAATAATACCAAAGTGTGGTGATAAACCACCGGATGATCCGAAGTCAAATCGGCCTATCACACTTCTACCATCTTTGGGGAAATTTCTTGAACGCCTCATCGTTCCACGTTTACTACCGAACGGTCCAAAATTTCATAGTAATCAATATGGCTTCACCATCGGTAAATCTACAGTCGACGCGGCGCTTTCTGTCAGAAGAACCGTTAACCAAACGGAACATAAGTACGTAATTGGTATCTTTCTGGATATTTCTGGGGCTTTTGATAACGCTAGTTGGCCTATGCTGTTGTTAAAATTAAAAACCCGCGGTTGCTATAGAAACATATATAATATCGTTTACTCGTACTTTATAAACGGTTCCGCGGTACTTAAGCTCGGTCATTTTTCTAGTACTAAAGCACTAACCATTTTATGTCCTCAGGGTTCAGTTGTCGGTCCTTATTTATGGAATTTGGGTACCCAATGTAACGAGAAGTTAAAATGTAACGAGTGTAACATCGTCATTGACGAAATGTTGTCTTATATACAGAATAAAATATGTGTGATTGATGAAGAAACTCTGGTGCGCATTTGTAAAACATCATTCACCAGTGAAGAAATTAAAAAATCAAAATCTTTGCTATTTGATTCGATCCCTACGGATAAAAGGAAAATTGTTCGGAAGAATAAAGGAAAGGAGGTAAGAGATTTAGCTGATATCGTAAATGTATTGAAGTCAGTGGATCCAGATACAATTCCTGTGTTTGTGGCCGTGTGTGTGGAAAGTTGCCACCTATATAACCTTTGATCATTTGGACTGTACCAAATTATTAAAGGATCTGCTAATAATACAGACCGTGATTAAAGACATAAAGTCAATTTATGCTACAGTCAATCAGTTAAAAGAGATGAAAATGGAAATACTGCAACTAAATAATGATTGCATGCCCCCTACTCCTGCATGTAATGTGAGTATGAGACGTGGTGGTGGTTGGGTATTGGATAGTGGACCGACGGAGCTTACAAACAATCACAATGTAACTCTGAACGAATATGACCCCACTGGGGTGGAGTTTTCTAAGCAACAAGATTGTAAAAATGATCTGCAGCACAGAAAAGTTATTCAGGTAGAAGAAGAAAAAACCTGCAAAACAACTTGTGAGTTGCTTGTGCAGGATTCGTTGCCATCATTTGCAGTAAGAGCGGGTAGTGATAATTCGCGGTCAGTACGTCGCCCGCTGAGCACAGCTGGAGTGTTATCTAACATAACGGGACCGCTAGCAAATAAAGTATTAAATGTACCCACATGCGATATTCAAGGTAAAGATAATGCGAATGAGATTCGAAATAATATTGTAATACTGACGACAGATTATGTCAACCTACAGTCGAGTGATAGCGAATGGCATTTAGTATCCAAACCGGTGAGACGTAATTATAGTAAGCAGTATCGTTATCAAGGCAAGTCGGGTACTGCTAGAGATAATGAGTGTAAATTTAAAGCTGCGGAAAGAAAAATTCCAATGTTTATTACGAATGCAAACAAAGAAACGACGCCTGCTGACATCACGTCATATATTCAGTCTAAAACACAGGAGTCGGTGTCTTTGCAAAAGATACATTTTAAAAAGGATAAAGGTCACTGTGCCTATAAATTTTTCATATCTGAAACAAGGTTATCGATTTATATGGATGAAAAACTGTGGCCTGAGGGTATTGTATTCAGGCGCTTTGTGAACTTTAATCCCGGAGTAACGAATAGAATAAATTCTGTGATCGATACAAATGTGTCAAAATAATGATCGACTGTCCTTATAATTTCGCCAGTTTTAACTGTAGAAATGTTAAACGCTCCCTAGATGCTGTACGGGAACTATGCCATTCCTGTGATTTAATCGCGTTGCAAGAGACATGGCTGTTGCCTGATGATATACCTTATCTATGCAGCATTGACCGAGATTTTAGTTACATAGGTACGTCAGCAATGGATATATCGGCGGGAATATTACGGGGGAAGCCTCACTGTGGCGTGGCATTGCTGTGGAAGTGTGAGATATTCCCTCAAGTGACGGTGTTACAGTGTAATAATGCGAAGGTATGGGCAATCAAAATTATAACTAGAGACCGCCCTATAATTGTCATGAGTGTGTACATGCCTACGAATGCCAATGTTAATCTACCTGAATTTACAGACTGTCTTGGTACGGTGAGTGCAATAATAACTGAATATGGTGTGGAATCTGTTTTCATCTTGGGTGATTACAACGCTGACCCGTCTGAACTGTTTTTTCAAGAACTGTGTGATTTGTGCGATGAACAATCATGGTCTTGTATAGATGTAGATATATTGGGGTTACAATCTGGTACTTATACTTATTTAAGATAAGATAAGATATTTTATTTGCTTAAAACATGGTATACAAGGTGACATAAAAATATTTGATCGAACATGGTTTGCTTAGTACTGAAAGCATGCAAAATTATTACATCTATTAACAGGTCATTGAAATAATAATATGTCACATTGGGATTCCATTTAGAAAATCATTAATATTATAAAAGTTAATAATATTGAGCCATGAATACAATTTAATTTTAAACAATTCACAATTTAATGTTTTAAACATATCTGATAATTTGTTATAGAAACGCACACACATAGCCGAAGCGTTTTTATGATATTTTGCTGATGTAGGCAGCTCATCCAGCACAAGTCTGTACTGATCATGCCGACTTCGAGAGCTTATTTCCTGAGCTGTTTTAAATATTTCTTTATGTTTATGAACAAACATGCAAACTTCATATATATATAATGAAGGTAGTGGTAGCAAACCAAGCTCCCTGAATATAGGTTGACATGATTCGTCAGATGGAATTTCGTATAGAGCACGTATACATTTTTTTTGGGCTAAAAATGCTCTATTGTAGTCCGTACTATTTCCCCACATAAGCAATCCATACCGTAGCGTGGACTCAACGTACGCGCGGTATAACATTACAACCGTTTTTATATTAGTGATTTTCTTTACTTGCCTCAAAGGATAGACAAATTTATGTATCTTAGAGCAAACAGCATCAACCTGAGCTTTCCAGTCCAAATGTTCGTCAATAATTATTCCTAAAAACTTAGTTTGTGTCATTTGCGTAATTTTCGGTATGTCCAGTTTAAAATTAAATAAATTATTATAAGATTGATTAAGTTGTATATATACAGATTTATTAAGATTAATACTCAAATTATTATCATATAACCAGTTAATTAAATTATCAATTACGTTATTAATGTCCGCTTCATGATCCAAAATTTATTTATGTTTTTTATCGGTTGTAACGATAATAGAAATGTCATCGGCAAAAAGGAAACATTTATGATTGGTTAAGTTAACTATGTCGTTTATGTAGAGCAGGAATAAGATAGGACCCATTATACTACCCTGAGGGACGCCGCATTTTAAATGTATATATTCAGATGAGTATTCTGTCATATCCCTGCTTTCGTCAGGTTTGATAACAGCGACTCTCTGTTGTCTGTTAGCTAAATACGACGATATCCACTGAAGCGGCACTCCTCTAATATCGATACTCTCGAGTTTAAGTAATAATAGTTCATGTGAAACTAGGTCAAATGCTTTTTTAGATCAAAGAATAGCCTTGTAGTTAGCTGTTTATTGTTAATATTAGTCAATATTTCTTTCAAGAGTGAATAGATGGCTAGGGTAGTAGACTTATGCTTCTGAAAGCCAAATTGTTCCTTTTTTATAATATTAAATTTCTCACAATATTTAGCTAATCTCTCATACATGCATTTCTCAAATATTTTTGACATGATGGGTATAAGTGTTATGGGGCGATAGTTATTCATGTCGCATTTTTCACCCTTTTTATGTATCGGTTTGACGACAGATATTTTCAAAGCGTTAGGAAATACTCCTTGTGAGAAGGATAGGTTAATGAGATAGGTCAACACCCCGCTTATTTCATTTACACATGTCTTAATAATTCGAGTGTTCAGTTCATCGTAACCTTCAGAGTTCGTATTTTTCAACGAAAGTATCTGTTTCCTCGTCTCATTTTCGGTTACCGGTGTGAGAAACATAGAGGTAGCCGTTATGGTATTACTGCGGCAACTATTTGTACAATTTTGTGTAGGAGTAAAACTTTTAAAATGACTGTTCAACGCAGAAGCTATTTCTGCTGGGCTGGTAAGTATGCCAGTGTCAACTTTAATGTGGTCAATGTTGTCTTTGGGTCTCGTATTGTGTATCTCGTTTCTTATGACTGTCCATGCAGCTTTACATTTGTTGTCATTATTATACATAAATTTTATAGTAGCGTTTCGTTTGGCATTGTGAATACACTTTTATAAAAGTTTCGAGTATTTGGTATATCTATTTTTGTTCATTATATTTTTATTCCTGTAGTACTTATATCGTAAGTAGCGCTTCGTTTTAGCACTTTGTTTCAGACCTTTACTGATCCACGTTCGTTTTATTTTGTTGTTCAAATATATATTTACCCTTACTTTAGGAAAGCAAAGATTGTAAAATAGACACATTAATTCATGGAAAGCAGCAAATGCTTTATTTGCATCGAGTTCCATATAAATTTCTGTCCACGATAAGTTTTGTAAGCAATTATTGAATTTGTGCTTATTTTCTAAACTGTAGTCTCTTTTGTAGGTATGATATATCGTGGGTTTTGTTGTTTGAAACGTTAAAGGGAAGCTTAACATCTGCGCTGTGTCGTGGTCCGACAAATAAAGAGGTAGCACTGATGGTATTGCGTCAGGTATATTACTCAAAATATGGTCTATACAAGACAACTTTCGGGTAGCTACCTTAATATGAATTTTTATATTGTGATTGCTTGCTAAGTCTTGAAATTCTTGAGTGATATTGCTTTTTTTCAATGTATTAATATTGAAGTCACCCGTTACAACTATGCGAGTTCTAGTTTCATATTTCTTGTATAGATCATGCAAGATACTATCTAACTTAGTTAAAAATTGATTAGGGTCAGATAGAGGTGTTCGGTATAGGCAAATAATCACTAATTTCTTATTTTATAGCTCTATTCCACATGCCTCGAACGTATTTACCGTTGCATATGATTTTAGAAACTCTAATTCTTTGTAATGTAGACCCTTTTTAACTAGAATGCAAGTGCCACCTCTGTGTTTTTCTCTGCAATAATTTTCAGCCATTTCAAAGTCCAATAACTTGAGATAGTTCTCATTACCTTTCTTTATAAATGTTTCGGAGAGGCAAATTACATGAGTTCATTATGTAAGTCACGCCTTTCTTGTAAGGTTAACTCCAATAGTTCCCGTTTAGATAGGACACTTGCAATGTTTTGGTGTAGTAACCTAAAGTTATGAGATGTAGGTGTTGTGTTATTGGGTACGAAAAAATGTATCACTCTTTGTAAGTTTGGGAAAATAATACGGTATAGTCCCTTTCTTGTGCTCTACAGAAAATGGATGGAAGTCTACGTTTTGTTCCGTTCTAATATTACTGTTTCTGAAGTAAAAGGGAATAGTTCCCTTTTTAGGTACACTAGTCTTCCTCTTAGGCAAAGAACTTAATTTGCTATTCGCGATGTGTTTAATGAGCTCGGCTGGATTTAAATATTTTTGATTATAATAATCACAATCTAAGGCGTAGTTTATGGTTTTGCAAATACCAGATACGTCATGGTGTACAGAATTAGTAAAATGACAATTTTTGTAATGTTTGCAAATAGTTTTGTCTATTCTTATAAAATGTCTTTAGTATAATTTTTAATTGGGCTAATACATGTCCCATGTTATAGTCATTTTCACCTAATGATATAACAATTTTGTCGTCAGGTCCAAGGTGTGTGCTGGTACAGCTTTTTGTTATTATTTCGCTCTAGTAAGTAATAACAAAAAGTAAGTAGTAAGTGATGTATACGGAACGCATAGTTGGTTGGATCACTGCATTGTGACCCAGGCGGCTAGACGCACTGTTTGTAATGTTTATGTAAAATATGACACTACTTGATCCGATCATTTTCCCCTTGTTGTTCAATGTAATTTAAATTTATTAATACCTACATCGTATGGTGATGTAAATACGAACAAGGGTATTAAATGGAGTGAGAGGAATGAAGCGCAAATAACAGTCTATATTAAAGAATGTCATTTGAGACTGAGCTATATTGACTTTCCTGTGGAATTTTCTCAATGTGCAGATAGTTATTGTGGAGACTTCGGCCACAGACGTATAATTGATAAGTTGTATTCTGATATTACAGCCGCCCTTCGTAATGCATCAGTTGTTAGTGGTATGGGCACGCGTGCCAGGAGTGGAAGGAGGGGCTCATGCATAGCAGGCTGGAATGAACACGTCCGTGGGGCTCAGCTAGAGGCCCGCACGAGGTTTCTGGAGTGGGTTATGTGCGGGAGGCCTAGAACTGGGTGTGTATATGATGATATGAATAAAAGCAGAAATAAATTTAAATCAAGGCTTAAATGGTGTCAGGATCATGAAGATCAGGTGAAAATGGATGCCATTGCAGAGAAACATAAATCCGGAGACTTCCGGAGTTTCTGGAAATCCACTAACAGCGTTACTCCGAAACCTGGCCGTCCGATGTGCGTCGGTGGGGTGAGTGACTCTAAAGAAATTGCTGACTTATTTGGAAGCCATTTCCGTGTTCGGTCTCCAGTAGATCAAGGAGTTGGGGTGCCCGCTGCTGGGATGCCTAGTGGTCTTGTGGGGAATAAATTTAATTCTAAAGAAATTGCTACTTTCTAACTACTTAATTACTTAACCCTTGAATATATTAAAATATTGGTACAGACACCAGACCAATAGCGTCAGATGGGCGGGTGTAATCTCAGAGCCCTATAAATTGGAGTATGGGGTGAGACAGGGGGGGTTGACCTCTCCTGCGCTCTTCAACCTCTATATGAACGCCCTGATCGTTAGGCTGAGCAGTCAACATGTTGGTTGCCATGTAGACGGAGTATGCGTTAATAATCTGAGCTATGCTGATGACATGGTGCTGCTGAGCGCATCGGTCTGCGGTCTTAGAAAACTGTTAGGGACCTGTGAAGAGTATGCCTTGATCCATGGGTTGAAATATAATGCAGGTAAAAGTAAATTCATGGTGTTTGGTGCTAGTTTGCTGAAGAGTGTGCCTCCTGTATTTATAGATAAAGAACCGCTGGAGAAGGTGTTGCAAATTAAATACTTAGGTCACATTCTTACAGCTGACCTGAAAGACGATCTGGACATTGAATGGGAGCGGAGGGCGTTGTCAGTTAGGGGTAATATGATAGCGCGTAGGTTTGTGCGCTGTTCGAGGGAGGTAAAGATAACGCTCTGTAGAGCTTACTGTACGTCCGTCTACACGTGCAGCCTGTGGGCTGATTATACCCGTGCAGCATATAGCGCCCTCCGCGTCCAGTTCAATAATGCGTTTAGGGCGGTGCTAAGGCTGCCTCGCCACTGCAGTGCCTCGGGCATGTTCGCAGAGGCTCGTACCGACTGCTTTCCGTCTCTGGTGCACAGAGTGCGGGGCAGCGACAACACCGTCCTCGCGATGATTGCCAACCGACTGGATTGTCTGTACATCCAGCAATGCTGCGGCAGACATATTACTGCCCTGTGAGGTTCTTGTTTATTAGGTATATTAGTTTATAAGTTTGTGTTTTGTTTATAAGTCTCTTTTGTTGTTAACTATGGATTTTTTCCGAAATAAATGATTTGATTTGATTTGAATACTTGCCTAAATCTAATATCTCAGTGGGGTGATCGTAACCGCCGATCTTAAGCGTTTGCGCCATATAAAACCTATCGACTTCTACTAAAAGGTAATCTTAAATCATTGCCTACTATTAAATTCAATAACGTTCCCGTTAAAAAACAGCAATCCGTATGCTACCTTAAAAATTTTCTTTTTCTTTCTTTTTTTTTTTTAAGGAATTTTTCATTTATCGAACATATAAAAATAGTTGGCGAAAAAGTTAAAAATAACTTTTATGCCCTAACTAGAATATCCAAAGCAACTTGGGTTTTATTATTCCTAACTTTAAAAACTATATATGAAGCTACCTACTTAGGATGTATGTGCTACGGTGCACCTGTTTGGGCCGATAGGGCCAGCATAGGGCCGGCGCGACGTAAACTGCTTCAAAGCCAACGTTTGGCATTGATATTTTATGCAAGGCGTATAGAATAGTCAGTACTGAAGCCTTACCCGTACTGGCAGGTGTACTTCCAGTCGATCTTGAAGTACAGCGACGTGCTTCAATGTACTACTCCGCGAGAGTGGAGGCCATGGACACTAACATTGTTACACAACGCGACCTTAATAGAATTTCTAGATTATTTAAACCCCAGACTGACGTCTGGGAGGACCCCTTATCCAAATGGCAAAGTAGGTGGGATAATTCCATCAAGGGCCGGGACCTCTATCTATTCTTTCCATCCGTTAGCGATCGGCTGGCTAAGACATGACTGGAGGTTGACCACTGCGTTGCCCAATTTCTCACAGGTCATGGTAACTTTAAAAGTAAACTGTATTCTTTTAAACTTGTTCCTTCGCCTTTGTGTCAATGTTCTACATCGAACTGTGAATTTCAACAGTCCGCACATCGCATCTTATGGGAGTGTATTCTTTGGCAGAATGAACGCAATATTATGTTGGATAGTGTACAAGTTACATCCGGAGTTGTTTATTATACGGACCTTGTAGAAACTAGAACTAATTTCCGTGCGTTCAGGCGCTTTTGCCATATCACAGTAACAGCACATACCTACTTAGGACCCATTAACTTAATCAAATTTTATTCCGTGGTGCTTGGCAATCTGGGCTTCTCCCAGTTGCAATAATATCCCTTTGTGCCGATTGGCCTAGTTCTGTTCTGTCTCCTGCTTGTTATGGAGGGAAGTGGAAAAGATATCGTTTTTCTTACTCCTCCGCTATTCTTTTTAGATCAATTTCGTTGCGGGACCCAAGACAGTTGAATCGTTTCTCCGGGACTCGTACTCGTCGAGCTTCATTTCGGCGTTTTTCTGGCGGTCTCCACTGTTGATTCTGGCTTTCAGGAGTTGCAGTGGGTGGGAAAAGTGTGGCGGGATTTATTAGATAAAAAAACAATAGAATGTTAAGAAATGTTCGAATATACCGTATATGTATAATATGTAATACAATAATTGAATATATTCCGGACCACGAAATATAGAGATGAAACAATGTTATGTAAGTAAAGTAATGGAATGATCGTGATATTAATAACGTTTACTTACAAGGTGAAATAAAACAACTTATGACTAAGATGTTAGTAGTATATCTGAATGTAAAACTGATTTTAATTTAGAAATACAACTAACAGCTTATTGTGCCTAAAGGATTCCTAGACAAGCGAAGACACACTATTGTGTTATTCGTCATAAATGTGTCGTATTAGATTCATATGCTACAACACATACACTATTGACATTCACATCACTAATACTTGGGTGGGTCAAAGCTCTATACTATCCGACTTGAGGCGGACGCGACGCGCTTGTAGCGGCGATGAAGGTAGTGTTGAAATAAAAGCAAAGGTAGCAGTGTAAAAATAACAACTTATATTTTCGATGCATACAACATGCTTAAGTGCAAAACCTCTGGGGCTGAAGTAGTGCCAGTACTGCTATGAAGTCGTCGCGATCTTCCAATAGGAACGCGCCTACAAAACTCTGTGAGTAGCTAAAAGAAACGAGACAGATGCACGCGCGAGCGAGATAGCACTAACGTAAATATAACGCGTTCGCAGAGCCGGCGGTCTTGATTACTATGCGATGCGTGGCTTGAAGATGACGTAGCGATGCGTACCTTATAGTACCCCCTCCTTAGCGAAGCGTACATTTGGCTTGCATACTCTGCCGGTCCTGGTGATGTATGGTTGGTGTGAAGATACAGGATTCACGATGCTCGGCGTGCTTGCTGTGTTTGTAGGGCTTATAGCGTTTGGTGTTTCATTGCAGATGTATGCCGGTTTGAGTCTATCCAGCGATACAACTGTCTCTCGATGTGGTAGCTGAATTTTAAAGTATTTTTCGTGTCTCTGTAGCACTAGATACGGTCCATCGTAAGGTGGTGTCAGCGGCGCTCGCACGGTATCATTCCTCACAAAGACGTGTGTACACGTACCGAGGTCCTTGTGTATGAAGGGACTGGCTGATCTTCTAGCGGTAGTGCACGACGGTGAGAGTGACGTCATTGTTTGTGTGAGGCGGCGTACGTAATCTTCGTCCGACATGTTAGTCGTGGTAGCCGGTTCGAAGAAATCCGATGGCACACGTAGTGTAGAACCGTAGGTCATTAGCGCGGGACTTAAGTTGTTGTCTTCACGCAACGCTGTTCGGAGGCCAAGCAGTACGGTGTGAAGTTCATCTCGCCAGTTGGTAGTTGCGCCTCTAGCCATTAACGCAGCTTTTAAGGTACGATGCCAGCGTTCTATTTGCCCATTTGATTGTGGATGGTATGCGGTCGTGCGTATGCGTGTAATTCCGAATGTTTTCATTAGCGCGTTGAACAACGACGATTCAAACTGCCTGCCTTGATCGGTCGATATACGTAATGGGCAGCCGAATCTAGCAATCCAGTTTTCATACAGTGCTTTTGCGACGATCTCAGCTGTTATCTCGCGCACTGGAACCGCTTCAGGCCATTTTGTGAATCTGTCTATTATAGTAACACAATATCGATAATCGTAAGATAGTCGAAGTGGGCCGACTATATCGATATGGATGTGTTCGAAGCGTTGCGATGGCGGGAAACTTCCTAGCGGCGTGACGACGTGACGATGTACTTTTGCTCGCTGACAGCCGACGCAGTTTCTTGTCCACGTTGTTACATCTTTGTTCATAGATGACCAGAAGAACTTTGATGTTACTTGCTTTCTAGTCGTCTTGATACCAGGGTGGCAGAGATCATGTTGCGCTTGGAATGCTGCAAAACGATGTTCCGGTGGTAGATATGGGCGGAGCGTAGATGTTGATATCTCGCACGTGATTGGTCGCTGCGTGCCGGGCAAAGTAACGGTGATGAATTTTAAGTTTGGCTGTAGTTTTAACTGCTTTAATTCTTCATCTTGTTCTTGATCACGTGATAATTTATCGTAGTTAATGTTTGAGGGACAGTGTATTTCCTCAATGCGTGATAAGGCGTCAGCGACTGAGTTTTTGTCTCCCTTTACGTACGCGATGTTATTGCAGAATTGACTGATAAAATGTAGTTGCCGTTCGCGTCGCGGGGTGTCGCTGCTACTCTGCGGCCTTGAGAGCGCGTAAGACAATGGTTTGTGATCAGTGTAGACGATGACGTCACAGCCCTCGATGAGTCTTCTAAAATGCTTCACAGACATATAGATCGCTAGGAGTTCACGATCATAAGTGCTATATCGGGATTGTGAAGCACTCATTGTTTTCGAAAAGAATGCTAGCGGTTTCCAAGCTCCGTTGTGGCGCTGTTGCAACACCGCGCCAATGGCGTGGTCTGAGGCGTCCGTCATGATGCAGAGTGGGGTGCCGGCGATAGGGTGCGTTAGCGTCACACATTCCAATATGCTTTGTCGGCATTTTTGAAATGCTTGTTCGGCGGTCGGCGTCCACTTGATAGGTGTCTTGTCATTCTTTTTACCATTGTGCAGATATTTATTGAGTTCGCTCTGCATGTCGGCTTGATTTGGTAAACAATCTCTATAGAAGTTCAACATGCCCAGGAAACGACGAAGCTCGATGATAGTTTTAGGTTGAGGGTAACTGGATATAACTTTTATTCGTTCTTCAGTTGGTTTTATACCGTCCGCTGTTACTTCGTAGCCGAGAAAGTTGATTTTCGCCTGTGCAAATTCACATTTGTCGACGTTGAGTGATACGCCGTATTTGTTCAGGCGCTCGAGAACTTGATGTAGTAATATCTTGTGTTCTTGTTCGTTTTCTGAGTATAACAAGATATCGTCGACGAATGAAAAACAGCCCTCGATGCCGCGCAGTACCTCGTGCATGAAACGTTGGAAGGTTTGACTTGCATTTCTTAGACCAAACGTCATGCAATTAAACTCGAACAACCCAAACGGTGTTATTATTGCTGTCTTTTGTGCGTCGTCTTTGTTGATAGGTATTTTGTAATAGGCCATTTTCATATCGAGTTTTGAGAAGATCTTCTTATTGTGTAGTTGATAGGTGAAATCTTGTATCCGCGGAATCGGGTACTTATCGGGTAGCGTGACTGAATTTAGACGCCTGTAGTCGCCGCACACTCGTAGACTGCCGTCTTTTTTCTTTACCACGTGGAGTGGGCTGGCCCACGGGCTCTTGGAAGGTTGACATATTCCCATTTCCATCATCCGTTCAAATTCTTCTTTAGCTGCTTTGTATTTGTCGGGTGGTAGGGGACGAGCACGTGCGAAAAGAGGTGGTCCCGTTGTCTCGATGTGATGGACGACGTTGTGTTTAGCGGGAGTTTTCAAGGACATAGGTCGAAGTAGATCTGGATACTGTTTGAGTATGTCTCGATATGTCTGCTTGTTGCTGAGTACGTAGACGGCTTGTTGCATTGATGATATTTCTAAGGCGTTGATTGAGAGTTCTGTCACCTTGTCGATTAGCTTCTTTTGATGCAGGTCGACGAGGAGTTTAAAGTGGCGAAGGAAGTCAGCTCCGAGTATCGATGTTTTAACGTCTGCGACTACAAATGCCCAACGAAATCGTCTTCTGAGGCCTAGGTCGATTTGCAGGTCTTTCTCTCCGTAGGTATTTATTGGTGAACTGTTCGCGGCGTATAGTTTGTACGAAGTTGGCGAACATTTCTTCTTATGTATCGGGGTGGCGGCTAGGACGGAGATCTCCGCACCGGTGTCAACGAGGAAACGGTGATTAGTGTTGCGATCGAAGACACATAGGCGGTTGCTTGCTGTAGTTGCACCGACGTCCGCTACGGTCGGTGCCTCTTTTAGTTTTCCGACTTGTTTTGATTTCGCCTCGCGCAAGGTGATACGCAGCGCCTCGCATGATCTCCAAATCGGTAGTGGAAGTAGCATACTCGATTGGGATCGTTTTGATACTTCGCGGTAGACTTTGATCTTGAGCGGGAGCGCTGGTAACGGCGATGGCGTGGTCTTCCACGGCTGCGAAGTTCGGAGATTTCCAGTGTCAGCTTCTCAAGTTGTTTTGAAAGAACTTGTATTTGGGCGGACATGATTTGTTGGTTGACAGCTGTAGAATCTGGTTGTGACGAGGAGACAGCTGCGATATTGCTCGACTCGGAATATTCCATCATCTTGTCTGCCATTGCCGCGAGCATGTCAAGTGACGAGTCTGTGTTCACTGACAGCACAACTCGAACTTGCGCCGGAAGGTGGTTCATCCATTCTATTTTGATGCCATCTTCGGTGATCATGTTGCCGCCGAGTTCGCGCATGCGCCGTAGCAACTGAGATGGTTTCTGGTTGCCAAGCTCCAATCCGCTAATGAGGTTCTTGAAATTTTTCACCTCGGACTGTTCGTACACGGAGAGAAGGCGTTGTTTGATGGCTTCGTACTTCTTAGTTTCTGGTGGCTTGATCACGATGTCTGTGATATGTTGAAGGTCTGTCGGTTGTAGTTGGCCGAGGACGTAACGATATTTGTTTTCGTCGCTGGTCTTCTGAGGTTCGACGATAGCTTCAAATTGAATAAACCACATGCGTGGATATTCGCGCCAGAAGGGAAGGAGACGTGACTGCACGGAGATGGCAGCGAGGTCTGTAGGCTCACTAATTGCTTGCTTGTTCTCCATTTTTTTCTCGGGGTCACCAAAATGTAGCGGCGATGAAGGTAGTGTTGAAATAAAAGCAAAGGTAGCAGTGTAAAAATAACAACTTATATTTTCGATGCATACAACATGCTTAAGTGCAAAACCTCTGGGGCTGAAGTAGTGCCAGTACTGCTATGAAGTCGTCGCGATCTTCCAATAGGAACGCGCCTACAAAACTCTGTGAGTAGCTAAAAGAAACGAGACAGATGCACGCGCGAGCGAGATAGCACTAACGTAAATATAACGCGTTCGCAGAGCCGGCGGTCTTGATTACTATGCGATGCGTGGCTTGAAGATGACGTAGCGATGCGTACCTTATACGCTTATTAAATTACAAATATTTTCTAAGAAGATTTTGACTGTATTGCACTACAATCACAGGATCTGTTCTATTTTTATTTATGGCAAGTTAAACCAATGTCAACAATTCTGCCAATCTCAAAAGTGGATTGGAGAAGCAAGAGTGTACATAAAAAATATCCAATAAAACTTGATCACAGGATCACATTGTATTATTTGTACAAAAAAATCAATGTCAGTATTTGAGTACCTAAGCGAGGTGTCAGGTGTTATTGACAGATGTATGGTTACATTCTATTGTCAGATGTATGGTTACGTTCTATTTTCAACAACAGTTTTACTAACATATACTTTGAAAAACTAAATACCTACCGATGAATTGGGCACGTCCTCCTATTTTAAAAGTCGGTTAACAAAAGTATGGAAGGAAAAATAAAAGCAACTTTATTAATGTGTGTATACCTAAGATTTTTATAATCATATGTTAACAATTATCATCGAGACTATAATACATTCTGATTCCTAAACGTATTACATTATGATCTGCTTACAATGTTTCAGAACGAAATTATGGCTCATAACTAACTGAATTCAAAACACACAATTATTTTATTTAAAAGGTATTGTTAACATAATAATTTGTGGTACGTACATCAAATGTTTGTTACGACTTCATATTATAATTTAAATATCAAATTACTTATCTATGTATACTAATATATAAAGCTGAAGAGTTTGTTTGTTTGGACGCGCTAATCTCAGGAAGTACTGGTCCCATTTGAAAAATTCTTATTGCGTTGGATAGCCCATTAATCCAGGAAGGCTTTAGGCTATATAACATCACGCTGCGAAAAATAGGAGCAGAGCATAAAAAAATAAAATGAAAAATTTCAATGTATGCTGTATATTTTGGGGTTAAAATAAAATGTTTAAATAACTAACTCAAACTCTAAAAAGCAAACGGAGTCCCGGGCAGCCGCTATCGGTTATACGGAAGAAGATCCCCTGAAGACGGAGGACGAACGGTTACTATCAGAACCCGCAGCAGGGATCGCGTTCTGCCAAAGACAACACTGACCGCATTTTTCCAGCTTTGCCAAATAGACCCATTCAGAGGTTCCCCGATACTACACCTACACGTGGAATGCCTCTAGGAAAGAGTGCAAACGTCGCATTCAAGGCACCCCAGTAGAAAACTGGCCCGGAGTAAAATCAGGGAATGCTCTTGGTCGTGTATATACTCTTCACCTGTGCAATTATGAGTGTTTTTGTTTAAGAATGTTCCTGCACCATGTTCGTGAACCAACTAGCCACAAGGACATTAAAATTGTGAATGGTCAAGAGTGGGCAACAAACAAAGAAGCATTTGAAGTTCTTGATCTGTTGGAGAATGATAATAATCATTGGGAGGGAACTATGATAGACGCAGTGCAATGCAGATCAGCTACAAAAATAAGAGAGTTGTTTGCAACCTTGATCTCAACCTGCATTTTCCAATCCTCAACAGCTAAGAGAAAAATACAAAAATGGTATGGCAGAAGGTATTTTAAGAATATTGCAGATGACACACCCGGACACGTACAATGATTTCATTTACAACGAGGTTCACATTAAAATAGAAAATAAAACTATGGAAATAACCGGTAAAAAAGTGATTGAATTTGGAATGATTAGCCCACAACGACCAGAGTAAAGCGTAAATGACATCGCCAGAGAGCTAGATTATAATGATACTATACTGCAACAGCAGGTAAATGACATTATCCTACAATTGTTATCAGAGCAAAAAACTGTATTCGACAAAGTAACACGCTACGTAGAATCAGAGAATGGCGCACTTTTCTTTCTTAACCTGCAGGCCCGACCACTATTTTTACCCTTAAGTAAAAATAGTGATCGGGCCGCGATGCTGTGCCAGTGTATGTTGTTAGTTTAAGATGAGTGTACCATGTCGCACAAAGGAGCTATTGAAGCTCTCAATAAGACTTTGCAGGATATAAGGCACTGCAAGAGCATAATGGGAAGATTGGTAGTTTTATTAGCAGGTGACTTCCAGCAAACACTATCAGCCATACAGAGGGGGACTCCAGCAGATGAAATAAATGCTTGCCTAAAATCGCCTAAATTGTGGGACCATGTCATAGAGTTCCAATTAACCACAAACATGCGAGTGAGATTATTCAACGACATTCATTCAGGTCATTGTTAAAAATCACGCAGAAACATTGTTAAAAATCGGTGAAGGGAAAATTACAGTAGATGCAGAGGGAATGATTACTTTAATGGAAGAGATTTGTAATCTGTAGGCAGTTTCGGAGTTGGTAGATGATAATATACATGATGACCGATGGCTTTGGGAACGCTCAATATTAGCACCTAAAATTCTTTGGAATTATTTGGGGTGCCTTCTCATAAATTAAAATTCAAAGTAGGGGTTCCGGTGATGCTCATGCGTAATCTCGATGCCCCTAGACTGTGTAATGGTACCAAGCTGCCTGTAACTCAGCTTCGGCGGAATTTTCTTACAGCAACTATTTTAGCTGGCGCAGCAAAGGGTGAAAGTGTACTCATTCCTCGGATTCCGATTATTCCAACAGACCTGCCATTTCAGTTTAAAAGACATCAATTTCCTATAAGGGTTTCATTTGCAATGACCATTAATAAAGCACAAGGCCAAACTCTAAGAGAGGTAAAGGCATGTTCAGCTATATGTAGCGTGTTTCCGGGTATCCAGTGCCCATATAATACAGTTTACCACTCAATTTTGTTTTAACAGCTCATGATATATGTGGTAATGCGAAAGTAACTCCGTCTGTCTGTTATTCTTTCACGCCTAAACGCCTGAAAGGATTTAGATGAAATTTGGTATCCGGTAAAACATTGCTTATATGTGTGACTGTTGGCCACATGCATATATCAGTAGTTTAAATATAACAAGTCACACGATATCAACCTCTTACCAATGCATTAATTCCTTATCTTATGGCCTGTCGGCCAATCGTAATTAAGAGCAATATATCCTATTACTTTAAGTTAGTAAAAACGACACAAAACGCTAGAAAGAAAGCTATTCATTTATATTTTATGGGCATTCCCAGCCCCAAACCCTTAGAATAACGCATTTTAAGATTTTGGACAAAATTAGAAGAAGGTCGGGGTACTGCCCGCACATGTTAGCAATAACTTAGAGCAATTCAAGCCGACATATTCGGTTGACTATAGGGAATACGGTTAGACCCTCCGATTTACCCGACCATGAGCTCTGATGCTCTAGACTCCTGACGATTACTGACTATCACATATGGAAGGCAGAACCCTAATACTCATAGCTCATTTATATCAAACTAGGCAAGAGGCCTATCTAGAATCAGATTACCAGCCAAATATTATGATAATGTCCGTGTCCAAAAAAGTCTCGCCACAGAACACTTGCGTGAGGATCTGCAACATGCACACACATTTCCAGGGAGACGGGTAGGCTTCACCAAGTACCACTAACTGAATCAGTAGGTGTCAAAAGACACTGGAGAACGTATTTCGATAAAATCCAACCCGTCCGTTCTGTAGGACTATTTATGAATCGTCACTATTTATCGAAACACGAAAACCACAAGACGCAACGCGTCTTTCGAATGGGGCAGATTAAGGAGGTGTGAAGATGACGAGATTCCACTTCGGTGTGTAGCATGTATGATCGCAATGAGTTTTGCTAGAGACTGAGTCTACGGTACGCTTTTACTAGCTTGTGTAATACTTTAGGATTGGGACGGATTGCCAAGGGTGTCAATCACATAATATATTTACGAGTCATAAACTCAGAACTAATAGGTGTGGGTACGTAATAGTTAGATAAAGTAACGTGATCTAAAATTACTTCTAAAGTGCAAGTGTAACCATCCCTCACCCCGTCACATAATAAGATTTATTGCACATGACAGAGACAGCCCGCATGCAGCATTTATATACTAGTTCAATAATATATTACATTACAGAGTTTTGCTTATCCTCTCGTCTTTTAGCTTCATATAATTTCTATTATTATAAATTTTATACTTGTGTGTCCTAGCTGTGAAATCCCAATATTAACTTCCTTGACCCCTTCCTGTTCCTCTAACTTATTATAAGCGGGAACAGGAGGATCAGTACATGGGAATTCATTTCTTATATCGGTGGGAGGATAACCAAGTCTGGTGACGAGTTCCTACAGTTACACGCGGGGATGGGGCGTGTTGTATTTAACTGTAATATTATCACAATTAGGAAAACCGAAAATTTTATCAGCCTAGGATAATTTAGGTACAGTCACATAAGCAATATTTTACCACGGGAAAACCGAAACTTATAACCGAATTTCACGAGGGCGGAGCCGCGGGCGGAAAGCTAGTAAAAAATAAAATAAAAAAAATATAAGAAATAGTCCATCCCATCAGTATCGAAAACAGAGTACAAGCTACCGATGTTCAGCGCTCCAGAGAGAGGAGAGGAGGAGAAATACTGTTTCTCAATCAAGCATAGTCCAGCTGCCCAACGCAAGTCAATCGAGGCTTTTCGCCTTTAATCCTTTGGCTGTCACGACTATCGGTACAATGATCGCTGAATTGATTTCTTTATCTTTCTCGGATTGCACTACCATCGCGCGCCGCTGCACTCTGGTGAGACCAACATAGTTGTAAAAACGCAAATTATGATTAGGTATACATTATATTATCTATACTAATATATAAAGCTTCAGAGTTTGTTTGTTTGAACGCGCTAATCTCAGGAACTACTGGTCTGGTACTGGCTGGAAAAAATTTTTTACCGTGGGATAGCCCATTAATCCAGGAAGGTTTTAGTCTATCTAATATCACGATGCGACTAATAGGAGCGGAGTATAACTAACTTTACGCGAACGAAGTCGCTGGCGGCCGCTAGTTAGAAACATTTAAGACAATAAGATCAATAAAAAATAATGATGGCGTGGTCACATATGTAATACGTGTCGTACACGATACAATAGTTGTGACACGTTTTAGCTGAAATAAATTGCCAATTATTAGCAATTTGAGATTTCAGTTAAAAGTAAAAATTGTTAGGGACAAGCATCTTTCCCACACAAATAACACACTTATTCAAATTAGGAACATAATTACCATTAAGGTAATATTAATCGGAATAATTTAAACTAAAAGATACAATTCGAATCAAGTATGATTAACGCTGAACAAATTGAAAACTCGCTGATTATTAGAGCATAGTTAGCACTCATGCAGGATCTAATTCAATTAGGTACTCCTAATATTCACAACGAACAATTTATTAATTTGGCAACATGTTTCATAATTCTAGACACAAGTGTCTCTAATTACTTTAAAATATTTGTGGAGACGGTAGCGAACATTTTACAAGACAAACATTCACTCAGCTGTTTGCCACAAAGATTACTGAATCGCAAACATGAAATTATAATTCAAGACGCAGTCATTGATTATGCACCGCCGCGTCCTAGTGGCGGTGATCGGCGGCGTCTCTCACGTCCGGTCCTCATCCAGGTCAAGGTCCCCAGCGAAAAAGCGAAAGTGCATTTCAGGCAAGCAGTGATGCTTGCAAAGCAGAAGGCAGAACGCGTGAGGGAGAGGGAATCTCAGCGCCCTCATGCCTCTAACTCTCTTTCACAATTGATATAAGTGTTTCTTCATTTGCCCGTGCACAAATGAAGGAACACGGGTGGATTTTAGTCAGTAAAAGTCTGACACGCCCGTCCGCTCCGCCTACAGCGGGAAAGGTCATTTGATGATTTCCCAACCACAAAAAAGGCGTAGCCATTGAAACCGTTACTATACCGCACACAATAAAACTCCAGTCCACAAGCTGCTATAGCACGGCTAAAAGCAAAAATTGGGTGCTTTATGACAAGAGCGGTGTAGCATTTCTTTTATTCGTCGTGTGTGCGGTGCTTGTCAGAATTTACACTTTAAAAGCTCTCCCGGGAAAATTGCTCCAGGTCGCGTTAAGGTACTTGTAAACTGATACGTAATAATAATAATTATGATGAAAATATTTATTTAGGAGGTTGGTACATTTATTACACTTAGCTGCAAAAAATACTAAGTTGTACCCAACTTAGTATTTTTTAAACTATAGAGGCATGCGTAACAAAAGTGTAAAGTTCCTAAATGAAGAATAGAAATGCAGGATGGTAGATACCGCTACACTATCGGCTGCACACGAACGTGAACACACACCGTGTTTATAGTATACTAATTACTTATGATAAGAAGTTCGTAAGTTATATAAAACTCTCTACTTACTGTTTCTGTAATCAGGCACCGCTATAGTGTGCACGTATCCTGCCCCGTTGGTATTCATGTGGGCGGCACGTTACATTCGACTGTACATTATCATCGTGTCTGTTCCGGAGACGCTCGTTTTGTCGCTGTCGCTTTGTCCCGCTCGCGTCGTGCAAAACACCAGATCAAACTGCCCTGGGGCTTGGGACGCCACACTGAGTTTGCACTTTTTAAGATTTTAATTAACTCTTGACCGTTATTACGAATGCACCTTTTTAATTTGTTTATTCTTTGTTACATCCAAAAGTATGAAACGAATTCTTGATATGTTTTAACGTGGAAAAATATGTTGCTATGTAACTCGGCCGGCTATTAATGATATGTAGCTATGTAACTCAACCGACTGTTAAAGCTATTATGTTGTTAGGTAAGTCAACCGGCAGTTAATGATTTGTTGCTATGTAAATCAACCGGCTGTTAAAGATATTATGTTGTTAGGTAACTCAACCGGCTGTTAATGATATGTTGCTATGTAACTCAACGGGCTGTTAATGATATGTTGCTATGTAACTCAACCGGCTGTTAATGAAAGGCGGTGGACGCAACAGAGGGTTGGGTCAAAGTTGAAAAAGTCAGAAAGGCAAAGGATAGAAAGGTGATTATGGGGTTCCAGGCTAAGGAAGAAAGTAACAAAATTAAGAACAAATTAGAAGAGGACAGAGGGGACCTCAGCGTTGAGGAAATGAAAAATAAAGACCCGTTACTGATCCTCAAGAACGCCCTCTCCTCTAACACGGACGAGGACATTCTCAAAGCGATGAGGAATCAGAATAGGGATGTTTTTCGGAACCTCGACAAAGGGGAAGACAGTCCACCCTGTCTTCCCCTTTGTCGAGGTACAATCAGCTGTAGAAGTCCATTCCCACCTTAAAGACTACTGTCGCCTGCGCTAAACCGGCCACGCACACTAACGCATTATTTTTATTATCGCAGTCTTCATCTTTCTTTAAAGTAATGCAAAATTTCGTTACTTCATTTGAAGTTAAGTTAGCGGCCGCACTTAACAATGGTCTATCATAAGCGAGCGATTGTGGGTTCGATCCTTACTAACGGCAAATCTTTTTGTTGTTTCATATAATTTAAAATTATGATAACTGATTTGTATTTTAAAATAAAAATGTTTGCAAGTAATATTTAAACGAATAGGAAAATTTACTGAATATTTATACCAAAATAGGTTTTTATTATATGTTTTAGTTTACTATAGATGTAATATAATAAATGATATAATGCAATATATTATAAAGTTATATATTATTCGGTATAGATATACTTATACTAATAAATGAAACAAACGTTGAAATGGCAGCATTGTAATATTTTATATAAAAGTAATCCTTGACAAACTTATGATATTATTATGGTAAAAAATATAAAAAACATTTTTGGTTTTCAGATATGAAAGTTATAGTATTACATGTTGTCATTAAAGAGGTTATAGCTTAATTATTCATTTTCTTAAAGAAAAGAGGATTGAAGCTTAACCTGAATATTATTACAATCATAAAATAATCTATACTTAGAACACAAAACAGTGCTTATTATATTTACATTTTTTTTTGCGTGTATAGCATGCCATCCTGCAGTGCCTTTTTTCGGAGTTTGAAGGCATGAGATTATAATCTTCAAGCGCTTTCTTAGTTCAAAAGTAAACGAACTTATTTCTTATCGAATTCCGAAATTATTGTTTTTATAATTTACCAAAAGTAATTTGTATTGAAATTGCAAAAGGCGACTTCTGTTAGCCATTAAGCCAACCGAACATATTACTGTCACTTAGCTAAATTACTTTACGAGTTGGTTTAGAGTCCGTTATTACGATTTATAATGACATATATTTAAAACACTTTGTAGGACACTCCTGCACTGTGATTGTTATAAATTGTTTTTTTTTTTGTTTAGCTCGATAAGTCTCCACCAGTATCGCCAGTTTATTTTTAAACCACAAATGCAACCTCTCTTCTTCGCTAGATTCAAAGGTTTATTCAACGGTAAATATTTTTGTTTCGTTCCACTTGTCTCGACACATAAGCCACCTCCGTCCTCCAACCTCTTGACTTTGGCTTACAGTAGTTCTCTAAAACAATAACAAATTTAATACACACTTTCAACAAGAGGTGGTTTGCACCTTACCCAAATAATAATAAAAACAACTTACACAAAAGCCGGTTTCATATTGATTAAAAAAGTAAAACTAATAACACGAACTCGTAACTATATGTTCACCAACCAACAACAGCTAAGTAATATTATTTGAGTTATTGTAGTTAATAATAGTTATTGTAGGTAGTGGAATATTTTTTGTTCAGTTCTAATATAGAAAAAATCTTAAAATAAAGTATCATCGTTAAGTTGCGGATCGGTATTTTTACATATTTTTGTTGTCAGCATTCATAACTCACCAATAAACATTTCAAAAATATTTTGTAAGTTATTAGATTTGAACTCGAACCACCTTGAACGCCAATCAAGACGAGAACCTCTAGGCTATTTAAACACTTACTGTGAGCGTTGAAATTAGTAAGTAGTACCTAACAATCATAAGCGGGCAGCAAGTTGTATAAGTGTGTATCAAACTTTATTATAGAAGAAGGTCGTAACTACAACTAGTATTGCTTGGCCATAGTTTTGTGAGATTGTAACTCGACTTTTGGTCTTGACTGTACATTGAAGTACATGAGGAAGACAATTAACCCACACACCAATCATGTTGTGGTCGGCGTCTCACCAGGCGTCTGGCGAAGGGCTACGGAAGCCGGATACCTATACGTGGACTTGCAGCGCGTTAGGGTGGAAGACCAAACCCTGCTGGTTCAGTGCACGCGCTGCCTGGGCTACGGGCATGGCAGAAGATTCGGTAAAGAACCGGCCGACTTGTGCAGCCATTGTGGCGGCCCACATTTGTGATCGACGTGTACTGACTGGCTCGCGGGTGGTCCACCCAGATGCCACAACTGCACGAGAGCCAAACTTGACGGGGTCGACCACAACGCCTTTGACCACACCTGCTTAATACGCCGAAAGTGGGATGAAATTGCTAGATCGACGGTAGCCTATTGCTAAGAGCAGCCAGGGCAAGCTGATCAATTACAAGGCGATACAGGCAAACCTTCAACGGAAGAAACTTGTAACGGACGAGCTTCTACTGGAGGCCACAAAGCGTGGAGTCCCTTTTGCACTCCTCCAGGAACCGTATGTGAGCGGGGTCGGAGTTATGAGGCACCACAGGGGAGTTCGTATCTTCCAGAACACTGACATCGGAAACGGGACTGTAAAGGCTGCAATTGCGGTCTTCAACCATGACCTAACAGTCATCCAGTACCCAAAACTCACCACGAAAAACATCACTGTGTGTGTGTGTGGTCTCAGACCAGTGCCTGGAGGATTACGCTGGTGTCCTTATATTTCGAGCCCGACCAGCCTGTGCCTGCCTACGCGGTGCCTGTACCTGGAGCACATCAAACGCATTGAGGATGAGGTGGGCTCCAGAATGTGGATCGTAGGGGGAGATGCGAATGCGAAGAGCTTCTGGTGAGGGAGCTCGTCCGTTGACTCTAGGGGCGAGGAAGTGTCCGGAGCTCTCAATGAAATGAGTCTCAATATACTCAACAGAGGGGAAATTCCGACCTTCGATACGATCAGGGTTGGCAAAAGATACTGCAGCCACATCTACATTACAGCCTGCTCAACAGACATCCTGGACCTGGTAGAAAACTGGAGAGTAGATGAGGGCCTCGTGAGCTCGGACCACAACGGAATCACTTTTATTATTAAACTGAAAAGATCCGAAGGCATAAAAATAAATAGAACCACTAGAATTTACAATACCAAAAAAACAAAGTGGCCTGAGTTTAGTGATAAACTCAGCCAGTTATTGCAGGGAAACAATATTAATAAATTAGAAATTGACAAATAAGCCACACCGCCGGCATAAGTTACCACCCACCAGACAAAGTCTTGCCGCCAAGCGATTCGACGTGTTCCGGCATGATGTCTGGTGAAGCCGTACGGAGAACGGGTCTGAGCAGTTGTGTTGCGATGTGTGCCGGGTACGATGTGCCTAATGTTGTTGTGTCGGGAGTTTGGTCGTGAAGGCTCTCCAGATCATCCTCTGGCGCAGCATCGTTGGTCGTGTTGTTGGGTTAAACATTGCATCACCTCGCTCAACTGCCGTCTTCCTTCCTATTCACTCAGTTTTTTTGAGTGAATAGGCTTAATAAGCTAGTGTGCTTTACCATCAACGATTGCATCACTGCTTACCATCAGGCGGGATTGCAGTCAAGCACTAGTTTATAACTATTAAAAAAAAAAAAAAAAATTAAAAACAGCCGATCAGTTAAATATAATAATAGAAAAATACGCACAAATAATTAAAGACGCATGCATCTCATTAATGCCTACGAGAAAAACTAACGAGGTACTTACCTTGCCGTGGTGGTCCGAAAAACTCGCGAGAATGAAAAAAGCAGTCGCAACCAGGAAGCGGAGAGTCAGGTGTGCAGCGCCGATCCGAAGGTTGAGGGTCGTTGAAAAGTACCTAAAACACAAAGCAGAGTATGAGGCAGAAGTAGAGAAGGATATCGTCGAGAGTTGGAAGAACTTTTGCGCTAAACAGGACAAGGAGGGGATTTACCGGGTCATAGGAAGAACCTAAGGTAGGGAGGAAGACCGACCGTTGATGTGGAACGGGGAAGTGCTAAATGCGAGAGACTCAGTCGAGCTATTGGCGAACACTTTCTACCCAGAGGACCGTACAGACGACGACAGCACACACCACCGCCTCATCAGACAAAAGGCTGATGTCGTGAATGACGAGGAGCAAGATAGTCCATGCGAGTCACTATTCACGATGGCCAGACTGATGACGTCGTACAGGTCATTCAATGTCAAAAAAGCTCCAGGCGCGGACGGCCTCACCGTCGATATCTGTTGCTCTTGACCTCTTAAACGGTAGCCTGGAATGCCACCATTTCCCCAAAGTGTGGAAGGAGGCAACGGTGATCGTTTTGAAGAAGCCTGGAAAGGACGACTACAGCGCTCCCAAGGCGTACAGACCAATCGGCCTTTTGCCAATACTCGGCAAAATATTTGAGAAGATGTTGGTGACCCGTCTCAAGTACCATTTGATCCCAAGGATGAGTACTCGCCAGTACGGATTCATGCCCCAGAGAAGCACGGAGGACTCTCTCTATACCCTGATGCAGCATATACGCAGCAAGCTGGAACTAAAGAAAATAATACTCATGATATCATTAGACATAGAGGGAGCCTTCGACAGTGCATAGTGGCCAGCCATTAGAGTCCGTCTATCTGAGGAAAAGTGTCCAATTGGCTTGAGGAGGGTCATCGACAGCTATCTCAAAGACAGACAGGTCAGAGTCAGATAAGCGGGTGAGGAGTTCAACAGGGTTACAAGTAAGGGTTGTGTCTAGGGTTCTATAGGGGGACCAATATTCTGGAACCTGTTGCTAGACCAGCTACTAAAGAGCCTTGAAGCCAGGGATGACTATTGCCAGGCCTTTGCTGACGATGTGGTGCTCGTCTTCGATGGTGACACATCGTTGGAGATCCAAGGGCGTGCCAATGCCGCCCTCGAGCATGTTCGGGCGTAGGGAAGAAAGAATAAATTAAAATTTGCTCCGCACAAAACAAACGCGATTACCATCACTCGCAAACTAAAATATGACACCCCACGTCTGAGCATGGGCGGAATCGACATTGGCATGTCCAAAGAGGTCAAAATCCTGGGTGTCACCATCGAAGACAAATTGACTTTCAACACTCATGTCGCAAACGTATGCAAAAAGGCGATAGGAAACATAACCAACTAACCAGGGCGGCGAAAACTAGCTGGGGTCTCCACCCAGAAGTAATAAGAACAATATATGTGGCCACCGTGGAACTGATTATCCTGTACGCGGCCAGCGTATGGGCGCGGCTAATAAGCTGGGTGTTATAAAGAAATTAGGAGTAGTCCAGCGCGGCATTGCACAAAAGATATGCAAGGCATATAAAACGATGTCTCTAATCTCCGCGACGGTGTTGGCAGGCATACTGCCTCTCGATCTTTGCGTCCGCGAAGCGGCGTCACTATACGAAGCCAGGAGAGGAGTGCCTCAGCCAGCACTAGCCGACAGGGAGGTCGAGCAGACTGTTTCGGCAATGGAGGCACCGCACCCCGCGGAGCGCGTTTCGATAGAAGTGGTAAGCCTGGCAAACCAAGAGCAACTCGATGCACAGAACGAACTCGAGGTTCGTACCTTTACGGATGGGAGCAAGATCGGGGGCAAGGTGGGGGCGGCACTATCCATATGGAATGGTGACGCCGAAACCAAAGCCCGTAAACTGACCCCCCCAAACTACGCAACCGTCTATCAGGCTAAACTTCTGGCGATATGCGTCGCAACAAGGGGAATGTTAAAGCATAGCGCACAAACGTTTGGAATCTTCAGAGACTCCATGGCAGCCCTCCAAACTATTCAAAACCACGACCGACACCACCCACTAGCAGTGGAAACAAGGGCAAACATGAGATCTTTGTCCGTCCAAAATAAGACCGTCACCTTGTTTTGGATCAAGGCTCATGTTGGACTAGCGGGTAACGAAAGGGCCGATGAATTAGCTAAGGCAGCCGCTGAAGGTTCCAAGCGTAAGCATGACTACGACTTCTGTCCGATGTCATATGTCAGCCGCTGCATCCGTACAGAAACCCTCAACGAATGGGGAAGAAGGTATAGTTCTGCTGAAACAGCTACAGTGACTAAGCTGTTTTTCCCAGATGCGGTGGCGGCATACAGGGTGATAAGGAAGTGCAAAGTTGACAACATTGTCACTCAGATCTTAACGGGTCACGGTGGGTTCTCGGCATACCTGAGCCGTTTCAGGTGTAAAGAGAGCCCTTCGTGCATCTGCGATCCAGCGTCTGATGAAACGGTGCCACATATATTGTTCAGTTGTCCCGTCTTCGACAGAGAGAGACTGGAGATAGAGCATGTACTCAACACAAAAATTGATATCAATAATGTGTGGCAAATGATTGCGAGTAAAAATAGAGAGACCTTCATAGAATATTGCGTAAAAATTTGTACAAAAGTAATAAAAAGAAATAAAACTGAAAAATATTACTGATAAGCATTAAAATTAGATTTTAGAATATTAATATTAAGGTTTACACTTTAAATAAGAATCGTTTTGCCCAAATTTAATTTTAACAATATGTGTAACGATAATGTCACCAACAAAATAGTAAAACCATAGCATTGTATATTAGTGTAAATAATAGAAATAAGCTAGAGTAAATAGTTTCAGATATTATAATAAAGATATAGGATAAATAAAATTGGAGTAAAATCAAAACCGCTCACCGATGTTTTTTTTTTGTATATTATAAACTAGCGCTTGACTGCAATCCTGCCTGATGGTAAGCAGTGACGCAATCGTTGATGGTAAAGCGCACTAGTTTATTAAGAGCCTATTCACTCTAGCCTTGAAGACACTCAAATTGTAGTCTGACGGAAACACCGCCGCTGGCAAATTGTTCCAGTCCCTCGATGTACGCGGTATAAAGGAGGAGGCGAAACGCTTCGTCCGGATCGCAGTGGTGTTAACAACGTAAGGGTGGAAACCAGCCGTACGACGAGTCGTCCGATGGCGGAACGGAGATGGGGGAATTAAATCATGCAATTCCCTCGCACACTCCCCAAAATGCATCCTATAGAACACCGAAAGGCTGGCTACTCTACGCCTGTGCTCTAGGCTTTGGAGACCAACTCGAGTTAGATCAGGGTCACAACGCCTTCAATTCCGTCCCCCACTCCACCATCCTGGAAGCGCTCCGGTTCCACGGAGTGCCCCTGTACTTGCGGGGCCTCCTGGCCAGCTACTTGGAGGACCGTGCTGTCCTCCTCGTAGACGGGGCTGGCCAGCTCCGTCGATACGCTGTCGGAGCCGGCGTTCCACAGGGGTCCGTTCTAGGGCCTCTTCTGTGGAACGTTGGTTATGACTGGCTCCTGCGGGGAACCCTCCTTCGAGGCACGCATCTGCATAGCAGATGACACTCTCCTCACTTCCCGCGGGAGCACCTTCCGGGAGGCGGCCAGTTTGGCGTCGGCGGGCGGATCCTTAGTGGCGGGAAGGATCCACCGCCTGGGCTTGAGGGTGGCGCTGCACAAAACAGAGGCCGTGTTCTTTCACGGCCCCCGGCAGCGCCCCCCGCCTGACGCCCACATTTATGTGGAGGGGGTGAGGGTCGGGGTTGAGGCCCAGATGAAATATCTGGGCCTCATCTTGGACAGCAGGTGGCGCTTCGGCCCGCACTTTAGCGGGCTGTCGTCGCGCCTGCTGAAGGCTGCGGGAGCCCTCTCATGGCTGATGCCAAACTTGGGAGGGCCCAGCATGCGGTGCCGGCGTCTATACGCCGGCATACTGCGGAGTATGACCCTTTATGGGGCCCCGATTTGGACGGACTCCCTCCATAGGAGGGAGAACCTCACCGCCCTTCGGTCGCCCCAAAGGGCCATCGCCCAGCGGGCATCGCGGGCTTACCGCACGGTGGGTTTCGCAGCGGCGTGCGCTCTGGCGGGCACCCCGCCTTGGGAGCTCAAGGCGTGGGTGCTCGCCAGAGTGTACGAGTGGACGGCGGGGCGCAGGGCGCTGGGCGAGCGACCGGCCTCAGAATTGAGGGAGGCCGCCCGGCGCACTATGGGAAAGCCCCATACAAGGCCGTCTCAAAACCGTTTCACGTGAAAGTCGTTGTTATGGAGTAGAACTAATTAATTAATTTAGTCTTATAAATAAGCTTTCTTTTCTATATTTTTTAATTATTTTTTGCTAACCATAATGTATATAAAAAGGCATCAAAGCTAACTCATGTTCAATGATGTGATTTTGGCACAATACATTACTACAATTCAACGAGACATTACTCGAAAGTTTTTCTTATAAATGTATAAGTATTATACATTTTTGAAATGCTTATAATCTCCTCATAACGTTTCTTAAATAATATTATATATAATAAATAAATAAATTAAAATTAACCAATGTAGTTTAAGATGGTATAATTTTCAGGTTACTTTTTTTTTAACGAGACTTACCCGTTTACCGCTGTTTGCCGCTGTCGAGATATTTGTTGTATTACGATCTTTATACATTAGTTTACACAAGGAGAAAAAAAAAAGTTGCGCATACTTGCGCCTTTTCTGACACGGTACCAAAACATATCGCGAGATAATTTTTTCCAATATCTTTTTACTGCTCACATAATCATCTGTTATCTATTAAGGTCAAATTGATAAAATGGTCATTATTATTTATAGTTATTTGTGGTTTTGATATAGTTTTGACCACCATATTTGATAAAATATGGTCACTATATCAATTAGGGTCAAATTAAAAACAGGTTGGTTATGGGAAGAGTGCAAATATTAGTTTCTTATCTTTTTGCACATAGCACTAATTCATTGGCCTATAAAAGAAAGGCGAACCCTGAAACATCCACAGTTGTTCATCAGAAATTCAGTTGCCTTAAAAAAGCAGTTAATACCTATTTTCAAATATTCACAGAAGTTATCTGATTTGAAAATAATGGGTGAATTTGTTTGTAGTAAACGAGAGTTGTGCAATTTGTTGATAAATGGGAATAATATAGAAAACTACTTGCAAGAAATTTTCAATTTGTCACCAGAGGATATGAATACTGTGGTCTCCTACATTCAAAGAAACTTGGTATCTAAATGTAACGAACGCTGGAGAAATGCATCCCGGAAAAGAGAACGCTTTGAAAGTAATAACGTCGACTGGTTAAATGGTGAATTTCGTGTTCCACTGGAGTGTCGAGTCACAGTTAATGACCCTAATACGTCTGGAAGCAGTGCAGGTGGCAGACCATCGAAACCATACGAAGCATCTTCAGAAAAAACAAAGAAACGAAAAGACATGCAATTAATACAAGAGTACGGACTGGACTGTGTGCTCAATGCATATACTCAGGAGTTGCGGTCTATGGGTGAGTCGGAGGAGGCCACAATTGTTAATATTATACGAACTGCGTCAAAAAATGATAAGAAAAAGTTTCTTAAATTCATAACTGAGAACCCTGAAGATGTTATACCTTTTACAAAGGAAGAAGCACTGCGGATATTTATTGACTTAGACCTTAACAAAGAACAGTATGGGAAACTTCGTATTTGATTGGCGGACAAAAACTGCTCAGTGTTTCCTTCTTATCCAACTTTAGCCGAAGCGAAGAAGATGTGTTACCCACCAGATTCGAGCATAACCATTACTAACATAAGTGCAAAAGTCAATCTGCAAGACTTATTGGATCATACTGTGGCACGTATATTACTAATTGGTTCAGTTTACAAAAACGGTTTAAGACAGTTGAAACTATTCTGCAAATGGGGTTGTGACGGGTCATCAGGGCAAAGTGAATACAAGCAAGTTTTGCCCGAAGAAAGCGATTTCACATCAGATGCGAACCTTTTTATTGCTTCACTTGTACCCATTAAACTCATAGATGAGACAACTAATATTGTTATTTGGAAAAATGAAACTTGCTCATCCGTAAGATATTGCAGACCTATATTGATAGAATTTGCCAAAGAAACTCCTGAAAAAACCGCTTCTGTTGTGGCTGATATCAAAAATCAAATTGAAAACCTGTCTCCTTCCATGATAAATAAGAATGGTGAAGTAATTGAAATTACTCATAACCTATTTTTAACCATGATTGATGGTAAAGTAGCACAAGTTTTAACTGAAACTCCTTCGAGCGCTTCTTGTACAATTTGTGGTGCTACTCCTCGGCAAATGAATAACTTAGAGGCAGTTAGGACACGAGATGTGAATGGAAGTTCATTTCAATATGGACTGTCAACACTACACGCTTGGATTAGAAGTATGGAGATGATTTTACACATTTCCTATAACTTGTCTTTCCAAAAGTGGTCAGCCACTACACCAGAAAATAAAAAAAAAAAACAAAGACGAAAAGAAAAAACTGGTACAAAAGCGGTTTATGGAGGAAATGGGACTGCATATCGATAAACCTCGACAAGGCACTGGAAATAGTAATGACGGCAACACAGCTTGGAGATTTTTTCAGAATTACGCTTGCTCTGCAGACATTACAGGTGTAGACGTAGAACTTATAAAACGAATGTACATTATACTACAAACTATGTCATCTGGAATGGCTATTGATTCAAAAAAGTTCGGTGAATACGCATAAAGTACCGCCCAACTGTACGTAAATAATTATAATTGGTATTATATGCCTTCCTCCGTACATAAAATACTTATTCACGGAGAAAAAATCATTGAGTACTATGCTATATTACCTATCGGACAATTGTCCGAAGACGCTCAAGAATCCCGCAACAAGGATTACAAAAAGTTTAGACTTCATCATTCTAGAAAATGTTCAAGAGCGGCTACCAATACAGACGTGTTCCATACCTTATTGTACACTTCTGATCCATATATATCAAGTTTGAGAAATACCTCAGAAACAATATCGAAAGAACTTTTCGATGAAGCCAAGTCCCTTCTTGCTGTCAACGAAAATCTGTAGGAGATTGTTGAATTTTGTACATTATTTTTTTCTCGTTAGACACTGTTTATACAATGATATTTAATTCTATTTTATGTAAGTAAATTTAAAAAAAAGTATATTTTCTTATAAATGCATTTATTTTTTTTATTTTTTATTTTTTAAATAAATTAATAAACATAATTTTCAAAATTATTATTTTTTCTTTTAAACCTTATACATTCACGTATATGTATGCAAAATTACAGATCATTTAGTTTTGAAATAACTGAGATACGGAGTTTTGAGACGAAACATACGCGATTTTCCCATAGTGCGGCGGGAGGGGAGGGTCGCTCTTGTCCAGCAGTGGACGCAGGACCTCGCCTCCGCCGTCTTCGGCCGCCGTACCCTCGACGCCATCAGGCCGGTCCTGGAGGATTGGCTCGACAGGCGTCACGGGTTCCTCTCCTCCCGTCTGGTGGAGGTACTCTCCGGTCACGGCTGCTTCGGCAGGTACCTGCACCGAATAGGACGAGAGGACACACCGCCGTGCCACGGTTGTGGCGCGGCGGAGGACACGGCGGAACACACCCTCGCGGTGTGCCCGTCGTGGGTCGTGCCGCGCCGCGATCTTGTCACGGCGGTTGGAGGGGACCTCTCGCTGCCCGCCATCGTCAGAGAGATGGTGGGAGCGAGCAAGCTTGGGTCGCGATGGCCTCCTTCTGCTAGGTCGCGATGTCGCAGAAGGAGGCAGCGGAGCGCAAGCGGGAGGAGGATCCCCTCGCTCCGGCGCTTCGCAGGCGGCGTAGGGGGAGGAGAAGGCGGGATTTCGCCCGCTTTCTCCCTCTCCCTGAGGTGAGCGGCGGGCGTGAGGCCGACGCCCGCCTTACATCGCTCACCATGCGGGAGCCACGGCCCCTCCCTAGGAGGGGCAATTGAAGGCCCGCCTTACTAGGCCGGATTCGCCGGCGGGGGAGAGGTAGCTCAGGCTGCGCTAGTTTCCCACTCCCCCGCCACTATGGCGATGCCGGAGTGCCGCTGTGGGCTTAGTGGGTATTCCCGGCTTCGGCTGGGCGAGTCCCACACACGCCCTTCGGGGTAAGGTGCGTAAATGCATTCCCACAGCGTCAAAAAAAAAAAGGGTCACCAATCAGCCTCTTCGCACGTCTCTCCACTGAATCCAAAGTGGCCAGGTGACACTTAGCAGCACCAGCCCAAATGTGGCTGCAGTACTCCACACACGAACGGACCTGTGCTTTGTATAACATTAGAAGCTGCCCAGGTGTGAAATACTGCCGGACCTTTGCGATAACGCCAAGTTTTCTGGCAGCCACCTTGGCCTTGGACTCAATGAACCGCCCAAAGTTAAGGTTCGAGGAAATCTCGACTCCCAAAAGCTGAAGGCGCTCGGAACACTCCAAGGACACATTTCGAAAAGTAGGAGTCAAGGTGAACGGGCTCCTTTTGGCGAAAGACACGCCTGTGTTTTGGCGGCATTGAATGCTACAAGATTGGCATTGCCCCATTCGGAGACTGCCTGCAGTGCAACACTCGTTCGCTCAACCATGGCCTCTCTTTCGGACCGGATTGATTCCCTATTAGCCCGAGCATCCGGCAGGTATCTCTCTACAACTGTGCTGTCATCTGCATACCCATATACCGGGCATCAGCAGATCGTTAATATGCAGCAGGAACAGAGTTGCAGAGAGAACAGATCCCTGAGGAACACCGGCATTAGTTGACATGGGCTCAGAAGAGCATCCATCGACAACAACTCGGAGGACCGTTCAGTCAGGAAGTCTCTTACCCAGCCAGTCAGGCTAGGGGAAATGCCGTACGCTGGAAGCTTACTCAAAAGGCCAGCGTGCCATACCCGGTCAAAGGCCTTCGAGACATCAAGGGAGACAGCAATCACTTCCCCATTCTTCTCGAGGGCCTCGCCCCACAAGTGTGAGTGGCATACACTATGTAGGTCCCCAGTTGACCGATTGCGGCGAAACCCGTACTGTCGGTCACTGAGGAGATCGTTACCTTCCAGGTATGCCAAGAGGCGCGAGTTCAATACACGCTCCATGTCTCCATAGAAACTAAGAACTCTGTAACAACATAAGTATAAATGGAAATAAAAACCTAAATAGATTTGGTTATCAATAGATGTAAATTTAGAAATAAGAAATTCTTTATAACAATTTTTGTAAAATAAAAATCAGCTTAATAATAAGCAAAAAGCAATTGGTATCTTCCTGGATTTATCGAAGGCATTCGATACTGTGTCTATTCCTAGGTTAATTGACAAGCAGAAACAAATTGGCATACGAGGAAATGTTCTCGAAATCTTTCGCAGTTATTTGACGGGGAGAAAACAGGTTGTCAAAGTCGATGGTTTCATTAGTTCATTGGAAAACATTGCATTTGGTGTGCCTCAGGGTAGTGCTTTAGGACCTACTCTTTTCCTTATCTATGTCAATGAGCTGTGCCAGCTAACACTCCCAAACACAAAAATAATTGCTTATGCGGATGACACAGCTCTTGTGACGCATAGTAGGGACTGGCTTGACACTCGTGTAAGTGCGGAGATCGCTCTAGGTTTGGTCATGAAGTGGTTAACCTCAAACCTACTCACACTCAACATCGAAAAGTCTAAGTTCATTCCCTTCACATCAGGAATTCTCACGCAACCACCAACATATTTTCAAATTAAAACCCATATTTGCTCCCATACTGTGGCTACCATATCCTACAGGATACACAGTTGCACAGTTACAACTGTGCCAACCAAATAGAACGCTCCGACAACATCAAGTATCTTGGAATCATAGTAGACAATTGCCTAACCTGGAAAAAACAAGTATTAGCAAAGTGCTACGGTAGGTAGGTATATGTGCTGTCAACAAAATGTGTCTAAATAAATATTATTATTATTATTATTATGTAACGTGTGACTACACCTTTTCAAACATGAAAATTTGTCTCTACATAGTGAATATTGCATACTTCAGAATAGTATTGTAAGACATTATTGTCAATTTATAACGAAGGCATCTTGGTAGAGTCTACTGTGTCCATTTACTTGCAACTATATTAGCAAATTTGTTCAGTTCAGTATTTTGAAAATCTTGTTTTATACTTTTTCAGTGTCGTTTTTTGTCGTAGTTGGGTTTTAGTTTTTACCCGACTACGGCAAAGCAAAAGGAGGGTTATGATTTTGACAGGCTATGTATGTATGTATGTATGTATGTATGTATGTATGTATGTATGTATGTATGTATGTATGTATGTATGTATGTATGTATGTATGTATGTATGTATGTATGTATGTTCATCTGTTCCCTGGTAACTTCTAAACTACTTATTCGAATTCGATAAATGACATATCATTAGAAGCGTCTTAATTGTTTGCTGGTTATAGGCTATATGGAGTTTCACAAAATCTAACGTGGCGCCCTCTAGCGGACAAAATATACAGAGTAAAAAAATAAAGTTAAGATAAATATGCCGTGTTTGGTATCATTTGAAAGGGCTTAACTTGTACATTTTGAATATATATATATTACTATCATTTGCTTGTGACTTTACCTGTATTCATGGGCTGATTGCATATAATTCACATCTTTTCGTTCATAGATAGCTTCTTTACTACTTATCAGAATAAGACCACTGCAGAACCATTAGAAGGGCCTTGATATTCTGTTAGTTATGAGCTATAAAGCTTGTCACCAAATTTAGTATTGCGCCCTCTAGCGGACAAAAAGTAAATGTTAATATAAAATTAAAATAAATATACCGTGTTTGGTATCTCGTGAAAGAGCTTCACGAGTACTTTATGCTTGTACATAATTACAAGAATGCTTTAATTATGTTAAATATGAGCGATAAGAGTAAAGCACGGATCACGGGAACTGTGAATCGCTTTAAACAATGTAGAGCAGTGTGAACATTAATAGAATATGTAATGCACTAATGAAAACGACATAAGCTGGGAGTATTTCCACGCGGTGAAGGCGGAAACAGCTTGATAACTGGCTAAAACTCCCATAAAAATGTCCTCTGCACTATATACCTTCGGGCTTATGTTGTTATATGTGCGTGTAGATGTAATATGTCAAGTACCTAGTTTTTAGTTCATCAATTTAACTTTTGTTAATATTATGCGCCACAAATACACTTTAACACCAAAATAGTACAAATAAAAAAAGTAAAAAACTAAAACCCAACTACGACAAAAAACGACGCTGAAAAAGTATAAAACAAGATTTTCAGAATACTGAACTGAACAAAGTTGCTAATGTAGTTGCAAGTAAATGGACACAGTAGTAATGTCATACAATACTATTCTGAAGTATGCAATATTCACTATGTAGAGATAAATTTTCATGTTTGGAAAGGCGTAGTCACACGTTACATATACCTACCGTAGCACCTTGACAACGTGTGACTACGCCTTTCCAAACATGAAAATTTATTTCTACATAGTGAATATTGCATACTTCAGAATAGTATTGTATGACATTATTGTCAATTTACAACGAAGGCTTCTTGACTGTGTCCATTCACTTGCAACTACATTAGCAACTTTGTTCAGTTCAGTATTCTGAACATCTTGTTTTATACTTTTTCAGCGTCGTTTTTTGTCGTAGTTGGGTTTTAGTTTTTTTACTTTTTTAACCGACTTCAAAAAGGAGGAGGTTACTCAATTCGACCGTATATATGCTTTTTTTTTTTTTTTTATGTTTGTTCGCGCATAACTTCGTTGTTTATGAACCGATTTTGATAATACTTTTTCTGTTGGAAAGAGGACGTTCCCAAGGTGGTCCCATGATAAGGATATCAGGGTTTGATGGTGGAAGACCAGAGAAAACAAGGGGAACTTTCAAAAGTTGCAGGGGCGACTAGTACATTTCTTAGCATTTTCATTAAGTATTATAAAGCACTACAATGTAATAAAGGTCTGGAGTAGATCTGATGATGGAGCCGGGAGACAGTCGAAGGAACTCCTCAACAATTCACAGCAGCTGCCTTGTGTTTGGGCTCGATTAATTTGTATTGATAAGAACTTTGCACCTAGATGGTTTGTGACTGTCATAAGAGCTCTGATGATGAAGGCAAAGGCCAGTTCCGGGAACTCCTCAACGGTTTACAGTAGCTACTTTGTGGTTGGACTTCATTCATTTATATTGATGAGACCCTTGCACCCATTGGGTTAAAATAATGGTCTGCAGTAAATTTGATGATGAAGATCATAGGCAGTTGAGGGAATACCTACTTACGGGTAAAAATTAAAGTAAACAAAATTACGTCGTTTCCCAACTATATTTGCGTCAGCTTCCAGTCTGACCGGACGCAACTGAATACATAGTACTTTTAACAACTAAAAAGTGTAAAATAAAAACTTTTTTACAAAAAAATAACCGACTTCCAAAAACCACTTCAAAGTGAAAAATAACTAATTTCGGAAGTCGGTGTCAAAAAAAGAATATACAAAATCAAAGACACCGACTTCCGAAATTAGTCATTTTTCACTTTGAAGTGGTTTTTGGAAGTCGGTTATTTTTTTGTAAAAAAGTTTTTGATTATTATTATTTGTACTATTTTGGTGTTAAAGTGTATTTGTGGCGCATAATATTAAAAAAAGGGAAATTGACGAACTAAAAACTAGGTAGTTAACATACGACATCTCTTTTGACTTATGTATCGGCGTATAGTAATATGTAGAGATGTCCTATTTTTAACCGACTTCAAAAAGGAGGAGGTTACTCAATTCGACCGTATATATGCTTTTTTTTTTCTATGTTTGTTCGCGCATAACTTCGTCGTTTATGAACCGATTTTGATAATTCTTTTTCTGTTTGAAAGAAGACGTTCTCAAGGTGGTCCCATGATAAGGATATCAGGGTTTGATGGTGGAAGACCAGAGAAAACAAGGGGAACTTTCAAAAATTGCGGGGGCGACTAGTGCATTTCTTAGCATTTTCATTAAGTATTTTAAAGCACTACAATTTAATAAAGGTCTGGAGTAGATCTGATGATGGAGCCGGGAGACAGTCAAAGGAACTCCTCAGCAATTCACAGCAGCTACCTTGTGTTTGGGCTCGATAAATTTGTATTGATAAGAACTTTACACCTAGATGGGTTGTAACTGTCATAAGAGCTCTGATGATGAAGGCAAAGGCCAGTTCCGGGAACTCCTCAACGGTTTAAACTAGCTACTTTGAGGTTGGACTTAATTCATTTATATTGATGAGACCTTTGCACCCATTGCGTTAAAATAATGGTCTGCAGTAAATTTGATGATGAAGACCACAGGCAGTTGAGGGAATACTTAGGTACGGGTAAAAATTAAAGTAAACAAAATTAGGTCGTTTCCCAATTATATTTGCGCCAGCTTCCAGTCTGACCGGATGCAACTGAATACATAATACCTTTAACAACTGTTGACGCCATCTATTGGCGTTTATAAATGGAACTGTTGCGCCGTATATCTCGAGCTGAATCCTTGTCCCCGTAACCCTCTATCACGTCATGCACCCGCTGCCCGTGAGATGGCGCTGATCGAAAACAGCGCCTTGATCATACGAGAGAAGAGAGATTAGTGTGTCCCATGGAACCTCCGCGCGTGCGCATCCCGTACTGCGTTCTAACCGCTGTTTAAAAACCCGCATTCGCATGGTTCTGCTGTGTGAATTTATCGCTGAACGATATAATCATTCGATTATAAGTTGTAACCATCCGCTCAAATTGGAGACGTGTCTTTGTGGCTTCAAGAAAAGAAACCGAAGCTGTTAGCGGGGAACTCGATAAAACCACGTGTGTTGTGTGGAGCTTGTGCCGAACCGCGAGGGTGAAGAAAGTCGAAGACGGAGTGGACTGATCGAACTCCTACGAGACGACGGAACAGCCCGTCGAGAGAGGTAAGGTGCATGATATTTCCATAACCCATTCCTAGGTTGAGAGTTTACAGCGCGACAGTGACGCCATTTTTTCTTTTCCTTAAAAACAATAACAGTCCATATCGAAGGAAGGTATTAAACCCCGCGAAGCCACTTTGGCCCCTCCATTTGTGGTCCTTTCGAGCCGGACCAGTAGTGGTCCTTCTAACCTCGGATTATCCAGTTTCCGCCCCCCCTTTTTTAGGGCACCTATTAGATTAGTGGTAAAACCCGCCGTTTGTAGGTTTGTTAGCCTACTTTCGTACCTACACTATTACGCATGTAAGCGCTGACGTGTAGGTAATTAATTCATTTGATACCGCTTTACACTAAATAGGTACTATTATATATATTTACCCGCTGTTACACTAATATTTATCTTAATATTCGCTGTAATTAATAAGTATTCATAGTTCCAGTAGAAATCAAAAAGTTTCTATTTTGATAATTTTCGCTAAGATTCGTAGGTATCTAAAAAACATTGTGATCACAAGCCGAGCGCAGCGCTCGCTAGAAAATACATTGTTGGATACCCACCCGCTAGTATTTATTTCATATTACTCGCAAATTAATCAACTATTACTATATTTAAAATTCTCATTTCATAATGAAGAAAGCTATTAAGTCTGATAGTACAGAATTAACGCTGTCGGCGTTGGAAGCAAAGCGAAATGCATTATTTGAGTGCTTACGGGTCCGTCCTGTTAATCTGCTCATTTTGATCAATTTTGTTCCATGATTGTGAGAATATGTTACATAATATTAGTAAAATTATGTATGATATGGATAGTACAACTCTTCATCTAGCTGCTAGCTTGACTACTTTTTTCAAGAAACTTCATAATTAGAAGTAAATCTACAATTTCCAATACTCTTTTTCTCAAATTTCACGTTCGAGTGAAGTTTGACCATAGTTTCTGAAGAAACTACAAGCGATTTTGCCCATAAAAAAGTACTATTCACATCAGCATATAACTATCTTGCTGCTAGCTTGACCACTTTTTCGAGTTTATTTCATAATTCAGCCAAAAAAGAAGACAGAAATGATTAAATTCAAGGGAAAACTGCAGCCAAACAAGTATGTTTTTTCTATAATAAAGCAACTTTTTTTAAAAATTAAAAAATGCCTCATTAATTTTAAGGTATTTTTATAATGGAAATAAAAGTTTATTTTCTAAAAAAAAATTTTTTTCATCATGAAAATCAATTTCAAAATCTACTATATTTACGAGCGCGCAAACACCGCCGACTCATTGGTAACACGGCTAGCGCAAAGAGAGGACGTATCACTTTGTGTCGCCAAGAGCTCGCGAGGTTTACGTAGGTTTATGTAAAAAATATACTGCGACTACCACAACTTGGTCCTTTAATTATTTTTCTTTCTTAGTAATATTATATTAGTTGTGAATTATATTAGAATATTTACGACTTATCCCTTGGATTGCTTTAACTAATTTTTAACCGACTTTAAAAATGAAGGAGTATATTTTTTTTGAGTTCGTAGATTTTTCCATCATTTGTGAACCAATTTAAAAATATCTTGGGTTTTTTAGTTCTCTATTAAAGTCAATTCACATAATGCTTTTGTTATACCTAAACTCATTTTCTTTTTTAAGATTATGGGGCGAAACAAGGGAGCACATTACCAATGTATCAATAAAAGAAAGAGGAATGGAGAGGGAATGGCAAGAGCCAGACAAGTGCTTAAAGAACGTACTTTTAATCAACTGGATACCACTTCGTCATCTACTATGAGTGTCGAAGTTGATGTAGGCACAGTACGTTTCTGCTATCTCATTTTTTTTAATAGCCTACTGTGTCTCCCTCTTCTGGGCAAAGGCCTCCCCTTTTTACTTCCAAACCAACCATAACCTACAACCACCAATACCACAATAAACTAGAATTATTTATTAATTTTATTTCACAAGTCTTTCAATCAAATACAGCTTGTTACTGTTTTCTTTATATAATCATATGCTATTTACTGCAGAGTAAAGAAAATAATCCAAAGGAAGTAAGTTATTTATTTAGAAACACAATTATAGCACTATTACAGAGCATTCCAATTCAGTGCTATAAGTAAGAATAAATAATACAAAACAAAAAAAAAAAACAAACATTACATACATAAAGTCAGAATAATTAGTAAAGAAACATTTATAATATATTTACATTATATACTTAGACTATAATAAACAGGAAAAATACCTATATCATTAATTATTATTAGTTGTTTGGCAACAAATTTATTTTCAAGCGATGTCTTTGAAATTGAGTCAAACAAGGTATGTACTGGATGTACTAACTATGCTGCATTTAATGCACATTAAGTAATAATAATTAATTTAATTCACCAGAAACACACACAAGTTTGAATTTTTGTTGTTTCAGCAGTCACCAGTTTCGTCGTTGGTTATAGAAGGACGAAGAGTAGTTGATTTTCAGTATTTTTTTGACCAATTTATTAACATATTAAGTCACAATTCAAAATTTGGATGCAATGCATCAAACCTCGTTATAATTGAAGAAAAATTGCAAGGGTTTTGTTCAACATTTTCATTGTCATGTGCAATGTGTGGAAGTCAATTCCTGCTAAAGACGTGTCAAATTAAAACAAACAAACTGGACGTTAACCAAAGCGCTGTTTCGGGAGTTATAAGTATCGGATGTGGTCGAACCAACTTAAATGAGCTAGCTGCTTCCATAGATTTGCCACTTATGAATAAATCCATTTATGAAAAATGTCACGTCAATTTATTTAACTGGTGGAAAACTACAGCCGAAGCCACAATGATAGAAGCTGGTAAGGAAGAGGCTTCTATAGCTCTCGAAACTGGCAATGTAAGTCCATCAGGTATACCAACTATAGCCGTAACAGCTGATGCTGCTTGGGGAAAACGTTCATATAAAACAAATTTTTCTTCCGCAGCAGGCGTTGGAGCTAGCTAATAGGGGTGAAAACTGGCAAATTATTACATGTTGGTATTAAAAAGGTGGCAACGGTGGCATGTTGGTTGGTTGGTGTTGGTGTTACATGTTCCCATGCAGCTAATAAAAATATTACACCCCTGAAACACCGGTGTAATAAAAATCATACTGGCTCTTCCACTAGTATGGAGAAATCAATAATCGTTGAGGGATTTAGAGAATCTGTGAAAACACATAATTTAGTGTATGCAAAACTTATTGCTGATGGTGACTCAAGTGTGTATAAAAACATATTGGAAAGCAGGCCATATTCAAACGTTACGGTTGAAAAAGTGGAGTGTTCCAATCACTTAATGCGCAATTATAATGGGAAAAATTTAAGTTTGATGAAAGATACGTCCATCCCATTAAACGAACGCAAGCTACTACATTCTGATCGAGTAAACCGATTACGCATTGCTGTTAAAGCAGCAGTAAGATTCCGAGGAACTCAAAATGTTCCATTTACTGAGCAAATCAAAAACTTACAAAAAGACATTATCAACAGCCCACAACATATTTATGGAGACCATTCACAATGTGAAAACTATTACTGCACAGACGACAAACCAACTTTTGCCTATTGCCCGAAATTGTCGATCTAAGAAAATCTCGTTCAATGCCTCTACGAGACACTTCATTTTCAAATAATATGAGGCTAATGCCGGCAGCTAGGTCCTGAAGTTCATCTAAGAGATTTCTTTAAGGTATTCTTACGGTTGCTTTAAAATTCTTTGATAAATAATATTTTAAACATGTTTTTGTTTTATATTTTATCGTTTACCTAAATACTGGAAATCTGTCTAACTGGAGGTATCTATCGTAATCCTAAATGCTGCATCCGGTTAGACTGGAAGCCGGTCCGAACATAGTTGGGAAAAAGGCTAGGCAGATGATTGTATGTACTTACACTACACTTTAATATTAGTATCCATAAACTAATTATTTAGTTATTGCAAAAACTCAAAAGGAAAATTAATTTATTTATATATACTTACTAGAGTAGGTAGGACATAGATATCGACGCTTGAAAGGCAATCATATCTTCTTCTTCTTCTTCAGCCTATAGATGTCCACTGCTGGACAAAGGCCTCCCCAAGGCTTTCCACGCTGACCGGTCTTGTGTTGCCCGCATCCATCGGCTTCCCGCGACCTTCACCAGGTCATCAGTCCACCTTGTTGGGGGCCTCCCTACGCTGCGTCTTCCAGTACGTGGCCGCCACTCCAGAACCTTACTGCCCCATCGGCCATCGGTTCTACGAGCAATGTGCCCTGCCCACTGCCACTTAAGTTTAGCGACTCGCAGAGCTATCTCGGTGACTTTGGTTCTTCTGCAGATCTCCTCATTTCTGATTCGATCACGCACAGAAACTCCTAGCGCTCTTTCCATTGCCCTTTGTGTGACTCTGAGCCTTCGTATGAGGCCCATTGTGAGCGACCACGTTTCAGTTCCGTAAGTCATCACCGGCAACACACACTGGTCAAAGACTTAGTCTTGAGACACTGTGGTATCTTGGACGACGAGAAGATGTAGCGTAGCTTCCCGAACGCTGCCCAACCGAGCTGGATTCACCGAGACACCTCTTTCTCGAAGTTGAACCTACCTAGTTGGACTGTTTATCCCAGGTATACATACTCGTCAACAACTTCGAGTGCAGAGCAACCAACTACAATTGGAGTGGGTGCGACATGAGAGTTCGACATGATCTTCGTCTTATCCATGTTCATTTTTAGACCCACTTGTTGGGAAGCTCTGCTGAGGTCATTGAGCATTTTGCCCAAGTCTTCCAGGGTCTCAGCCATGACCACGATATCATCTGCGAAACGGAGATTAGTGATGTACTCGCCGTTGATGTTGATGCCAAGTCCTTTCCAGTCCAGGAGTTTGAAGACATCTTCCAACGCAGCAGTGAACAATTTAGGAGATATGACATCTCCTTGTCTCACTCCACGCTGCAGTTGGATCGGTTTCGAGTCCTGATCCTGGAGACGGACTGACATGGTGGCGTTTTTGTACAAATACTTTATCACCTCAATGTATCGATGGTCAATTTGGCACCGCTGGAGAGACTGTAGCACCGCCCAAGTTTCAATCGAATCGAAGGCCTTCTCATAGTCCACAAACGCCAGCATAGTGGTTTGTTATACTCCTCGGACTTCTGTATAACTTGCCGCAGCGTATGAATGTAGTCTATGGTGCTAAAGCCTTTTAAGAAGCCTGCTTGTTCGGGAGGCTGGAAGTCGTCGAACCTGCGAGCGAGACGATTCGTGATGACCCTAGAAATCATATCTAAGCGACAAAAGTTCGTAAATTGAGTTATATACACCATTCGAACCGCCAGATTTTTCTGCGTCGTTTGCTGTATAATTGTATATAACTCAATTTACGAATTTTTGTCGCTTAGATATGATTGCCTTTCAAGCGTCGATATACAGTATGTTAACTAACAGAGGGCGTTCCCGTTAACCCGAAATAGTATAGCATACATACATGCTAAAAAAAATATTTCCATTCGAAAACAAAATGTTTTAAAATTTTTCCAATATGAAAATATTCAATAAAAATTTTAAATTGACATGTAAAAGAAACACACTGTACACGCGAACTTGAAAGACGGCAACGTCGCAATTTATTTATACATGACGACTACTATTTTGATTTAAAACAGGAGGTTTCAAATTTATTTTCAATTATAATTTTTTTTATTCGAATTTTTTTATGCTTATTTTTCTATGCTGATATTTTTATTTTAATCTATTAATGATATATATTAACGAGTTTAAGGGAACGCCCTCTGTTATTTAACATACTGTATTATCGCGTAATAATTATGTTAACCCTAAAATTTTGTTAATAGATTTTAGATTGTTTAGGGTTTTTAGATTTTTTTTTTTTTGTTTTTTGTCGACCTCCGTGGCGCAGCGGTCAACACGCCTGCCTGCAACGCGGACGCCCCGGGTTCGATCCCCGGCCATGTCATGATGAAAAACGATCTTTTCCTGATTGACCTGGGTCTTGGATGTTTATCTATATATGTATTTCTTATAAATATAGTATCGTTGAGTTAGTATCCCATATCACAAGTCTTGAACTTACTTTGGAGCTAGCTCAATCTGTGTGATTTGTCGGTATATATTTATTTATTTATTTTAGATTTCTAAATAATATTATATTAAAGAAGAATATTAAATTAAACTGATTACTTATTCTAATATTTCATTTTACCGTATATGTTTTATTTCTTAAATTGCCTATGTAATAAACTATCATTACACCATATTTTTTTAATGTCAAAATGTATCAATATTCATCTAAATTGTGATAAATATACAATGTGCACTCGTTTCCGACTATTCACAAATCATACTTTATATAATTTAGAATAATATCTTCTAAAGGATCAAAAATGTTTAAGCGTTCACTAAGCTCGATATTTACGCGCGTGTGCGTCTAGCTGCTAGAATGATGCACACAAAGATAATATCGCAACGATTTTACCTAAACTGTAGCGAGAGAATTTTGTGCACGGACTCTTACAATCAGCCCACGACTTATCAAAAAACATCAAAGACGATGTGGATAAGAGGGAGGCATTTTTAGACGCTAGCTCGAACATTGACACTATTCGCTCCGAATTTCATCAGGTTATGGATCAATACAATAGTTGTCTAATAACTAAAGATCCAACAACCCGCGCGGACTATAAGGCTTTGGTCTCTTTCGAGCAACTGTATGGCAGACTGAAACGCTTAGTAGCTTCCAACACCGCAGATGATATACCACCCGTCGTGGAGAGGGGACCGTCCATGATCAAGTTACCACCGATTGAATTAATGAATTTTAACGGTGACATTCGCTCATGGCCATTGTTCTACTCAAATTACAAGTCAGCCGTTCATGATAATCTATCTCTCTCGGATCATCAGAAACTACATTATTTACAAGGTAAGCTAACTGGAAAAGCCCTAGCGGTATGCACCGGCATTGTGCCCACCGCAGAAAATTATGAACTCATTTTTAAATCGCTAGTGAGTAGGTATGAAGATAAACGCATGCTAGCGTCCACATATTTAAAGCAGATCTTGGAATTTAAACCGCTAACTTCCGCTACTTCAAATAATTTTGACATGTTTAATGATAAGTTTGTCAGCGCTGTTCGCGCATTACAACATTTAAAAATTCCAGATTTATTGAATCTAATCTTCGTACAATTAGCTATTACGAAGCTAGACAGTGAAACTGTACGTAACTTTGAAAACAGTCAGGATCAATCTGACGTCCCTGCATTTGATTATTTAGTAGACTTCATCAATAAACAAGGTAAAATATTGTATCGTGCTCACGCCGTCAGCGTAACACCGGCTGATCGTTCTCGCATTTCTAATAACAAAGCTTCGCAGTCCTCCCCACGCGACAATGCTTATGTCAGCACAGTCGAATCTACTGACAAATGCTTGTGTACTAATGTTGCACATCAACAGTTATTTAAATGTCCCGATTTTCATAAACTGTCTCCGTATGAACGCCTACAGATTGTTAAGAAAATTAACGGTTGCGTCAATTGCTTAAGCGTTAAACACAAGATATAGAGTTGTCAATCCGCAACTGGATGTAGGACGTGTAAGCAGCGTCATCATTCTTTGTTACATTTTGCCCGGGAATCGAACCCGCGTACCGGAGCAAACAATTGCACTCAGCTGTCTGCGAGCGAACCGCCCGATTCAACGGCGCCAACGCGGGCAGCGGTCTATTTCGATCACACGCGCACGACAGAGACGGAGCAGCCTGCCGCACGGTCTGGCGTAGCATTGTGCTCAATGTCTATGGACGCGCCGCGTTATGTATCCCCAGATGCCGCTTGCAGCGGGCCGTCGCAATGTGATGCATACACCACTGTTCTGCTCGCCACCGCGCAAGTAATAACATATGACGGTAATGGTCGTAAGCATTAGCTGAGAGTTCTGTTAGACTCGGCGTCTCAAAGCAATTTCGTCACAAATGAATGTTGTGACCGATTATGTTTACGTCAAAACAATACACAGTCCACGACTGTACGTGGTTTCGGAGGCGCAGAAAAGGCGTCGTTTGGGACAGTAAATTTAACCATATTTTCCCGCTTTAATAAAAATATCCGATTTGATATCGACTCGTTAGTAGTCGATCAAATTACGGATAAATTACCTTCTGCCTTTGTCGATATTAAGGCCTTGCCTTATTCGAATAAACTTCAGTTCGCAGATGATAGTTTCGCTACTCCAAGTAAAATTGACATTTTAATTGGAGCTTCGCTGTTCCCGCATTTACTTATGCCTGGCGGGATTCCTGGAGGCCCGTCAGTGCCCGCCGCTGTCAATACGGTGTTAGGCTACGTACTAATGGGGAATGCACCAACAGTTAACCACCGCCCAGCGTATGTTGCATCGTGCTGTACCGTAGTTCCTTCGTCTATGGATAACAATAATATAATTCTATTTCCCGCTTCTGGGAACTTGAAGAAGTTCCCGGCCCGCCCATTCAACACCCCGCTGATGTTGAATGTGAATATTTTTATCGTTCGACTACGCAACGGGACCCAGTTACTGGTCGCTATACCGTGGGTCTACCGTTTGATAAAGATGTGTTCACACTAGGTGACTCTTTCAATGTCGCTCGTAAGCGATTTTTATGCTTGGAAAGGAAGCTTGAAGCTTCACCGGAGCTGCGCGCCGCTTACGACGAGGTCATAAATGATTATCTTTCTAAGGGTTATATCTCGCCCGTCTCAGTTCTCCCGCGTGAGACCGTAGACGTGTATCCTACTTATATAATCCCGCACCATGGGGTTCTCCGTCCAGACAAGTCTTCGTCTAGGCTGCGTCCCGTACTAGATGGCAGTTGTAAGACGTCATCCGGTGTCTCACTGAATGACTTGCTGCACGGTGGGCCAAATCTACAAGGTGACTTGTTCAGAATTATTTTAAACTTTCGTCTGCATTCAGTAGCAATGACCGCTGATTGCAAGCAGATGTTTTTGCAAATTATGCTTCGCGAATCTGATCGACGCTATCAGAGAATCCTTTATCGGTTTAATCCCAACAACCCGCTTCGCTTGTACGAATTCAACAGAGTCTGTTTTGGCTTAAAGTCTAGCCCTTATCACGCTATGCGCACTGTGCAGCAACTCGTCACGGATGACGGAATTGATCATCCCGCTGCTGCCGTCGTCGCCTCCTCTTGTCTGTACATGGACGACGTCGCATTTTCTGTCGATACAGAGGACGAGGCGATTAGCACCGCCAACGACTTAATCGCTCTGTTTAAGGGCGCTCAATGGGATCTTGTGAAATGGAACAGTAATTCGAAAGCTGTGCTCAACGAACTTCCCGCTTCTCATTAGGTGCCGACTGAGGTTGAATTTGACAAAACCGCCGACCATAAAATCTTGGGTCTTCACTGGTCTATAGACCAAGATATTTTCTATTTTAAAATCAACTCGCCATATTCGAATGCCGCGTGCACTAAGCGCACTATACTGTCGACAGTCGCGAGACTGTGGGATATCATGGGATTCGTCGCTCCTTCCATTTTGATAGCCAAGCTTCTTGTTAAGCAGTTGTGGCAGTTGAGAGTGGATTGGGACGTCCCTGCTCCTGCTCAAGTCGTCAAGGCTTGGCGGCAGTTTACATCAGAGTTACCAGCCCTAAATGAAATTAAAATACCGCGTTGCTTAGAAGTGACGAGGGACAGTGAATTGACATTGGCTGGGTTCGCCGACGCCAGTGGAGAAGCTGCACGTTAGCTCTCCCTCTGGCAATATTGTTCGCCTTTTGTGCTCCAAGTCAAAGGTCGCTCCTTCTTCGCCCATTACTATTGCTCGTATGGAACTTTGTGCGGCACTTTTACTGTAGAGTTTACTTCGGACTGTTATAGAGACTTATAATAGTCGGTTTTCGGTTAAAATTTACGCTTTTACCGATTCAAAGGTTGCACTCTATTGGATCAAGGGTCCGCCACACCGTTGGCAAACGTTCGTTGCCAATCGCGTTATTAAAATCACTAATAATATTTCCGCAGATAACTTCTATCACGTAGCAGGGATTGACAACCCGGCAGACTGCCTGTCACGTGGTGTCTCTCCTGCTAAATTGTTAAACCACCCTCTGTAGTCTCAGGGGCCCCCCTGGCTAACTTTACATCCGTCACAGTGGCCTACCACTGAATGTACGGAGCCGCTCTCGCTGAACGAAGTACCTGAGCAAAGAAGGCTCGTTCACACTGTTTTAACTTCCGCAGACAACTCCCATGTTTATGATGCTCTCTGTCGTCTTTCGTCGTGGAGTAAAATACTCCGTGCGATGGTCTACATTCTCAAGTTTGCTAGATTGTTGCCACGTCGCGATTCCACACAAATAACCGCGGCTGATTTGAGTTTGGCAGAACACAAATTGCTGAAGCTTATACAACACAAACATTTTGATAAAGAAATTTTAAATTTAAAGATGAACACGCAAGTTTCATCAGCTCTTGTTAAACTGAGACCGTTCTTACATAACGACTTGGTCAGAGTTGGTGGACGACTCACTCATTCTGATTTGAGTTACTCACAGAAACACCCAGTACTTCTGCCAAGGCATAACTTTCTTGTCAACTTATTAATTGCATATTATCATAAGAAATATTTACACGCCGGGCCAGAACAGCTCATGTCACTGTTGCGGCAGAAATACTGGATACTGGCTGCTCGTCGCGCTATCCGTAAGGTAGTCCACGATTGTAATGTTTGCTTCCGCGCTCGACCACGTCCAGTTTACCCACTCATGGCTGACTTACCAGATTGTCGGACATGTCAGGTTATTAAACCATTTACCCATACAGGTTGTGATTACGCAGGTCCTATAGCCTACACTCCCATTCGCCGCCGGGGTGCGAGGGCTTTGAGGGCGTATTTTTGCGTGTTCACATGTCTCACAACTCGCGCGCTACATATTGAAGTAGCTACAGACCTTATCACGGCCAGTTTCTTGGCTGCACTTAAGCGATTTTTATCTCGCAGAGGCCCTGTCCAAGTGATACACTCGGATAGAGGCACTAACTTTGTGGGCGCTAATTATTATCTGTGCGATTTGTATACTTTTCTTAGCAGCGTCGACTTCCGCTCTCGCTTTGGGGAGAAGCTTGCTGAAAACCGTATCACATGGAGGTTTAACTGTCCGGCTACTCCAAATTTTGGTGGATGCTGGGAGAGTATGGTGAAGGTCATCAAAACGCACCTCTTCAAGGTCATCGGTCAGCAACTTCTCTCTTACGAAGAGCTAATCACAGTGCTCACTCAGATCGAGTGCCTGTTAAATTCTGGGCCTCTCACAGTATTGAGTGCTGATCCCGCAGAGCTTACCACATTGACTCCGAGCCATTTTCTGCATACCGCACCTCTGCTTTCACTGCCTGCACCTGAAGTAGAATCAGATAATCTCAATCTGCTTCAGAGACATTCTCTACTTGATAAGTTAGTTCAGTCCTTTTGGAGAAGGTGGAGAATGGAGTATTTACACGGTTTGCAAACTCGAGAGAAATGGAATACTCCGACTGTGCCAATCAAGGCTAACATGGTCGTAATCATCATAACCTTTATCGTGGCCGTTAGCGATTGTGGAAAGGACGCTTCCTTCCGACGATGGGGTAACGCGTGTAGCTTCTGTAAGAACCGCTAAAGGTACATACGTACGCCCAGTCGTGCGTTTGTGCCCACTACCTACACAGTAGGATTATTAATTTGATAAATACAAGTAGTTTAAGTGTTAGCAGTTAGTTTAGTATTATCGCAGTTATTTATATAAAGTCGCAGTTTCAATATTATATTTTCGCAGTTTTCGCTTTATTTATTTATGTTGACGCCATCTATTGGCGTTTATAAATGGAACTGTTGCGCTGTATATCTCGAGCTGAATCCTTGTCCCCGTAACCCTCTATCACGTCATGCACCCGCTGCCCGTGAGATGGCGCTGATCGAAAACAGCGCCTTGATCATACGAGAGAAGAGAGATTAGTATGTCCCATGGAACCTCCGCGCGTGCGCATCCCGTACCGCGTTCTAACCGCTGTTTAAAAACCCGCATTCGCATAGTTCTGCTGTGTGAATTTATCGCTGAACGATATAATCATTCGATTATAAGTTGTAACCATCCGCTCAAATTGGAGAAGTGTCTTTGTGGCTTCAAGAAGAGAAACCGAAGCTGTTAGCGGGGAACTTGATAACCACGTGTGTTGTTTTGTTAAACTTTTGCCGAACCGCGAGGGTGAAGAAAGTCGAAGACGGAGTGGACTGATCGAACTCCTACGAGACGACGGAACAGCCCGTCAAGAGAGGTAAGGTGCATGATATTTCCAAAACCCATTCCTAGGTTGAGAGTTTACAGCGCGACAGTGACGCCATTTTTTCTTTTTCCATAAAAATAACAGTCCAGATCGAAGGAAGGTATATTAAACCCCGCGAAGCCACTTTGGCCCCTCCAACAACTAAAAAGTGTAAAATAAAAACTTTTTTACAAAAAAAACAACCGACTTTCAAAAACCACTACAAAGTGAAAAATAACTAATTTCGGAAGTCGGTGTCTTTGGTTTTGTATTTTGACACCGACTTCCGAAATTAGTTATTTTTCACTTTGTAGTGGTTTTTGAAAGTCGGTTGTTTTTTTTGTAAAAAAGTTTTTTACTATTTCGTAGCGCTTGGATCGTATCGCGTATAGCAACGGTTTCCCCGTAAGAAGCTCCCGGTTTTTCGTAGTAGCGACGCACATTTGCGTCGATGGCACCAAATGGGTCATGAATTAGTGGATGGGGTCGTTAGTATAAATAGATTGGATGTTTTTCTAACGGTGGTAGGCCATAACATCGGCTGCCGGCAGAAGTTACCACCCACCAGACAAAGTCTTGCCGCCAAGCGATTCGTCGTGTTCCAGCATGATGTCTGGTGAAGCCGTACGGAGGACGCGTCTGAGCAGTTGTATTGCGTTGTGTGGCGAGTACGATGCGCCAAATGTTGTTGTGTCGGGAGTTTGGTCGTGGAGAGTCTCCAGATCAATCTCCCTCTGGCGCAGCATCGTTGGTCGTGTTGGTCTTGGGTTTAACATTGCATCACCTGGCTCAACTGCCGTCATCCTTGCTATTCCTAAGTTTTTAAGTGAATAGGCTTAATAAACTAGTGCGCTTTACCATCAACGATTGCGTCACTGCTTACCATCAGGCGGGATTACAGTCAAGCGCTAGTTTATAATTATTAAAAAAAAAACATATATTAAGAGGACCTGGGAAGATTTCTTAATCTATCTAATTCTGCTAACGATCGACTGTCATGTGGATTTTTAAGTAATTTATTATGATCCAAGGCACTTATAAATAATCCCTCTATGGTTTTAACTCTACTGAGAGCGACATAGGCCTGTCCTTTAACAAACAATGACTTTCCTAGATCTGTAACTTTTTTATCTAGAGTACAACCTTGTAATTTATGTACAGTACAACCCCAAGAAAGAATCAGCGGGAGCATTTTATGCTGAATTTGCCCAGAACCCCTCAAGCCGTCAAATTCAGTGAGGCAAGGCTCGATTTTGATAAGTCCGTTAATATCTGCTTTTATGGATGCGTCGTCAAATTGTATGAGAACAGCGCTTGGCTGTTCTCCTGTTCCAACTGATCGCGCCGAAGAGCAGGCCATTCGAAGGCCTTCACCACTCCCATCGCTCCGTTTGCCAAACCCTGGCTTACATTCAAATTTCTACAAAGCATTACTAGGGATTATGTACAAACATAAAGTACTCGTGAAGCTTTTTCAGATGATACAAAATACGGTATATTTATTTTAATTTTATATTAACATAGAACTTTTTGTCCGCTAGAGGGCGTAATACTAAATTTGGTGACAATCTTTATAGCTCATAACCAACAGAATATCAAGGCCCTTCTAATGGTTCTGCAGTGGTCTTATTCTGATAAGTAGTAAAGAAGCTATTTAAGAACGAAAAGATGTGAATTATATGCAATCAGCCCATGAATACAGGTAAAGTCACAAGCAAATGCTAGTAATATATATATATATATATTCAAAATGTACAAGTAAAGCCCTTTCAAATGATACCAAACACGGCATACATCACACATTAGGAATTACAGATATTTATCTTATCTTTATTTTTTTACTCTGTATATTTTTTCCGCTAGAGGGCGCCACATTAGATTTTCTGAAACTCCATATAGCCTATAACCAGCGGACAATTAAGACGCTTCTAATGATATGTCATTTATCGAATTCAAATAAGTAGTTTAGAAGTTACGAGGGAACAGATGAACATACATACATACATACATACATACATACATACATAGATACATAGCCTGTCAAAATCATAACCCTCCTTTTGCTTTGCCGTAGTCGGGTAAAAAGAAGGGACGTTTTAAGAGTGATTAATGAAATAAAAAGGAAATGGTAAAAAAACTTTTTTACAAAAAACAACCGACTTCCAAAAACCACTACAAAGTGAAAAATAACTAATTTCGGAAGTCGGTGTCTTTGGTTTTGTATATTCGTTTTTTGACACCGACTTCCGAAATTAGTTATTTTTCACTTTGTAGTGGTTTTTGGAAGTCGGTTGTTTTTTGTAAAAAAGTTTTTATTTTACACTTTTTAGTTGTTAAAAGTACTATGTATTCAGTTGCATCCGGTTAGACTGGAAGCTGACGCAAATATAGTTGGGAAACGACGTAATTTTGTTTACCTTAATTTTTACCCGTAAGTATTCCCTCACTGCCTATGGCCTTCATCATCAAATTTACAGCAGACCATTATTTTAACCCAATGGGTGCAACGGTCTCATCAATATAAATGAGTTAAGTCCAACCACAAAGTAGCTACTGTAGACTGTTGAAGAATTCTCGAAACTGACCTTTATCTTCATCATCAGAGCTCTTATGACAGTCACAACCCATCTAGGTGTAAAGTTCTTATCAATACAAATTAATCGAGCCCAAACACAAGGTAGCTGCTGTGAATTGTTGAGGAGTTCCTTCGACTGTCTCCCGGCTCCATCATCAGATCTACTCCAGACCTTTATTAAATTGTAGTGCTTTAAAATCATCATCATCATCTCAACATTAATCCCAGTCGCATCCGCAGCCCTTTCAGCTTTGGAGTCTGGGGTCCGCTAGTGCTTTAAAATACTTATTGAAAATGCTAAGAAATTCACTAGTACCACGCCCCTGCAATTTTTGAAAGTTCCCCTTGTTTTCTCTGGTCTTCCACCATCAAACCCTGATATCCTTATCATGGGACGACCTTGGGAACGTCTTCTTTCCAACAAAAAAAGAATTATCAAAATCGGTTCATAAACGACGAAGTTATGCGCGAACAAACATAGAGAAAAAAAGCATATATACAGTCGAATTGAGTAACCTCCTCCTTTTTGAAGTCGGTTAAAAATGCACATACAACAATGTTAATAGGGATAGTCGATTTGTACGATTGACAAAACAACCATTGTGCGTGTGCACAAGGTTTTAGAACATTGAGTCAACAGCAACCCTTGAAAGACATCATCACATTAAATAGCTCTGTGGGGTGAGGGGGGAGGGGGAGGTGTGCGGGATAGTATAAAAGGCAATTAGTTATTGCAAATGGTTCGACAGCGCCGCGACTCTGAGCTAGATATCGATTTCCACTCGCTACTCGATTCACTCGAATTAGAAGTCGATTACCGAAAGATTTCTTAGTTGAACAAGAATAATATTAGACATTGGAAAGCAAGGGCCGAACATTAATGTACAGTTCGGCTCGATTGGCTCGAATCACTGTTTCCTGAGACGAAAATTTAAATAAAAAATCAGTATTGCGGCTCGTCAACATCATTGCACTGTAAAACTTCCATCATGATGGGGAATAATAAGTTATGATGTCCGCCATCTACACGTGGTCACTTTATGTTTCTTAGAATTAATAATAAGTTATGATGTCCGCCATCTACGCGTGCTCACTTTATGTTTCTTAGAATTAATAATAAGTTATGATGTCCGCCATCTACGCGTGGTCACTTTATGTTTCTTAGAATTAATAATAAGTTATGATGTCCGCCATCTACGCGTGGTCACTTTATGTTTCTTAGAATTAATAATAAGTTATGATGTCCGCCATCTACGCGTGGTCACTTTATGTTTCTTAGAATTAATAATAAGTTATGATGTCCGCCATCTACGCGTGGTCACTTTATGTTTCTTAGAATTAATAATAAGTTATGATGTCCGCCATCTACGCGTGGTCACTTTATGTTTCTTAGAATTAATAATAAGTTATGATGTCCGCCATCTACGCGTGGTCACTTTATGTTTCTTAGAATTAATAATAAGTTATGATGTCCGCCATCTACGCGTGGTCACTTTATGTTTCTTAGAATTAATAATAAGTTATGATGTCCGCCATCTACGCGTGGTCACTTTATGTTTCTTAGAATTAATCCAGATTGGTAAATAAATTATTATGTCCCTTATCTTGTCCCTATATGAATTTATTCCTTGAGCACAATCGCTGGTATACCATCTGATCCACTAGTGTTATTACGTTCAGGCGACGCTGTGCTCTCAAAACCTCCTTTCCCCTAAATCTAACGCATCGACGTATCCCAGTGACGCAAATTCGGTGGAACATGCTCCCTTAAGGTGGCGGTTGGGTTGGAGCGCAACGATGAGTGCGTTCACGTGCTGAGTGAACAGTGTGGGTGAGGTTAGCCCACCTTGTCTGACTCCACTTCTGCCGCTGTTCACCTGGTGTCTGTCCACCTCCAGTAAGTGATGCGACGACAGCACCTGATTGCGTAATAAACTATTACTATCAGTTGGAATAATTCCGAAGCATGTTGCGAATTCACTATGTCCATGTTTTCGAAAATGTGTCTGCTCAGCAACCCAAATAACGCAATGAATGTTATTGAACTGTCAAAGTGAAACCCATTGCTACTGATAGTGTGTTACGTAATTAGTGTGCAGCTCAAAGGCCCGGGACAGTCGTACAGGAGTACAGACGCGTACACTGGAGTTTTAAGAACAGTATAGAGTCCTAAGGTATGCTTCAGACATGGTATTGCACTTTTTGTAGACAATTTGAGCCAAAAACCAAATTGGTTATCGAGCACCATGGCGTGTTTATTTAATAGTGCCTCCAGAAAACTATCAAACACCTTTACCATAACGTTAGCAAGTGGCCTGTAGTTACTTTTATCTTCTTAATTACGGATGTCGGTGCAAACAATGAAAAGGCCAATCCATTAATTAACCAAAACTTATTTTTGTTTGGTATGTTACCAACTGGTAGCTAATACAATATCAAAATACTTTATCATCACAGTGATTTAATTTTATGACAGCGTTCCAACAAACAATAACTGATTTATTACTTTCCACGTTCAGCTCATAAAATGTTACACAAACTGCCTTCAGCTTTATCTAAGTCTTGAATGAAGCCAAAAGATGGTCAGAACTGTTTTCTGTTTACACTAAGAATATTCATTAGATTTTAATGAGATCAATACCTATTATTAATTTAACATCACGCTTGGTGTAGAGGCTGAGCGATCGAGTGCTGTGCTGCGTGTCGCAGGTTTGATTGCCGCACGGTTGTTCCGGGTCGTGCTGTTTGTAAATAAACATTGTTAGACATTGTTAGGCTTCAATATTATCACAAGAAACAATAAACTTGTTTCATACCTAAAATGTTTGCGGCTGCAACTTTAAATAACTTGCTCTTGCTTTAATATGTTATTTAGGGTTCCATACCCAAAAGTTAAAAACGGAACCCTTATTTCCACTTTCCGCTGTCTATCACCAAACTGAATCTCTGGAACCGTAATTGCTTAAAGTTGAAGTATATATTTATCTTGCCACTTCAACAACGAAAACTAAAAACTTTTTTTAAATAACTATACGGCACTTTTAATGCGCGAGTCTGAATCATACTTGGCCGGTTTTATAGGATAATAATTCTCATTATATCATGTCGCTATAGTGACACCGAAACGGTAGTACAATAAAAATAAATACCTACAGACATTGAACGCGAAGGCAGGGCGCTAGCAGTTAGATGCAACATGTTGGCTGCATGTTGTACTAATGGGGTCAAAATCACTGTGTTCAAAGCTTTTTGTCAATCATTCTATACGAGCGGTCTGTGGGTTAACTGTACGCGGAAGGCTCTAGACGCCCTGCGTGTGCAATATAATACTGGTTTTAGGGTGCTGTTAGGGTTACCTAGGTACTGCAGTGCGTCCGGCATGTTCGCTTTGGCGCGGGTTGATGATTTTCATGCCATCATGAGGAAAAGGCGGCCTCGTTGCTAGGTAGAACTAGGACCAGCGCTAACAGCATCCTACAAGCCATGGCCGACGAGTACGATGCGCCGGTGCTTAGGCGCTGGTTAGCATTGCTTGTGCGGCAGGCATGATTAGTTTTTAAGTGTTACTAACCCTTAGTAGATAAGTTACTAACCATTGGACCATTGTTGTCTTTTAATAAAATAAATTGTTATTATTATTTTTATTTATTTCACTGTATTTACATATAAATAATATTTTTAAATATTTCTACATAAAAACATTTAATAATATAAAAAAATATTATTATTATTTTACTATTATTATTAAAAAATGTAAATTGTTAGTTCAAATCGTGTAGGAGGAATGCAAAGTTCTAATTAAGATAGATTTGGTTTTTGGCTATATGCTCAAACCCATCATAAAACGGCGTTTTGATGGAACTAGTCGAGGTTTTGGTGGAACCTAAAGTATGCTTTCAATATCAAAATATGTATGACATAATGCCTTGTATTTTACAATTAGTTCATGGTAGAGCAACCTTTCAGTTGGACTCTTTGATGGTAGCCGACTTCGCTTTACATACTTAAAGGCCCCCGGCCCTATTGTCCCGAGCTCTCCTTTTAACCCGAATTAATTGCCGTACCATCAATAAAACTGAACGGCGTGTTAATAGTGACTGTTTTAGATATTAGAGTTCTTAGTAGGGAAATTCTATTCGATAGTGTTAACTCCTGTTTTAAATGAATTCAAAGATTACCATAAAGAGCCAGGATGTATAACGAATGTAAAGAAAAAGTATTTGCTGTGACTCGTACACGAAAATCATAAAACTAAACTAAGTTAAACACGGACAAATAAACATAAATACAATAATTAATGTACTAAAAATTAGAGACTTCCTTTAAAAGACCAAAAGGCTCGTTTCTCAGCATAATAATTCAACATTTAAAAAGTAAATGTGAGCGTTGGTATTCTGATACGTCACGACCAATCAGAGAAACACATAAATTTAAGTGCATATCTATCTATCGTCAATGGGTAGCAGTTCTGGCGACAGATTGGTCCAATGGTGTCATGTAGCACCTGGTTTTGTACTCTTGTGTACCCTTCAATGGCCAAGTCACAGAACATTAACTATAATAATAAAAAAATCGCAGTAAAGAACCTTACACTTGGCACGACTTTCTCTAATTTTCTTTAATTTTTACAGATAAACAAGCAGCTCCACCCAGACTTGGCAAGTTGTTTAAAGAATGTTATTGGTGAGATTTCACTTCTTTTTGTAGAAACGTAAATATTGATTTATTTCTCTAGATTTTCTTATTTGACACAGTTTTTTTTTTTCCTAAGGTAGGGATTAAAGGCGGGCGTAAGACGGATAGTACGGCAGTGTTGACTGTCTGTTGTTGTGACTTGGCGGGCGTAAGACAGATGGTACGGCAGTGTTGACTGTCTGTTGTTGTGACTTGGCGGGCGTAAGACGGATGGTACGGCAGTGTTGACTGCCTGTTGTTGTGATTTGGCGGAGGCACTGCCATGCCACCCGATGTTGAAAGTTGAGTAATTCTAAACCAGTCGTTTATAGACCATACCATATGTCTTTCAATGCGGTGGCATATTATAGCAGATAAACCTCTCCGGAAGAGTCTCGCTTTATTTCATACGACCTGGCAACCCTGGCGGTCATCGTGGTAGGTCATTACAACGCTTTAGAACAGAGCTTTTAGACGTGTTGCTTACTATTATTACGGGTTGTGATTCTCTACGGGCAACGTTTAAGAAAAGTGTGGCGAGATGGTGGAACATAATGGAGGATATGAGTTTAATAAAATTACATGTCAAGACAAGAAATTTAAAGACCTGTATCCAGCATGTCCCACGTGGTGTCTCTTAGTCGAAATCTAATTTAGTACAGCCATTCAAGCATTTCGCCTCCGAATCGTATGAGGGTTCTTTACTTCATAATACCATTTCCTTCTAAAGCATATTCAAATTATAGCCGCAAATAACTAGCTAGTTACTATTCTGATATACAAGGCTTATATTTGAGTAATATTTAGGTACATATTTATATTTCTATTATACACTGAATCATCCTAAGACACGCAATATTCTCACTCTCTGTTCTCGGTTTTTTCCTACTGTTGTTTGAATGACCTCCGTCATTCAAACTTCAAGTACATTCTCACTTCGTCAGTTATGTTATGATATTCGTGTTTCATGATCAAATAGGCCGCGCTCCGCTCACCTTACTAAAGCCAGAGTTTCGAAAACGATAGCCGCCACGAAACCACGAATGTCACGGAATCTAATCAGAAAGTCGGTATGTTTTCCTAGAAAGTTTTATTATACAGTATGTTAAATAACAGAGGGCGTTCCCTTAAACTCGTTAATATATATCATTAATAGATTAAAATTAAAATATCAGCATAGAAAAATAAGCATAAAAAAATCCGAATTAAAAAAAATTTAATTGGAAATAAATTTGAAACCTCCTGTTTTAAATCAAAATAGTAGCGTAGTATCATAAACAAATTGCGACCTTGCCGTCTTTCAAGTTCGCGTGTACAGTGTGTTTCTTTTACATGTCAATTTTAAATTTTTATTGAATATTTTCTTATTGGAAAAATTAAAAAAAAAAATTGTTTTCGAATGGAAATATTTTTTTTAGCATGTATGTATGCTATACTAATTCGGGTTAACGGGAACGCCCTCTGTTAGTTAAGGTCGTACCCTCACCAAATGACCTCGAGCATTTGATCCCTCTTCACCGCGCCCCACCTCTACAATACTTCGCAAAATATTACTAGCGCCGTCTGGCGGACGAAGTACTTACAAATACAAGTTAAATTCATAGACCACAGAAGTAACAGACATGGCACTTTTATTTTTGTTTATTGGTGCGCCCAAATACTTTTGGTTATTATGTACTCAAACAAATGTTGACGATACTTCATAATAAAAATTCTGCGGTGTTTATTTTTTAACCGACTTCAGAAAAAGGTGGTTCTCAGTTCGATTTATTGTCGCTGATAACTTTATGGTTAATGAACCTATTTAGACCATTCTTTTTTTATATGAAGGGATATGCTGCCTATGTAATCCCATTGTTACCACGTCAGTGTCGATAATGGAAATTCTGAGAAATTTAGGCCAATTATCGAAAATTGTAGGCACGCTTCGGGTGACAACTTGATACTCGTGTTTATATCGGATGATACTATAAAACCGTGAAGATTTGGGCCTGACCTGATGATGGAGATGACAGAATATCAAGGGAATCCACATCGGAAGCAACTGTCACGTGTTTGGGCTTATTTAATGTATATTGATTAGACCTTTATAACTAAATATGTTATGACTGTAACTTCAGGGTTGGAAGTTAGTTTTGTAGATTGAAAGTTAGCTAAGTCAGATGGACAAAGGGATAGAAAAATAATATAATAAAGTTTAATTTATCATTATTTATTATTTTAAGGGAAAACGTAATCAGGGTCAAATAAATTTCTGCAGAACTGACACATTTAAAAAAAAAATCATGTTTTTTTTTGGGACCAGGCAAGACTGTGAAATTATATTATTAACTTCCGAAATTAGTTATTTTTCACTTTGTAGTGGTTTTTGAAGTCGGTTGTTTTTTTGTAAAAAGTTTTTATTTTTATGTTTGTTTGCGGATAACTTCGCCTAAAATTTGGTATTTCGATGAATTTTTGGGTATTTCGACATGGGTGTCGTGATAGGGGTTTTTGGGAGTGCAGATCACGAATATGACGTAATTTTTGAAATCCAAGATGGCCGACACCAATTTTATGATATTTTGACATGGGTGTCGTGAAAGGGGTTTTTGTGGGTGCTAATCACGAAAATGACGTCATTTTGGAAATCCAAGATGGCCGACACCAATTTTATGATATTTTGACATGGGTGTCGTGAAAGGGGTTTTTGTGGGTGCTAATAACGAAAATGACGTCATTTTGGAAATCAAGATGGCCGACACCAATTTTATGATATTTTGACATGGGTGTCGTGAAAGGGGTTTTTGTGGGTGCTAATCACGAAAATGACGTCATTTTGGAAATCCAAGATGGCCGACACCAATTTTATGATATTTTGACATGGGTGTCGTGAAAGGGGTTTTCGCGGGTGCTAATCACGAAAATGACGTCATTTTTGAAATCCAAGGTGGCCGAAATTATATTTCATGATATTTTGACTTTGGTATCGTGACGGGTTTTCGGGGCGCTGATCACGAAAATGACGTCAATTATAAGCTGTGGCATAGCTTCTATTTCTTTATCAAAGTGAAAAATTAACATCAAATATAGTATAGTCTCGCCACCATTTTTCGCACTCCTTCAATGACGTCACTGGTAAAAAATAAATAAATAAATAAACTACAAAAAAGAAAATACATACTTATACAAATGTATACGTTAATTGCCAAAATAAAAAAAATACTATGTCATAAATAACTAATAAAAAATTTCCTACTAACTACATACTGCGGAACTCGGTGTGCACACCTTTGCGATTTATCCCGCAGCCACGCGCAGGATTGCGCTTTTTATCTGAATTTTCATGCACATCTGCAGCCCTGCGCGTGAGCGCAGATTCAATGTATAGTAACATGCGTTTCTCCATACAAAATTTGGTACTAGCGAACATCTATCTTATGTATAAAATTCTCGTGTCACAGTTTTCGTTCCTATACTCCTCCGAAACGGCTTGACCGATTCTCATGAAATTTTGTGAGCGTATTGAGTAGGTCTGAGAATCGGCCAACATCTGTTTTTCATCCCCCTAAATGTTAGGGGTAGTCCACCCCTATTTGTTTTTTTATTTTTACACAACATTTTTAGTTTCTATTTTTTACAACATACAAAAATACATACAATCCTAAATTTTCACCCTTCTACGATCAATCCTTCAAAACTGATCAATCGTCATTTAATTAGTTTTATTCCCATGGGAAATCTAAAAAACGCGATATAACCCAATTCCACGCGGGCGAAGCCGCGGGCGGAAAGCTAGTACTAATATATAAAGCTGAATAGTTTGTTTGTTTGAACGCGCTAATCTCAGGCACTACGGGTCCGATTTGAAAAATTCTTTTTGCGTTGGATAGCTCATTAATCCAGAAAAGCTTAAGGCTATAAAACATCACGCTGCGACTAATAGGAGCAGAGCATTACTAACTCAACGCGAACGAAGTCGCTGGCGGCCGCTAGTATAAAATAGCTTTACCGCGGCAGCCCCGAGTGCCACATGTTTTTGTTTTATTAGAAAGACGATATCTTCAAGGTAGTCTCATGTTTAGGAAATTAGGGTCTGATGATGGAAGACTAGGTAAATCTAGACGAAATTTAAAAAATCAAAGGGGCGTCTAGACGCCCCTTTGATTTTTTTTTTTTTGAAAGCCCTAGGGCTTTTCTAAGTTTTTTCATTAAGTGTTTTAACGCACTACAATTTAATAAAGTTCGGAGTTGATGATGGAGCCGGGAGACAGCCGAGGGAACTCCTTAACGATTCACATCAGCTGCCTCGTGTTTGTGCTTAATAAATTTGTGTTGATAAGAACTTTACACCTAAATGAGTTGTGATTATCATTAAAGCTCTGATGTTGAAGTCAAAGGTCAGTTAAGGGAACTGCTTAAAGGTTTACAATAGTTACCTTATGTTTGGACTTATTTCTGTTCATTTATATTGATGAAAACTTTACACCCATATAAGTAGGTTAAAATGAATGTCTGCAATAGATCTGATGATAGAGCCGAGAGAAATTCGAGGGAACTCCTCAACGATTCACAGCAGCTACCTTGTGTAATATCTTGATTAATTTGTATTGATAAGAGCTTTACACCTAGATGGATTGTTATGATCATTAGGAGTCTGATAATGAAGACGAAGGACAGTCTGTTGAGGGAACTCCTCAAAGGTTTACAGTAGCTGCTTTGTGGTTGGACTTAATTCATTTATATTGATGAGAAATTTGCACCCATATGGGTAAAAATTAAAGAAAAAAAAACATGTTTTTTTTTTTTTGGACCAGGCAAGACTGTGAAATTATATTATTATTCTCGTTTAATAAAACAAATACGTAAATTGTAAAAAATAAAACTATCGTATATCAAAATAAATAACAAATACATATACTATAATATTATTTACGCAAAGCTTCCTTTCGCAGAAAAATAATAAACATCCGACTAATACAATATCCGATCAGACTGGACGTTGACGGCAGCATATTTGGAAAAGGCCTGCAAGCAAACGACCTATTTCGTTTGCTTTAATTCCTTTAAGACCACAATGAAAGTATGAGCATTTCTAGAAATAACGCAATGAAATAACACAACTTAAATTCAGTCTCTTGATTTTAATTGATGTTTGCATAAGCATGACGAGTAGGTAGTGTTTGTACTATGTTAAAGTAGAGTGTTGTAAATTGTTGAGGAATTCCCTCGACTGTCTATGGTTTTATCATCTGATGTAATTCAGACTTTAATTTTTACCCATATGGGTGCAAATTTCTCATCAATATAAATGAATTAAGTCCAACCACAAAGCAGCTACTGTAAACCTTTGAGGAGTTCCCTCAACAGACTGTCCTTCGTCTTCATTATCAGACTCCTAATGATCATAACAATCCATCTAGGTGTAAAGCTCTTATCAATACAAATTAATCAAGATATTACACAAGGTAGCTGCTGTGAATCGTTGAGGAGTTCCCTCGAATTTCTCTCGGCTCTATCATCAGATCTATTGCAGACATTCATTTTAACCTACTTATATGGGTGTAAAGTTTTCATCAATATAAATGAACAGAAATAAGTCCAAACATAAGGTAACTATTGTAAACCTTTAAGGAGTTCCCTTAACTGGCGTTTGTCTTCAACATCAGAGCTTTAATGATGATCACAACTCATTTAGGTGTAAAGTTCTTATCAATACAAATTTATTAAGCACAAACACGAGGCAGCTGATGTGAATCGTTAAGGAGTTCCCTCGGCTGTCTCCCGGCTCCATCATCAACTCCGAACTTTACTAAATTGTAGTGCGTTAAAACACTTAATGAAAAAACTTAGAAAAGCCCTAGACGCCCCTTTGATTTTTTAAATTTCTTCTAGATTTACCTAGTCTTCCATCATCAGACCCTAATTTCCTAAACATGAGACTACCTTGAAGATATCGTCTTTCTAATAAAACAAAAACATGTGGCACTCGGGGCTGCCGCGGTAAAGCTATTTTATACTAGCGGCCGCCAGCGACTTCGTTCGCGTTGAGTTAGTAATGCTCTGCTCCTATTAGTCGCAGCGTGATGTTTTATAGCCTTAAGCTTTTCTGGATTAATGAGCTATCCAACGCAAAAAGAATTTTTCAAATCGAACCCGTAGTGCCTGAAATTAGCGCGTTCAAACAAACAAACTCTTCAGCTTTATATATTAGTACTAGCTTTCCGCCCGCGGCTTCGCCCGCGTGGAATTGGGTTATATCGCGTTTTTTAGATTTCCCATGGGAATAAAACTAATTAAATGACGATTGATCAGTTTTGAAGGATTGATCGTAGAAGGGTGAAAATTTAGGATTGTATGTATTTTTGTATGTTGTAAAAAAATAGAAACTAAAAATGTTGTGTAAAAATAAAAAAACAAATAGGGGTGGACTACCCCTAACATTTAGGGGATGAAAAACAGATGTTGGCCGATTCTCAGACCTACTCAATACGCTCACAAAATTTCATGAGAATCGGTCAAGCCGTTTCGGAGGAGTATAGGAACGAAAACTGTGACACGAGAATTTTATATATAAGATAGATGTTCGCTAGTACCAAATTTTGTATGGAGAAACGCATGGTACTATACATTGAATCTGCGCTCACGCGCAGGGCTGCAGATGTGCATGAAAATGCAGATAAAAACGCAATCCTGCGCGTGGCTGCGGGGTAAATCGCAAAGGTGTGCACACCGAGTTCCGCAGTATGTAGTTAGTAGGAAAATTTTATTAGTTATTTATGACATAGTATTTTTTTTATTTTGCTAATTAACGTATACATTTGTATAAGTATGTATTTTCTTTTTTGTAGTTTATTTATTTATTTATTTTTTACCAGTGACGTCATTGAAGGAGTGCGAAAAATGGTGGCGAGACTATACTATATTTGATGTTAATTTTTGACTTTGATAAAGAAATAGAAGCTATGCCACAGCTTATAATTGACGTCATTTTCGTGATCAGCGCTCCGAAAACCCGTCACGATACCCAAGTCAAAATATCATAAAATATAATTTCGGCCACCTTGGATTTCAAAAATGACGTCATTTTCGTGATTAGCACCATCGAAAACCCCTTTCACGACACCCATGTCAAAATATCATAAAATTAGTGTCAGCCATCTTGGATTTCAAAAATGACGTCATTTTCGTGATCTGCACCCCCGAAAACCCCCGTCACGACACCCATGTCAAAATATCATAAAATTGGTGTCAGCCATCTTGGATTTCAAAAATGACGTCATTTTCGTGATCTGCACCCCGAAAACCCCGTCACGACACCCATGTCAAAATATCATAAAATTGGTGTCGGCCATCTTGGATTTCCAAAATGACGTCATTTTCGTGATTAGCACCCACAAAAACCCCTTTCACGACACCCATGTCAAAATATCATAAAATTGGTGTCGGCCATCTTGGAATTTCCAAAATGACGTCATTTTCGTAATTAGCACCCACAAAAACCCCTTTCACGACACCCATGTCAAAATATCTTAAAATTGGTGTCGGCCATCTTGGATTTCAAAAATTACGTCATATTCGTGATCTGCACTCCCGAAAACCCCTATCACGACACCCATGTCGAAATACCCAATAACATAAAAATAAAAACTTTTTACAAAAAAACAACCGACTTCAAAAACCACTACAAAGTGAAAAATAACTAATTTCGGAAGTTGGTGTCTTTCGTTTGATATATTCGTTTTAGACACCGAGTTCCGAAATTAGTTATTTTTCACTTTACATAGTGGTTTTGGAAGTCGGTTGCTTTTTCTAAAAAAGCTTTTATTTTACATTTTTTAGTTGTTAAAAGTACTATGTATTCAGTTGCATCCGGTCAGACTGGAAGCTGACGCAAATATAGTTGGGAAATGACGTACTTTTGTATACTTTAATTTTTACCCGTAAGTACCTATTCCCTCAACTGCCTATGGTCTTCATCATTAAATTTACTGTAGACTATTATTTTAACCTAATCGGAGTAAAGGTCTTATTAATATAAATGAATGAAATCCAACCACAAAGTAGCTACTGGAAACCGTTGAGGAGTTCCCGGAACTGGCCTTTGTCTTCATCATTAGAGCTCTTATGAGAGTCGCAACCCATCTATACTCTGTTTTTTAATCTCGTAGACTAAACTGACATTACGAGTGTTGGCAGTTTATTGCAATTAGGTGCAATAGTGCCGAAACTTAGCGTTCATAAAATCAAGTATCTTTTTTTACATTAAGTTATTCTGAAATAATGTGTAGGTACTTATTAAAAACGTAATAATACAAAATTAATAATGTAAGTTTGACATTTGCATGTGTCAATTTAGTCTACGAGATTAAAAAACAGAGTATAGGTGTAAAGTTCTTATCAATACAAATTAATCGAGCCCAACCACAAGGTAGCTGCTGTCAATTGTTGAGGAGTTCCTTCGACTGTCTCTCGGCTCCATCATCAGATCTACTCCAGACCTTTATTAAATTGTAGTGCTTTAAAATATTTAATGAAAATGCTAAGAAATGCACTAGTCGCCCCCAATTTTTGAAAGTTCCGCTTGTTTTCTCTGGACTTCCACCACCAAACCTTGATATCCTTATCAAGGGACCACCTTGGGAACGTCTTCCTTCCAACAGAAAAAGAATTATCAAAATCGGTTTATAAATGACGAAGTTATGCGCGAACAAACATAAAAAAAAACATATACGGTCGAATTGAGTAACCTCCTCCTTTTTGAAGTCGGTTAAAAATTGAACATAAAAACATATAATTGAGCAACCTCCTCCTTTTTGAAATCGGTTAAAAAAACGAACACCAAAATAAACATCAATAACAGAGATACTCTATGATAGTATTATACTCTATGCGACATGCGGTGCGTGAGCGAGCAAGCAGATGCTTTCTCGCTCACGCGCCGCCCGCTTATGCTAGCGCAAGCTTCGAGAGCTTGTGGCATACTGAATCTCAATAGCCCGGGCAACAGAAATGATGGCGAATGCGCTCAGATTGTTGAACAAAATTTTGATTTAGGTCGTTTTAAAAAAATATTTCTACAATAATGTTCGTCATGAAATTACCTATCCATTAGTGTAAGAACGCAATCTAAATAATGCTTACTTTCCGAGGAGATGCACGTTTATGATAATTATTTCTCTTGTCAGTGGTTTCGTTGTGAAGGAATTATTTAAACATTATACTTAGTAAAATAAAAAAAAAAAATCTACAATTTTGGAGCCAAGATTATGGAGAAAATTTACGTATTTTTAATAAGTTGATATTTCTTTTGGATAAAGAGTAGATAGCTCCGGAAAACTACATAAAAACGGCTTGCGGTTTGTTTTTCCTCTGGAGCCGCCTTAACATACTGTATGTTATAGAGTCAAAAGCCGGTGTCATCATTTTCATGTGTGCGTGACAAACTGACTAGTTATATCGCGCGTTGGCTTCGTAACTCGACTATACAACGTGTAACAAAAAGGTTATATACATACCAAGGGTATGGCATCTTTAGATGATATCAAACGATATCGGAAGGGTTTCAACTCAAAATAAAATACTCAAAAAATTGGTACCAAATTTTCGGTTTCGTGTGTTTCTTAAAATCAAATCATAAAAAACGTGGCAGCACACTAAATACGTTAATAACTACTCGTTACCCGTCACGTTACTTGCCAAAATCCGATAAATGTCTTCAATATCTCTGTACGACTAGTATGATAGTAGCCTATCACAGGCGGTGTTTTTCCTCATAACTTCCTAACATAAAGAGATAGGATTAAAAAACCCTTCCAATATCGTTTGATATCATGTAAATATGCCATGCCTTTGTTATGTATATACCCTTTATGTTACACGTTGTATATTTAATTCGAATAATTAAAATTATTGAATGTACTACTATCTCTGAATGTATGACTATCTCTACTGTTTACATGGAATTCTATAAAATCTGAATAAAATTTGACCGGCCGCTAATCTATCTATACTAATACTAGCTTTCCGCACGCGGCTTCGCCCGCGTGAACTTCGGTTTTATCGCACGTTTTAGATTTTTCCGTGGGAATGAGAAGTTCTTCCGCGGTAGAACATTGCTTATCCAGGACTCAAACTACCTCCATACCAAATTTCATCTAAATTCTTTCAGGCGTTTAGGCGTGAAAGAACAACAGACAGACGGAGTTACTTTCGCATTACCACATATACCATGAGTTGTTAAAACAAAATTGAGTGGTTAACTATAATATATGGTTTACCTTGGGGAGCAAAAACATGCAGATTTTGGGCACTGGATACCCCGGAACACGCTACATATAGCTGACCATGCGAAAAACAATATTTATTATTTTTATTTTGGGGTAATTCAACTGAAAAAGATACGGTGTTCAAGGCTCAAAAGAGATGCGTGCGCTCAATATTCAAAATTAAACCTACTGATAGTTGTGGGCCCTACTTTAAAAAATATAAAATACTTACTTTGCCATGTCTGTACATTTTAGAGGTAGCTATTTTTGTTAAAACAAATTCACACCTATTTAAACGGTTAGATGAAATAGTACCACGCAATAGGCGCGACAATAGTAGGATATGCTCTCTTCCTTCGAGAACAACCCTTATGCGCAAAAGTGTTTTTTGTATGGCTCCATCCATATTTAATAAAATACCTAAAAGTTGGAGAGAACTGCCCTTGGTTCGTTTCAAAAATAAGCTGAGATTTTTTTTAATTAGTAAAACATATTACAATCTGCAAGATTTTTTGAATGAAAAAGACTTTTCTGTTCCGACGACTAATATACATGTATAATAATAACAATGAATAATGTGAACTTTAATTAACTTTAATAATATAACTTTTATTTAATTACCTACCTATTTGACATAATTGAATATACTGTGATGTAATTTACTTTTGACTTTAGCTTTTTTCTTGACTGTATATCTGTATTATAATGTTATCTTGACATCAATATTATTATTCGTTTGCTTTGTATTTTGTTGTGAGACTTAAAACGACTATTATACCAATTATGTAAAATGTAACCCTTATACCTAGAACATTTGTACGCCGTGATTGGCAAAACATGGACGCTCTCAGTATATATTTTCAATACCTTGCATGTCTGTCAAATCAGTTAATGTAAACGCATGTTTGACAAATAAATGATCTTTATCTTTATCTTTATTATTTTTTTTTTTTTTAGAGTTTAGCCTTGTGATTAATTAATTAATTGTCATTGCAAATGAAACCCTTATAGGAAATTGATGTCTTTTAAATTGAAATGGAAGACCTGTTGGAATAATCAGAATCCGAGGAATGAGTACACTTTCACCCTTTGCTGCGCCAGTTAAAATAGTTGCTGTAAGAAAATTCCGCCGACGCTGAGTGACACGTAGCCTGGTACCATTACACAGTCTAGGGGCATCGAGATTACGCATGAGCATCACCGGAACCCCTACTTTGAATATTAATTTATCAGAAGGCACCCCAAATGATTCCAAAGAATTTTAGGTGCTAATATTGCGCGTTCGCAGAGTCATCAGTCATCATGTATATATTATTATCGTCTACCAATTCCGATTCGCTGCCTACAACGTTACAAATCTCTTCCATTAAAGTAATTATTCCCTCTGCATCTACTGTCATGTTCCCATCACCGATTTTTAACAATGTTTCCGCGTAATGACCTGAATGAATGTCGTTGAATAATCTAACTCGCATGTTTGTGGTTAATTGGAACTTTATGACATGGTCCCACCAGTCACCCTTTGTATGACTGGTACTGTTTGCCGGAAGTCACCTGCTAATAAAAAAATTACCAATCCTCCCATTATGCTCTTGCAGTGCCTTATATCCTGCAAAGTCCTATTGAGAGCTTCAATAGCTCCTTTGTGCGACATGGTACACTTACCTTAAACTAACAACATACGCTGGCACAGCATCGCGGCCCGGCCACTATTTTTACTTAAATTTCAGGCTGGGGATTCCTCTTGAGCAAGATTTAGAGGCAGTTTACTGCACAGGCTACTGCGATCTTCTTATCCTTTTTGACATGAGCCAGAAGAAGATTCAGCAAAAAAGATTTACCAGTGCCCCCCTGAGCATCAAGAAATGAAAGTGCGCCATTGCCTGACTGTACGTAGCGTGTTACTTTGTCGAATACAGTTTTGCTCCGGTAACAATTGTGGGATCATGTCATTTACTTGCAGTTGCAGTATAGTATCATTATAATCTAGCTCTCTGGCGTTGTCATTTACGCGTTGTGGGCTTATCATCCCAAATTCATTCAGTTTTTTACCGGTTATTTCCATAGTTTCGTTCGCGTGGAGTTAATTATTTGAACATTTTATTTTCACCTCGAAATATACAGCGTACATTGTATTTTTTGTTATGCTCCGCTCCTATTGGTCCCAGCGTGATGCTATATCGCCTTAAGCCTTCCTAGATTAATGGGCTATCTAACGCAAAAAGAATTTTTCAAATCGGACCAGTAGTTCCTGAGATTAGCGCGTTCAAACAAACAAACTCTTCAGCTTTATATATTAGTATAGATATGAAGCTGAAGAGTTTGTTTGATGTTTGCGTGATGTTATATAGCCTTGAGGATTTTTCTAATATAGCCTTTATATAGTCTTTAGGCTATATATAATATAGCCTTAATATAGCCTTTAGGCCCCGTGTGGTACCGGGCCTAGAATTGTACCAACCCATATCCTCCCGTGGGTGTCGTAAGAGGCGACTAAGGGAAATTACCAGGGAAGCGGGCAGCAGCGCTTCTCCTGTGTAATATCAAATCACTGCGATCCCCAACCCGCCTGCCAAGCGTGGGGATTATGGCAAACCCCCCCAATGATGCACACGATACAGCCCAGGCCCCTAGTCCCCGGCAGCTCCGCTATTCCAGTCTACGGTAGCGGACTTGGTTACGGCGGAACAAGGGGTGCTAAGAATCTCCGGCAGAGATCCAGCTACCATCACAAACGACGACCTTTGGCCCTGGCAACATTTAACACGCGCACACTACGGACCGATGAGAAGATTGTCGAACTGGAGGAAGAACTGAGCCGGTTGCGCTGGGACATTGTGGGGTTATCTGAAGTCCGAAGAGAGGGAAAGGACTCGATAATCCTGAGGTCTGGCAACCTGCTCTATTTCCGGGAAGGCGACCAGCTGTCCCAGGGTGGTGTCGGGTTTATTGTCCACAAGTCCCTCGTGAACAACGTGGTTAAAGTCGGGGGCCTTTCGACTCGGGTGGCGTACCTTGTACTGAGAATAACAAAACGATATTCGTTAAAGGTTATACAGGTCTACGCCCCGACGTCTAAACACTCTGACGATGAGGTGGAGGCTATGTATGAGGACGTCAGTAGAGCCATACATTCCGCCAAAACCCACTACACCGTTGTCATGGGGGACTTTAACGCAAAACTGGGCATGCGAGAGGCGGACGAGACGAAAGTGGGGCAATTTGGTGTTGGAAATCGGAATCCCAGAGGTCAGATGCTAATGGATTTCATGGAAAGGGAAGGACTCTTTGCGATGAATTCTTTTTTCAGGAAACCATTGCACCGCAAGTGGACCTGGCTCAGCCCCGATGGTCAAACCAAAAACGAGATAGACTTCATAATGTCAACGAGAAGGCAAGTGTTCAACGATGTCTCCGTGATCCATGCGGTAAAAACCGGGAGTGATCACCGTATTGTTAGAAGCATCTTGAACCTCAACATTAGGCTCGAACGCTCTCGACTTATGAAGTCTACGCTCCGTCCAGCGTCAACACAACTCCAAAACCCCGAGAGCTTTCAGATCGAACTACAAAACCGCTTTGAATGCCTCGGTGAATGCGTAGATGTGGACGACTACAACAACAGGTTTGTGGAAACTCTCCAAACGGAAGGGTCTAAGTTCTACAAAACCCTCCGTTCAAAAAGACAGAAGAAGATCTCCGGTCCCACCCGCCGGCTAATGGAAGAAAGACGGGAGGTGATCTTGAAATCCCCTGATGACGCTTCGCGCATCAGATGCCTTAACAGACAGATCTCAAAATCTCTGACTCGCGATATACGCCAATTTAATACAAATTGTATTAAAGAGGCTATCGAGCGGAACAAAGGCTCCAAAGTGTTCGCACGAGAATTGTCTGTTGGACAGAGTCTACTTGCGAAGCTGAAGACTGGGGATGGTAGGATCGTAACTTCCAAGCCCGAGCTTTTGGGTGAGATGGAGAAATTCTACGGAGAGTTATACACATCAACACACGCACCTGTTGTAAGCCTGGCTAATGATCCTAGAGCCAGACTAACCCGACACTACACCGACGATATCTCGGACGTCAGCCTGTACGAGATTGGTATGGCCCTGAAACAGCTCAAGAACGATAAGGCGGCTGGAGATGATGGAATTACGGCTGGGCTTCTGAAAGCGGGTGGCAAACCGGTTCTTAAAGCGCTTCAGAAGCTATTTAATTCCGTCATTCTTAAAGGCGAAACGCCTAAGGCGTGGCACAGGAGCGTGGTGGTTTTGTTTTTCAAAAAAGGTGACAATGCCCTCCTGAAAAACTACAGACCGATATCCCTCCTGAGCCATGTCTACAAGCTGTTTTCTAGGGTCATCACGAATCGTCTCGCTCGCAGGTTTGACGACTTCCAGCCTCCCGAACAAGCAGGCTTCAGAAAAGGCTTTAGCACCATAGACCACATTCATACGCTGCGGCAAGTTATACAGAAGTCCGAGGAGTATAACAAACCACTATGCTTGGCGTTTGTGGACTATGAGAAGGCCTTCGATTCGATTGAGACTTGGGCGGTGCTACAGTCTCTCCAGCAGTGCCAAATTGACCATCGATACATTGAGGTGATAAAGTGTTTGTACAAAAACGCCACCATGTCAGTCCGTCTCCAGGATCAGGACTCGAAACCGATCCAACTGCAGCGTGGAGTGAGACAAAGAGATGTCATATCTCCTAAATTGTTCACTGCTGCGTTGGAAGATGTCTTCAAGCTCCTGGACTGGAAAGGACTTAGCATCAACATCAACGGCGAGTACATCACTAATCTCCGTTTCGCAGATGATATCGTGGTCATGGCTGAGACCCTGGAAGACTTGGGCAAAATGCTCAATGACCTCAGCAGAGCTTCCCAACAAGTGGGTCTAAAAATGAACATGGATAAGACGAAGATGATGTCGAACTCTCATGTCGCACCCACTCCAATTGTAGTTGGTTGCTCTGCATTCGAAGTTGTTGACGAGTATATATACCTGGGACAGAAAGTCCAACTAGGTAGGTCCAACTTCGAGAAAGAGGTGTCTCGGCGAATCCAGCTCGGTTGGGCAGCGTTTGGGAAGCTGCGCTACATCTTCTCGTCGTCCAAGATACCACAGTGTCTCAAGACTAAAGTCTTTGACCAGTGTGTGTTGCCAGTGATGACTTACGGAACTGAAACGTGGTAGCTCACAATGGGTCTCATACGAAGGCTCAAGAGTCACACAAAGGGCAATGGAAAGAGCTATGCTAGGAGTTTCTCTGCGTGATCGAATCAGAAATGAGGAGATCCGCAGAAGAACCAAAGTCACCGACATGGCTCTGCGAGTCGCTAAACTTAAGTGGCAGTGGGCAGGGCACATTGCTCGTAGAACCGATGGCCGATGGGGCAGTAAGATTCTGGAGTGGCGGCCACGTACTGGAAGACGCAGCGTAGGTAGGCCCCCAACAAGGTGGACCGATGACCTGGTGAAGGTCGCGGGAAGCCGATGGATGCGGGCAGCACAAGACCGGTCATCGTGGAAAGCCTTGGAGGAGGCCTTTGTCCAGCAGTGGACATCTATAGGCTGAGGAAGAAGAAGATAGCCTTTAGGCTATATAACATCACGCTGCGACCATATCGGAGCGAAATGTTTTATATACGACTCTTTTAGAATTACAATTAAATGTTCTAATAACTAAATCCACGCGAACGAAGTCGCGGGCGGCCGCTAGTTTGAAATATTTTGATAATTAATTGTATTCTGTATCTCATCTATAGCGCTCTTTGACAAAAGTTTAACTTCTAACTCAGCGTAAGCCAGAGCGCTATGAAGTGGAGTTAGTCTCAAACTAATCTACAGTTCGAAGCTCTACACTAGATACAAGTCCGTCTTTATCCAGCACAAGGCAAACTTACTATCCAAAATCAAATTATTTCTGTAACTTCACTCCCATGTCTATAACTGTAGTCACAGGATTGCTAAGTCCGGAGGTTTATTCTTGGTATTTAAAAGCAGGTTCATGAACTTATTCCTAAAATCACATATATAAAGACAGTGTATACTTGTAATTCTTCTTTATCTAAACACTTCCCGTGTAGTTACCGAAGTGACATATTGCACCAGGCAGGTGATCCATAGCATATCTTAGCCAATGTGCCGGGACGTCATCACAAGTGACATATTGCACCAGGCAGGTGATCCATAGCATATCTTAGCCAATGTGCCGGGACGTCATCACAAGTGACATATTGCACCAGGCAGGTGATCCATAGCATATATTAGCCAATGTGCCGGGACGTCATCACAAGTGACATATTGCACCAGGCAGGTGATCCATAGCATATCTTAGCCAATGTGCCGGGACGTCATCACAAGTGACATATTGCACCAGGCAGGTGATCCATAGCATATCTTATCCAATGTGCCGGGACGTCATCACAAGTGACATATTGCACCAGGCAGTGATCCATGATCCATAGCATATCTTATCCAATGTGCCGGGACGTCATCACAAGTGACATATTGCACCAGGCAGGTGATCCATAGCATATATTAGCCAATGTGCCGGGACGTCATCACAAGTGACATATTGCACCAGGCAGGTGATCCATAGCATATCTTATCCAATGTGCCGGGACGTCATCACAAGTGACATATTGCACCAGGCAGGTGATCCATAGCATATCTTATCCAATGTGCCGGGACGTCATCACAAGTGACATATTGCACCAGGCAGGTGATCCATAGCATATATTAGCCAATGTGCCGGGACGTCATCACAAGTGACATATTGCACCAGGCAGGTGATCCATAGCATATCTTATCCAATGTGCCGGGACGTCATCACAAGTGACATATTGCACCAGGCAGGTGATCCATAGCATATCTTAGCCAATGTGCCGGGACGTCATCACAAGTGACATATTGCACCAGGCAGGTGATCCATAGCATATCTTATCCAATGTGCCGGGACGTCATCACAAGTGACATATTGCACCAGGCAGGTGATCCATAGCATATCTTATCCAATGTGCCGGGACGTCATCACAAGTGACATATTGCACCAGGCAGGTGATCCATAGCATATATTATCCAATGTGCCGGGACGTCATCACAAGTGACATATTGCACCAGGCAGGTGATCCATAGCATATCTTATCCAATGTGCCGGGACGTCATCACAAGTGACATATTGCACCAGGCAGGTGATCCATAGCATATCTTATCCAATGTGCCGGGACGTCATCACAAGTGACATATTGCACCAGGCAGGTGATCCATAGCATATCTTATCCAATGTGCCGGGACGTCATCACAAGTGACATATTGCACCAGGCAGGTGATCCATAGCATATCTTATCCAATGTGCCGGGACGTCATCACAAGTGACATATTGCACCAGGCAGGTGATCCATAGCATATCTTATCCAATGTGCCGGGACGTCATCACAAGTGACATATTGCACCAGGCAGGTGATCCATAGCATATCTTATCCAATGTGCCGGGACGTCATCACAAGTGACATATTGCACCAGGCAGGTGATCCATAGCATATATTATCCAATGTGCCGGGACGTCATCACAAGTGACATATTGCACCAGGCAGGTGATCCATAGCATATATTATCCAATGTGCCGGGACGTCATCACAAGTGACATATTGCAGGTGATCCATAGCATATATTATCCAATGTGCCGGGACGTCATCACAAGTGACATATTGCCAGGCAGGTGATCCATAGCATATCTGTCAATGTGCCGGGACGTCATCACAAGGCGCATATTGCACCAGGCAGGTGATCCATAATATCATATCCAATGTGCCGGGACGTCATCTGGGAAATGACATATTGCACCAGGCAGGTGATCCATAGCATATTATCCAATGTGCCGGGACGTCATCACAAGTGACATATTGCACCAGGCAGGTGATCCATAGCATATCATATCCAATGTGCCGGGACGTCATCACAAGTGACATATTGCACAGGCAGGTGATCCGCAGCATATCATATCCAATGTGCCCGGGACGTCATCACCGGTGACCTTTGCACCAGGCAGGTGATCCATAGCATATCATATCCAATGTGCCGGGACGTCATCTAGAGTGACACTTGCACCAGGCAGGTGATCCATAGCATATCATATCAATGTGCCGGGACGTCATCACAAGTGACGCATATTGCACCAGACGGGTGATCCGCATATCATATCCAATGTGCCGGGACGTCATCACAAGTGACATGTGCACCAGGCAGGTGATCCATAGCATATCATATCAATGTGCCGGGACGTCATCACCGTGACATATTGCACCAGGCAGGTGATCCATAGCATATCATATCAATGTGCCGGGACGTCATCACAAGTGACATATTGCACCAGGCGGGTGATCCATGGCATATCATATCAATGTGCCGGGACGTCATCACAAGTGACATATTGCACCAGGCAGGTGATCCATAGCATATCATATCAATGTGCCCGGGACGTCATCTGCGACATATTGCACCAGGCAGGTGATCCATAGCATATATTATCCAATGTGCCGGGACGTCATCACAAGTGACATATTGCACCAGGCAGGTGATCCATAGCATATCATATCCAATGTGCCGGGACGTCATCACAAGTGACATATTGCACCAGGCAGGTGATCCATAGCATATATTATCCAATGTGCCGGGACGTCATCACAAGTGACATATTGCACCAGGCAGGTGATCCATAGCATATCATATCCAATGTGCCGGGACGTCATCACAAGTGACATATTGCACCAGGCAGGTGATCCATAGCATATCATATCCAATGTGCCGGGACGTCATCACAAGTGACATATTGCACCAGGCAGGTGATCCATAGCATATCTTATCCAATGTGCCGGGACGTCATCACAAGTGACATATTGCACCAGGCAGGTGATCCATAGCATATCATATCCAATGTGCCGGGACGTCATCACAAGTGACATATTGCACCAGGCAGGTGATCCATAGCATATCTTAGCCAATGTGCCGGGACGTCATCACAAGTGACATATTGCACCAGGCAGGTGATCCATAGCATATCTTAGCCAATGTGCCGGGACGTCATCACAAGTGACATATTGCACCAGGCAGGTGATCCATAGCATATCATATCCAATGTGCCGGGACGTCATCACAAGTGACATATTGCACCAAGCAGGTGATCCATAGCATATCATATCCAATGTGCCGGGATGTCATCACAAGTGACATATTGCACCAGGCAGGTGATCCATAGCATATCATATCCAATGTGCCGGGACGTCATCACAAGTGACATATTGCACCAAGCAGGTGATCCATAGCATATCATATCCAATGTGCCGGGACGTCATCACAAGTGACATATTGCACCAGGCAGGTGATCCATAGCATATATTAGCCAATGTGCCGGGACGTCATCACAAGTGACATATTGCACCAGGCAGGTGATCCATAGCATATCTTATCCAATGTGCCGGGACGTCATCACAAGTGACATATTGCACCAGGCAGGTGATCCATAGCATATCTTAGCCAATGTGCCGGGACGTCATCACAAGTGACATATTGCACCAGGCAGGTGATCCATAGCATATCTTATCCAATGTGCCGGGACGTCATCACAAGTGACATATTGCACCAGGCAGGTGATCCATAGCATATCTTATCCAATGTGCCGGGACGTCATCACAAGTGACATATTGCACCAGGCAGGTGATCCATAGCATATATTAGCCAATGTGCCGGGACGTCATCACAAGTGACATATTGCACCAGGCAGGTGATCCATAGCATAATCTTATCCAATGTGCCGGGACGTCAACACAAGTGACATATTGCACCAGGCAGGTGATCCATAGCATATCTTAGCCAATGTGCCGGGACGTCATCACAAGTGACATATTGCACCAGGCAGGTGATCCATAGCATATATTAGCCAATGTGCCGGGACGTCATCACAAGTGACATATTGCACCAGGCAGGTGATCCATAGCATATCTTATCCAATGTGCCGGGACGTCATCACAAGTGACATATTGCACCAGGCAGGTGATCCATAGCATATATTAGCCAATGTGCCGGGACGTCATCACAAGTGACATATTGCACCAGGCAGGTGATCCATAGCATATCTTAGCCAATGTGCCGGGACGTCATCACAAGTGACATATTGCACCAGGCAGGTGATCCATAGCATATCTTATCCAATGTGCCGGGACGTCATCACAAGTGACATATTGCACCAGGCAGGTGATCCATAGCATATCTTATCCAATGTGCCGGGACGTCATCACAAGTGCCACACGAGAAAGATTAGATCCTAATCATCTACAGTATATGTATTAGATCCGTTTCGTACAAAAAATGAAAATAAACAAACAGCTAAAGAGGAAATTGACAGAATGAAAATCGTTCTTTGTTTTTCAAACACTGCCATAAGACGCGTTTTTTTGTTACACTGGTACTGCCGAATAATGCAACGCTAGCTATAATTATGTCTCAAACCCCATGATCTAGACCAGCGGTAAGCAACCTTTTTACAGTTACGGGTCACATGGCGACAAAATGAGGTAGAGGCGGGCCGCGCTTTTACATAATTTTGATAACAGGTCTATCAATCAATATTCTTTACTGCACGCACATTGATGCGGACATACATACTTTTTAAATGAGTAAAAAGAACTCTCATACTACGCCAACGACAAATCAATAATAAATGGAAATTAAATGAGGAAAGTCGAGTGGAGACCGCGTCTCAGCAAAGGTAGCGTAGGACGCCCTTGGGCGAGATGGAGCGACGACATCAAAAAGGTGGCTAGTAGTGGCTGGCGGAGAACTGCTCAGGACCGAGCTTGTTGGCGTGCCACGAAGGAGGCCTATGTCCAGCAGTGGACGAGTAGAGGCTGATGATGAAATGAGGAAAAATAAAAACATAAACTTGAAATTCTACTTATACTTTCAGTGTGACATCTGAGGCTGTATTTGAGTAGTTATTTTTTGTACATCAGATTTCATATTTGTCCTTGAAATTCTAAGAATGGCTTTCAAGTGCTCGTCTGTAAGTCAGGAAGCATGTTTATTTTTTCTAAATTGAGAATTGAAAATGGCTGCTCGCATAAGTAAGTACTGCCAAAAATTGTAAAAAACTTTTGAGAAAACCTTTTCAAACCGTCAAAATCAGTTGGCAAGCTGCCATAGAACTTAGCACGATCACTGATCTCATAAAATGAGCTTTTGAAAATGTCATTAGATTGAAGATCAATCACGTTCATTTGTAAATGCCTTGAACATCCTCAATGTGACACGAAAAAGGATTTCAAAATCTTCATTCCACTAGAAACCTTTTCTTGGTATTGTAGTTTATTTTAGAAAAAAATCACGGGCCTCAAGGAAGAGGGCCCCGGGCCGCATGCGGCCCGCGGGCAGCGGGTTGCCGACCACTGATCTAGGCACCGACTAATTGAACGCATATGATTCTCTAATACAGACTACAGTGTCGTATCACATGACTCATTATGTATTCATAGCATCACTGCCTTCCAATTTACTTATTTAAATGACGTCAGCACCTTCCCAGCAAAGACTAATCTAATAATCGTTTTAAGTACGAGCGCAGACGGAGGAACTCAGAACATTATTATCCAAGACATTATTATGAAAGTGGCGCCAAGACTGTGGAGGTCGCTCCTACTTACAGCATTCAAATCTTATTAAGATCATCTTACAAGGTTTTGAAAATGTCTATGATGTTTATTATGTTTATAAATTTAGCAGCATTATTCGGACTTCGAGCACAATGAGCGGCTTATGTCTGCGAGCTGTTGCATACCCTATACACCCATTTATACATATAAATTTATATTCTGCCGCTCAGACTAAGGTGGACTAGAAACAGTTACACGGCTAATAAACCCTAAATTTGTTTCCGTTTTGTTAGTAACTGTAAGTATTTAGAAGTACACTAAAGTGTTTTTTATGTTCCGCTAAACATACCGCCGTCTTTTGTACAAGGCATATATTTTTGTAAATAAATATCTGTTGTCCCACTCGTTTAGTATACTGCCCGGCGCGACAGACACATACAAGGCTTCTTCGGAAGCTCGTAAACTACTACGTATGTACAGTATGTCTCAGACTAAATGTATATTATGAAACAAGAACTGGAATAACTTTCAATAAACTCATATTTATATTTTATAAGCTTTCTTTTAATGAGCGGATCTGGTTAACGTTCTGGATGGACCTGTTCACTTTGGACATGGTTCACCAAATATTACGCAAATAATTGACGCCACCTCCAGAAAGTGGCAAACATTCAACATGTTTTCTAAGTTAAACTACATTTTTAGCCAAAATTCTGAGTGTAGAAAGTCAAAGAGTGGTTATTTTTCACAGCGACTAAGAGTAGCGATATAAACGAACTTATTATGTTAATGAACCGCACTAGCACATCGCTAATTTTGGCTGTTTGTCGCATTTACATCACGAGACAGAAGCAATGCATAAACGTATAGTATTGATGTTAGCATCGCATACTCGGAGAGGTATTGATTCTGCATCGTTAATTTGCTATCCATAAAAGTGTTGCATACGCAAGGGAGAACAGGAAAAAAACACTACTTCACTCTTTGACTATAATCTATAAGCCATTATACACTCAAATGTAACTTTGCAAGCAGCAGAAAAGAAAATTTTGGTTGAATATTTTTATTGATATATTATTTACAAACTTATCAAACTAAATATACTACAAATTATCAAATAAAAATAATAAGCTACCCTAATTAAAACTGTTCTTCTTCTCAGCCTATAGAGGTCTAGTGCTAGACTTCCACAAGACTTTCCGTGATGTCCGGTCTTATGCTGCCAGCACCCATCGGCTTCCCTCTACCTTCACCAGGTCATCGGTCCACCTTGTTTTGTTGTCTTCCGGTACGTGGCCGCCACTCTCGAAGCTTACTACCCCATCGTCCATTGGTTCTACGAACAATATGCTCCGCCCACTGCCACTTAATTTTAATAACTCGAAGAGCTATGTCGGTGACTTTGATTCTTCTGCGGATCTCCTTATTCCTGAAACTCCGAGCATAGGTCTTTTCATCGCCCTTTGTGTGACATTGAGCCTCCGTATAAGGTTTATTCTGAGCGACCACGTTTCCGTTGAACACACGCTGATCAAATACTTTAGTCTTGACTTCTTGAGACACGGTGGTATCTTGGACGACGAGAAGATGTAGCGTAGCTCCTCGAATGCTGCCCAGCCGTGCCGGATTCGACGAGACACTTCTTTCTCGAAGTTGGACCTACATAATTAGACTGTTTGTCCCATACTTGTCAACAACTTCGAGTGCAGAGTAACCAACTAGAACAGGTCGACTGGGTGACCACGACGCTTTTACCTGTTAAAACTATTAACAAAATAAAATACAGAGTCGATAAATTCTTCGGCTGTCGACTGGTAATGTACCCAAGTTACTGGCGGTATTGTCGCTTTGAATCGCAATCCTTAACCTCTGGCCAGGATAAAAAGCCAGCCCTTGGGTCACGGGAAGTGATTGAATTAGATAAGTATAACGAGACAGTCATCGCGTGGTACTAGGAATGTTTTATCTAATTTTTTTTTTTTATGAAATTCCAGTTTTTTTATATGAAATTTTTCTTCTAAGCAAGATTGTTATTCCCGGTATCTAGTATACATGAACGTTATTAGTACAGCTGCTCGTCATAATCTCCCCGACATGCTTCCGCACCTACCGACATCCCACGCGATGTGATCGTTCTCAGCCGAAGAGAATATTAATACGGATCAAGTTATTAATGTCTACTTTGTTCAAAACATGACTTTGTTGTTATTCCGAGGACTTATCGTGAATACAGTTTTGGAGAAACATAGATAATCTTGTTTAACCAAAATTCTTTGCTTCACATTTCTAAGGCCGAGGTAAGTATAAAGTTTTGTAAGTGTATCATGGAGTGAAGCCCATTCATAATGATTTTTGTAAAAAACGTTATTCAGTTTTTATTATTTTCATGTTTCTTTTTTTCCTTAGTATTGTAGAGTAACTTGACAGCATCACGTTCGCTTGCTTCAGCAGATGGATGGCCTCATAGAGTCGTCGAGTTTGCACCGCGCAGTATAACTCACACTAAATTGCTTACAGAAGGTTTGGTCACAAGTATTTGTTACATTACTAACTACGACTAGTGGAACACATTTTTTTCTTTTTTTATTAATTTTAAACTAGCGCTTGACCGCAATCCCACCTGATACTAAGCAGTGATGCAATTGATGGTGGTAAAGCGCACTAGTTTATTAAGAGCCTATTCACTCTAGCCTTGAAGACACTCAAATTGTAGTCCGACGGAAACACCGCCGCTGGCAAATTGTTCCAGTCCCTCGATGTACGCGGTATGAAAGAGGACGCGAAATGCTTCGTCCGAATCGTAGTGGTGTTAACGACGTAAGAGTGGAAACTCGTCGCGCGACGTGTCGTCCGATGGTGGAATGGAGATGGGGGAACTAAATCATGCAATTCCTTCGCACACTAACGAAAATGAAACCTATAGAATACCGAAAGGCAGGCTACTCTACTCTAGGTTTTGGAGACCGTTTTGAATTAAATCTGGGTCGCTAATGAGCCTCTTCGCACGCCTCTCCACCGAATTCAAAGTGGCCAGGTGACATTTTGCAGCACCAGCCCAAATGTGGCTGCATTACTCCACACACGAACGGACCTGTACTTTGTACAGCATTAGAAGCTGCCCCGGTGTGAAGTACCGCCGGACCTTTGCGATAACACCAAGCTTCCTGGCACCCCCAAGCCACCTTTGCCTTGGATCCAATGAACCGCCCAAAGTTACGGTTCGAGAAAACCGCTACACCCAAAAAAAAAATTACAAATAAAACAACCGACTTCCAAAAACCACTACAAAGTGAAAAATAACTAATTTCGGAAGTCGGTGTCAAAAAACAAAGACACCGACTTTCGAAATCAGTTATTTTTCACTTTGTAGTGGTTTTTGGAAGTCAGTTGTTTTTTTTTTTTAAATGAAATGAAATGAAATCTGAGGGCACGGTAGTGCCCTCGCCAAGTCGAGCGCGAAGCAAACACTGCCGTACCATCTTTACCCGAACCATTTCGCTGCATTTTCAGGTCCCTAATTGAGAACCTCTGGATAGTACCAGAATGCTGAAATTTTGGTCATCCAGTAAGCTGTATTAACACACTTTAAATCTAAAATTTCAAGTCTGTAGCTCATCCAGTTCTGAAGTTAAGCGAAAGTAAATTTCCGTGTTTTCGACACTCACTCACTCATGATCATCAAAATAGAAGTAGTACTTCCCATAAACTCAAAGAGCTGTAATTTGGTACAGAGCCAGGGTTTAATGGTCACATAAAGGAAAAAATATAAAAACTAGAATAATCGAAGATCTGAAGTACCTGGTGACCTTGATTAGAAAGCAGAAGAGCCCAACCAAACTAGTAGAGATTGACGTACCACCGTCAATAAAATATTCAACTTGGTGGGCCGCTTCATCAACTGACTCCAAAAAAAGGAGCGGGTTCTCAATTCGTCGTAATCTTTTTTTTTATGTAGGTGTGTTCACCGATTACCCTAAGACGCCTGAATCGATTTTCAAATTTCTTTTTTGTTTGAAAGGGTATACTTTCCAGGTGGTCCAATAGTTACCAGGTCAGGATCTGATGATGGAAGACCAGAGAAATCAGTGCATTTCTAAGTAATTTCAATAAGTATTAGAAAACACTACAATTTAATAAAGGTACGGAGTAGATCTGATGATGAAGCTGGGAGACAGTCGTGAGAACTCCTCAACGATTCACAGCAGCTACCTTGTGTCTATGTTTGATTAATTTGTATTGATGAGAACTTTACACCTCGATGGGATGTGACTGTCATAAAGGCTCTGATGATGAAGACAAAGTTCAGTCTCGCGTACTCCTCAACGGTTTACAGTAGTTACTTTGTGTTTGGACTTATATCATTTATATTCATGAGGACTATGCACCCATATGGGTTATAATGAAGCTCTGACGTAGATTTGATGATGGAGTCGAGAAACAAACGAAGGAAGTCCTCAGCGATTCATAGCAGCTACCTTGTGTTTGTGCCTGATTAATTTGTATTGATAAGAGATTTATACCTAGATAAATTGGGATTGTCATTAGAGATCTTATGACGAAGACGAAGGGCAGTTAGGGGATTCCCAACGTTTTAGAGTGGCTACTTTGTGTTTGGAATTAATTCATTTATATTGATGAGAACTTTGCACCTATATGGGCTAAAATTATGTTCTGCAGTAACCTTTGAATTAGATCAGAAGGAAGAAATGTTCGTCGTTCAGTAATCTATAATCAAATCTACTATTGCTACATAAAAAAAAAAGATAATTATTGTCATTGCAAAAATCCAGCGTAGTGGGACACATATATCTTCTAATTTAATCTAGCTTAGAGCGCCCCACTGCTGGAAATGCTTCCCCTTCTGCTTTGATAAAAACTGTGGAGAAGACTAGACTGGCTTTTATACTATATTTTTAGTTTACACGAAGAAATAGTCGAACGATTACTAACTACTACTAACTTTTCAACTCGAACATAAACATTACACAAATGAAATTAACAAATTACCCTAAAATAAATTTCACTCAAAATTTGGTCAAAATATAATCCACTAGCTTTTCCCCCGCGGCTTCACCCGCGTGGAATGAGGTTACATCGCTTTTTAGATTTTCATTAGGAATATCGATTCTTCCGGGATAAAACTACCCTATTATTTAACGCGGACTTCTATCTTTGTGTCTACAAAATTTCAAAGAAATCGGTTCAGTAGTTACGGCGTGAAAGCGGAACAAACAAACTCACTTTTCTTTTTTTTCATAAATATAGAAAAATTGGATACATTTTTGACATATAGAAACAGAAATCAGGAATATATATATATATTTATTTATTATTTATATTTATTGGCGTAAGCCTAAAATATTCCCACTCCTAGGACACATGCCTCCTCTCGATGAGATAGAGTGGGCCGTAATCTACCCGTGTAGATTACGGCCCACTGCGGCCAAGGCGGGCACAGTGCGGGTTGATAAATGTCACATGCCTTCGGAGTTTTTGCTTCTAAAACATGCCGGTTGTCTCACGAAGTTTTCCTTCACTGCACCGTTTTGAGAGCAGTAGTGATGAAATAATTTACACAAATTAAAGCACCTGATAGGGTTCTAACCTACGGCCTACAACTTGTAAATCGCGGACGATACTACCAGTCCACTGCTGCTCTATCAGTGTGCAAGGGAATTGCATGATTTAATTCAACGACGAAGCGTTTTGCTCCCTCTTTACCGACTGGAACAATTATACAGGGGTTATCTGACATCGACGCACAAACGAGTACCATGGATCCAGTACATGATTCTGAACCCCCAGTGGTGGAATTTTTCGTCGGCACCTCATGATTTAAAAATATATATATATATGAAGTTTTTTTCACTTAAGACCGTTCATAATTGCTAAACTTTTATAACCCAATAAGATTTAAAAGTAAAAATTAATTAATTCGCTAATTACACAAAAAAGCGCAATGAAAACAAAACTCGAAAAACTGTCTTATCGGCTGATTTGATAGAGTTTACATCAGGGATCAACGTCAAACCCACACGGCGGCACGCTTGCAACGTTCAAATGCCGAGCCGACACTTTTTTTTAACTGCTGTGAATTCTGTAACCGTTATTAACGACATAAATGACTGTCATAATTTTATTAGTGGCATGCGGTGTAGCCTATCCGCGATGCTTGCGTTACGGTGTCAGATAGAGTTGTTCAAAACGGCTATAAAAAAATAGCACGCTATAGACTATAAACTATTAATTTATAGCGCGCTATTAAATGCGCTATGTTATAGCGCGCTATAAATAAGAAAGCACGTGGACGTCCAGCAGGCGCGATAATTCTTGCAACACGCTACATTTCATAGCGTGTTACTTTACATAGCGTTCTTCAATACATAGACCGCATGCTATAACGGAACGCTAAAAAAAAGCAATATAGAAAGATATCAATGAACTCTCTTTCATACTTTTCAGGCTTAGGACTGTCTATAATTGGTAAAGGTTATTCTAACATTAATTTTAATAAATCGTAAATCAAATATAGGCGTATTTAAAAGTTCATTGATTGTATATATACAAAAAACAACTATTTACATTATACACAGATATATACAGTAGTTCTTCTTTAATTTATATTTTATTTACATTTAAAAACATTAGTTGAACTACTTTTGTAGTAGACAACCGTGTTCCTCGATTACTGATAATATATTCTGATTTCGAAAAAATAACTTTAAAGGACAACTGTCAGTGACAATAATTACAAATAGCAGTCTTGCTGCCGTCTGCAGATTTTTCGTTTTGCTTTAGCCACTAAATAATATCCAGTAGTTCGTTTTTCAACAGAACTTTATACTAATATTTACACTAACAATTAAGATCGCGCGCGATGAAAATAGCGTGCTCCGACAACAAACATACATTTATAGTCCACAGCGCTCACGCGATTACTGACTGCCCGTATAGCGCATAGCGCCATTCTATAGCACGCTCTTTTTTCATAGCGCATAGCGCAGATAGCAGCCAGCGCCCGCGGAGAGCAGGCGCGCGCTGTGCGAGTCGTTAGATCAATTTCATTCATAGCGTAAATAGCGTTATAGCGTCATAGCGTCTTAACGTCCACCTACATAGCGTGCGCTATGCGCTATGAAAAAATAGCGTGCTATAGAATGGCGCTATGCGCTATATTAACCACCTCTAGTGTCAGATACACCCTGTTTAATAATAATAATAATAACGTTTATTCAGAAATTATTTACATTGTTACACAAAATATATTATGGGCTATAATTTATTGTTACAATCGGATTACACATCTGTAACCGAACTAGGCAAAAGCCTGTGTTTCAGTTATCAGCGCCCAATCCCTTAAAAAGTAGACACTAGATATATGTAGGTAGCCATTGAGTACAGTCAACACTTTGTAAATTTACATGTTCTAAAATAGAATAAATCAATTAAATTTAATGAAATAAAATAAAATAACATCATCCATACTATACTAATATTATAAATGCGAAAGTAACTCTGTCTGTCTGTCTGTCGGTCTGTCTGTCTGTCTGTCTGTCTGTCTGTCTGTCTGTTACGCTTTCCCGCTTAAACCTCTCAAGCGATTTTGATGAAATTTGGCACAGACAATCTTTAGACCCTGAGAAAGAACATAGGCTACCTTTTATCCCGAAAAAAATTGATGTTCCCGAGGGAAATCTAAAAAGCGCGATATAACCGAACGCCACGCGGGCGAAGCCGCGGGCGGAAAGCTAGTACCAAATAAAATTAACATTTTTATAATTTACCAGAAATAATAAATTAACTTAAAATTAGATTAAATTAAGAATAAGCACTAAACAGTACGTGTGTCCTCTATTTGTGTGATATGATTATGTGTGTATGAATGTAAGAGGGTGTGTGTATGTGGTAAATAGTCAATCACTGTGGTATATGTAGTACTAGCTTTCCGCCCGCGGCTTCGCCCGCGTGGAGTTCGTTTATATCGCACCTTTTAAATTTCCCTCGGGAATATCAATTTTTTCCGGGATAAAAGGTAGCCTATGTTATTTCTCAGGGTCTAAAGATTGTCTGTGCCAAATTTCATCAAAATCGGTTGAGAGGTTTAAGCGGGAAAGCGTAACAGACAGACAGACAGACAGACAGACAGACAGAGTTACTTTCGCATTTATAATATTAGTATGGATTATAGATATAAGGTCCAATGAAGTTTGTAAATCTTGAGCTGAATTTAGTAGTATTTATATAATTTTCATAATTTGCCAGCGGCGGTGTTTCCGTCACACTACAATTTGAGTGTCTTCAAGGCTAAAGTGAATAGGCTCTTAATAAACTAGCGCGCTTTACCATCAAGGATCGCATCACTGCTCTGCTTACCATCAGACGGGATTGCGGTCAAGCGCAAGTTAGAGTACCACAATCATATGTATTTAGAAAGCTTCAACTTATAGTGCATTGGACTTACGAGTGGCGGTGATACCCGCATAAGGACATACTTAAAAACTATCGAACTATTTATTATAGGTGAATTGTCTATGATATCTAATTAACCTACATAAATCTTCGTTTATGCAAAGTGTTTGATTCTTCTGATCTAGAAGATGGTTGGTTTGGAAAAAAACATATTTTAGTGCTTGAGGATCTTTTGCAACTCAAACCAGCAGTGTAATTACGTAAAACGCCATCAGTAGCAATGGGTTTCATTTTGACAGATCAACAACATTCATTGCGTTATTAACGTTTTTGAGCACTCATTTTTTAAACATATGGAGCAATGGATTAGCAATATACTTCAAAATGATTCCAGTTAATATCAATAGTGTGTTACGTAATTAGGGTATCGTCAGAGAAAAGTCGCTGTTTAAAAAACTAATCCTCTTAGAAAGGCCATCCGCCGCCGGCAGAACTGTCTTGCCGCCAAGCGATTCGTCGTGTTCCGGCATAATGACTGGTGAAGCCGTACGGGGGACGGATTTGAGCAGTTGTGATGCGATTTATGCCGGGTACGATGCGTGAAATGTTGTTGTTTCGGGATTTTGGTCGTGGAGGGTCTCTAGATCAATCTCCCTTTGGCGCAGCATCGTTGGTCGTGTTGTTGGGTTTAACATTACCTACACCACCTCGCTCAACTGCCGTCTTAATTTCTATTCACTCAGTTTTTTTGAGTGAATAGGCTCTTAAGGGGATAGATACCCTCGAGCGGCCAAAAACGCTCATCTTTCAAAGTTTATTCCTCCAGAATGCCTTGATCAAAAATTTTGAAAAAATATATTATAATCATAGATTCAAGCACAACATATTTAGTGTTTATTATTTTCTATACGGCCTATATTTACGTCAAAAGAAAAATATTTCTACACTGCGTTTTTTAACTTTTAAATCGATATTTCTCTTAAAGCGCTTAGACTTTTTTAAATATTCTTACTCGCAGTAACGTGTATCTGTAAGAGCTATAGAATCATAGTTCTATTTTAAAAGTGATGAAATATTTAATAAGAAAAGTAATAAAATGAGTGTCCGTACGAGTTTCCGCCTTGCGAGGTTCAGAGGGGCTCTATGCGGGACGCGGGCGCGGGTCGGCCGGCAGTCTCGCGCCAGCGCTCGTGAGAGGAGGCTGTGTCACTTTTTGCTCCGTGCACCCTTGGATACTAATGTAAAGACATGCTTCAAAAGCGTAGAAAATAATAACGACGTAGTATGATCCAGTACAAGTCTGTTTAATTAATGATCAACAGCACAGACATCAGTAGCTTTTATACACCATTGAGTCAAAACACTAACGAATAGTCACAAAACTAATAGACAACGGAAGCGGAAATTATCAGGTATTGAATAAAATTAAGAAAAAGTTAATAGTAACGCTAGTGAAATGAAATGAAATCTGAGGGCACGGTAGTGCCCTCGCCAAGTCGAGCGCGAAGCAAACACTGCCGTACCATCTTTACCCGAACCATTTCGCTGCATTTTCAGGTCCCTAATTGAGAACCTCTGGATAGTACCAGAATGCTGAAATTTTGGTCATCCAGTAAGCTGTATTAACACACTTTAAATCTAAAATTTCAAGTCTGTAGCTCATCCAGTTCTGAAGTTAAGCGAAAGTAAATTTCCGTGTTTTCGACACTCACTCACTCATGATCATCAAAATAGAAGTAGTACTTCCCATAAACTCAAAGAGCTGTAATTTGGTACAGAGCCAGGGTTTAATGGTCACATAAAGGGAAAAATATAAAAACTAGAATAATCGAAGATCTGAAGTACCTGGTGACCTTGATTAGAAAGCAGAAGAGCCCAACCAAACTAGTAGAGATTGACGTACCACCGTCAATAAAATATTCAACTTGGTGGGCCGCTTCATCAACTGACTCCAAAAAAAGGAGCGGGTTCTCAATTCGTCGTAATCTTTTTTTTTATGTAGGTGTGTTCACCGATTACCCTAAGACGCCTGAATCGATTTTCAAATTTCTTTTTTGTTTGAAAGGGTATACTTTCCAGGTGGTCCAATAGTTACCAGGTCAGGATCTGATGATGGAAGACCAGAGAAATCAGTGCATTTCTAAGTAATTTCAATAAGTATTAGAAAACACTACAATTTAATAAAGGTACGGAGTAGATCTGATGATGAAGCTGGGAGACAGTCGTGAGAACTCCTCAACGATTCACAGCAGCTACCTTGTGTCTATGTTTGATTAATTTGTATTGATGAGAACTTTACACCTCGATGGGATGTGACTGTCATAAAGGCTCTGATGATGAAGACAAAGTTCAGTCTCGCGTACTCCTCAACGGTTTACAGTAGTTACTTTGTGTTTGGACTTATATCATTTATATTCATGAGGACTATGCACCCATATGGGTTATAATGAAGCTCTGACGTAGATTTGATGATGGAGTCGAGAAACAAACGAAGGAAGTCCTCAGCGATTCATAGCAGCTACCTTGTGTTTGTGCCTGATTAATTTGTATTGATAAGAGATTTATACCTAGATAAATTGGGATTGTCATTAGAGATCTTATGACGAAGACGAAGGGCAGTTAGGGGATTCCCAACGTTTTAGAGTGGCTACTTTGTGTTTGGAATTAATTCATTTATATTGATGAGAACTTTGCACCTATATGGGCTAAAATTATGTTCTGCAGTAACCTTTGAATTAGATCAGAAGGAAGAAATGTTCGTCGTTCAGTAATCTATAATCAAATCTACTATTGCTACATAAAAAAAAAAGATAATTATTGTCATTGCAAAAATCCAGCGTAGTGGGACACATATATCTTCTAATTTAATCTAGCTTAGAGCGCCCCACTGCTGGAAATGCTTCCCCTTCTGCTTTGATAAAAACTGTGGAGAAGACTAGACTGGCTTTTATACTATATTTTTAGTTTACACGAAGAAATAGTCGAACGATTACTAACTACTACTAACTTTTCAACTCGAACATAAACATTACACAAATGAAATTAACAAATTACCCTAAAATAAATTTCACTCAAAATTTGGTCAAAATATAATCCACTAGCTTTTCCCCCGCGGCTTCACCCGCGTGGAATGAGGTTACATCGCTTTTTAGATTTTCATTAGGAATATCGATTCTTCCGGGATAAAACTACCCTATTATTTAACGCGGACTTCTATCTTTGTGTCTACAAAATTTCAAAGAAATCGGTTCAGTAGTTACGGCGTGAAAGCGGAACAAACAAACTCACTTTTCTTTTTTTTCATAAATATAGAAAAATTGGATACATTTTTGACATATAGAAACAGAAATCAGGAATATATATATATATTTATTTATTATTTATATTTATTGGCGTAAGCCTAAAATATTCCCACTCCTAGGACACATGCCTCCTCTCGATGAGATAGAGTGGGCCGTAATCTACCCGTGTAGATTACGGCCCACTGCGGCCAAGGCGGGCACAGTGCGGGTTGATAAATGTCACATGCCTTCGGAGTTTTTGCTTCTAAAACATGCCGGTTGTCTCACGAAGTTTTCCTTCACTGCACCGTTTTGAGAGCAGTAGTGATGAAATAATTTACACAAATTAAAGCACCTGATAGGGTTCTAACCTACGGCCTACAACTTGTAAATCGCGGACGATACTACCAGTCCACTGCTGCTCTATCAGTGTGCAAGGGAATTGCATGATTTAATTCAACGACGAAGCGTTTTGCTCCCTCTTTACCGACTGGAACAATTATACAGGGGTTATCTGACATCGACGCACAAACGAGTACCATGGATCCAGTACATGATTCTGAACCCCCAGTGGTGGAATTTTTCGTCGGCACCTCATGATTTAAAAATATATATATATATGAAGTTTTTTTCACTTAAGACCGTTCATAATTGCTAAACTTTTATAACCCAATAAGATTTAAAAGTAAAAATTAATTAATTCGCTAATTACACAAAAAAGCGCAATGAAAACAAAACTCGAAAAACTGTCTTATCGGCTGATTTGATAGAGTTTACATCAGGGATCAACGTCAAACCCACACGGCGGCACGCTTGCAACGTTCAAATGCCGAGCCGACACTTTTTTTTAACTGCTGTGAATTCTGTAACCGTTATTAACGACATAAATGACTGTCATAATTTTATTAGTGGCATGCGGTGTAGCCTATCCGCGATGCTTGCGTTACGGTGTCAGATAGAGTTGTTCAAAACGGCTATAAAAAAATAGCACGCTATAGACTATAAACTATTAATTTATAGCGCGCTATTAAATGCGCTATGTTATAGCGCGCTATAAATAAGAAAGCACGTGGACGTCCAGCAGGCGCGATAATTCTTGCAACACGCTACATTTCATAGCGTGTTACTTTACATAGCGTTCTTCGATACATAGACCGCATGATATAACGGAACGCTAAAAAAAGCAATATAGAAAGATATCAATGAACTCTCTTTCATACTTTTCAGGCTTAGGACTGTCTATAATTGGTAAAGGTTATTCTAACATTAATTTTAATAAATCGTAAATCAAATATAGGCGTATTTAAAAGTTCATTGATTGTATATATACAAAAAAAACAACTATTTACATTATACACAGATATATACAGTAGTTCTTCTTTAATTTATATTTTATTTACATTTAAAAACATTAGTTGAACTACTTTTGTAGTAGACAACCGTGTTCTTCGATTACTGATAATATATCCTGATTTCGAAAAAATAAATTTAAAGGACAACTGTCAGTGACAATAATTACAAATAGCAGTCTTGCTGCCGTCTGCAGATTTTTCAAAAAAGTTCCAGATTGGCAAACCATCACCTTTGCGATTAGACATTTTTACATAGAGTACACACTAAATAATATCCACTAGTTCGTTTTGCAACAGAATTATATATTAATATTTACACACACTAATAATACCTTTGCAGCCACTAAATAATCGTCACTAGTTCGTTTTTCAACAGAACTTTATACTAATATTTACACTAACAATTAAGATCGCGCGCGATGAAAATAGCGTGCTCCGACATCAAACATACATTTATAGTCCACAGCGCTCACGCGATTACTGACTGCCCGTATAGCGCATAGCGCCATTCTATAGCACGCTATTTTTTCATAGCGCATAGCGCAGATAGCGGCCAGCGCCCGCGGAGAGCAGGCGCGCGCTGTGCGAGTCGTTAGATCAATTTCATTCATAGCGTAAATAGCGTTATAGCGTCATAGCGTCTTAACGTCCACCTACATAGCGTGCGCTATGCGCTATGAAAAAATAGCGTGCTATAGAATGGCGCTATGCGCTATATTAACCACCTCTAGTGTCAGATACACCCTGTTTAATAATAATAATAATAACGTTTATTCAGAAATTATTTACATTGTTACACAAAATATATTATGGGCTATAATTTATTGTTACAATCGGATTACACATCTGTAACCGAACTAGGCAAAAGCCTGTGTTTCAGTTATCAGCGCCCAATCCCTTAAAAAGTAGACACTAGATATATGTAGGTAGCCATTGAGTACAGTCAACACTTTGTAAATTTACATGTTCTAAAATAGAATAAATCAATTAAATTTAATGAAATAAAATAAAATAACATCATCCATACTATACTAATATTATAAATGCGAAAGTAACTCTGTCTGTCTGTCTGTCGGTCTGTCTGTCTGTCTGTCTGTCTGTCTGTCTGTCTGTTACGCTTTCCCGCTTAAACCTCTCAAGCGATTTTGATGAAATTTGGCACAGACAATCTTTAGACCCTGAGAAAGAACATAGGCTACCTTTTATCCCGAAAAAATTTGATGTTCCCGAGGGAAATCTAAAAAGCGCGATATAACCGAACTCCACGCGGGCGAAGCCGCGGGCGGAAAGCTAGTACCAAATAAAATTAACATTTTTATAATTTACCAGAAATAATAAATTAACTTAAAATTAGATTAAATTAAGAATAAGCACTGAACAGTACGTGTGTCCTCTATTTCTGTGATATGATTATGTGTGTATGAATGTAAGAGGGTGTGTGTATGTGGTAAATAGTCAATCACTGTGGTTTATGTAGTATTAACTCAGTCTCTTCGTAATTGAGTTTTTGTAAGTATTTTGTAACCTTTTCCTTACATTGAGTTTTTGTTAAAGGGTAGATATTGATTGCTTTATTTATCTTATCTATACTAATATATAAAGCTGAAGAGTTTGTTTGTTTGTTTGTGCGCGCTAATCTCAGAAACTACTAGTCCGATTTGAAAAAATCTTTTTGCATTGGATAGCGCATTAATCCGGGAAGGCTTTAGGCTATTTAACATCATGCTGCGACCGATAGGAGCGGGGCATATATAAAAAAAAAACGCGGGTGAAACCGTGTGGCGCAGCCAGTTATAGATATAAGGTCCAATGAAGTTTGTAAATATTGAGCTAAATTTAGTAGTATTTAGTATTTATATAATTTTTATAAGTTGCCAGCGGCGGTGTTTCCGTCACACTACAATTTGAGTGTCTTCAAGGCTAAAATGAATAGGCTCTTAATAAACTAGCGCGCTTTACCATCAACGATCGCATCACTGCTCTGCTTACCATCAGACGGGATTGCGGTCAAGCGCAAGTTAGAGTACCACAATCATATGTATTTAGAAAGCTTCAACTTATAGTGCATTGGACTTACGAGTGGCGGTGATACCCGCTTAAGGACATACTTAAAAACTATCGAACTATTTATTATAGGTGAATTGTCTATGATATCTAATTAACCTACATAAATCTTCGTTTATGCAAAGTGTTTGATTCTTCTGATCTAGAAGATGGTTGGTTTGGAAAAAAACATATTTTAGTGCTTGGGGATCTTTTGCAACTCAAACCAGCAGTGTAATTACGTAAAACGCCATCAGTAGCAATGGGTTTCATTTTGACAGATCAACAACATTCATTGCGTTATTAACGTTTTTGAGCACTCATTTTTTAAACATATGGAGCAATGGATTAGCAATATACTTCAAAATGATTCCAGTTAATATCAATAGTGTGTTACGTAATTAGGGTGTCGTCAGAGAAAAGTCGCTGTTTAAAAAACTAATCCTCTTAGAAAGGCCATCCGCCGCCGGCAGAACTGTCTTGCCGCCAAGCGATTCGTCGTGTTCCGGCATAATGACTGGTGAAGCCGTACGGGGGACGGATTTGAGCAGTTGTGATGCGATTTATGCCGGGTACGATGCGTGAAATGTTGTTGTTTCGGGATTTTGGTCGTGGAGGGTCTCTAGATCAATCTCCCTTTGGCGCAGCATCGTTGGTCGTGTTGTTGGGTTTAACATTACCTACACCACCTCGCTCAACTGCCGTCTTAATTTCTATTCACTCAGTTTTTTTGAGTGAATAGGCTCTTAAGGGGATAGATACCCTCGAGCGGCCAAAAACGCTCATCTTTCAAAGTTTATTCCTCCAGAATGCCTTGATCAAAAATTTTGAAAAAAATATATTATAATCATAGATTCAAGCACAACATATTTAGTGTTTATTATTTTCTATACGGCCTATATTTACGTCAAAAGAAAAATATTTCTACACGGCGTTTTTTAACTTTTAAATCGATATTTCTCTTAAAGCGCTTAGACTTTTTTAAATTTTCTTACTCGCAGTAACGTGTATCTGTAAGAGCTATAGAATCATAGTTCTATTTTAAAATTGATGAAATATTTAATAAGAAAAGTAATAAAAATGAGTGTCCGTACGAGTTTCCGCCTTGCGAGTTTCAGAGAGGCTCTATGCGGGACGCGGGCGCGGGTCGGCCGGCAGTCTCGCGCCAGCGCTCGTGAGAGGAGGCTGTGTCACTTTTTGCTCCGTGCACCCTTGGATACTAATGTAAAGACATGCTTCAAAAGCGTAGAAAATAATAACGACGTAGTATGATCCAGTACAAGTCTGTTTAATTAATGATCAACAGCACAGACATCAGTAGCTTTTATACACCATTGAGTCAAAACACTAACGAATAGTCACAAAACTAATAGACAACGGAAACGGAAATTATCGGGTATTGAATAAAATTAAGAAAAAGTTAATAGTAACGCTAGTAATTGTCAATAATTGTGTACAGATATTTGGATTAACCTAAAATATCGAAAGTTGTTTATATTTATTTATTTGAACAATGCTTGATTCAATAAATAAATATCCGATGGGCGGGAAGACTAATGCTCGAGAGGAATTTATAATAAAAGTTGGCGGTAATCGGAAGTTGCATCAATAATTCTAAAATTAATAAAATAATGACCGAAAGACCGGAAGTGTACTTCCAAGTGTGATTTTAGAATAATCTAAGGTTTTAAAATCCTCCCAAGTAATTTAAAGTAATCATAATAAATTTAAATTAACATAAATAATTACGCAACTACGATCAATATAAAATAATTATGAAGCTAAGTATAGCTTCATAGATGGGCGGGAAGCGCAAGCTATAACACTAAGTACTTCGAGTGCAACGAAGTATTTTTAGTGATTTTGTGTATAATTATTGAATGTTTGCATTTATTGCCGCACTGGGACGCTTTACGTGATTTTATATGATGCTTTATTTTGATACTAGCTTTCCGCCCGCGGCTTCGCCCGCGTGGTGTTCGATTATATCGTGCTTTTCAGATTTCCTTCGAGAACACCAAATTTTTCCGGGATAAGAAGTACCCTATCATTTAATCCGGATTTCTAACTTTACGTCTACAAAATTTCAAAGCAATCGGTTCAGTAGTTACAGTGTGAAAGCAGAACAAACAAACTCACTTTCCAATTTATAATATTAGTATGATTCGGTTATATCGCGCTTCTAGATTCCTTCGGGTTAAAGTTATTTCTAAGTAGGGCACGCAATACCGGTTTACCGGTTTTCATTTTTACCGCCTTTTCTCCTTTCGTCTTTTTTCGTAACTAGAAAATTACCGGTAAAAAAATATAAAACCGGTAATTTACCGGTTTTATGTTTTGGGCAAAGTTGTTCATTTATTCACGCATACGTCAAACTTTCCATTATATGTAATGTTTGACACTTAAAAGTAGCTTTGACGTAAGCATTTGTGACGATTCGTGTCATTCATTAGTTTGTATAACTGTACTGTACAACGACAATCGAACTCATGTCAAATTTTCCAATGACTCCAGAGCTAGACGAACGTAACCAGTCTTACTAGATTGGCAGTGCAGGATTGAATACCGTATTGGTGGGGCCAGAACACTTATCGGTAAACTAATCTGCTTCAGGGAATGTGATACTCGTCCTAGAGTGATACGCTTTGTAAGGCGGGTATTTTCAGGTACAAATACCAACCTACCTAACCAACCTAACCTGTCAGGGAGCACATCGACTTCCTGAAGCAGAAAATGTACGGTACAGTCAGAAGCAAAAATATGTATACATTGCCAAGGCACCAAAAATATGTAAACATCTTCGACTTTAAGACGAAGTGCTCAACTTGAAGAGCATAAAATTGTAGCCACCGGTTCACATCATAAATATGTATACGCTCATTGCTTCATTAAATTATGCCCACCACGAAGGAACAATACTATGTATGTACGCTTCCATCAATAGCATGTATTCACGCGTTGGTTCATAAATTAATGAAGCAATGAGCGTATACATATTTATGATGTGAACCGGTGGCTACAATTTTATGCTCTTCAAGTTGAGCACTTCGTCTTAAAGTCGAAGATGTTTACATATTTTTGGTGCCTTGGCAATGTATACATATTTTTTTGCTTCTGACTGTACACCCAGAATCGCACTTTCTAAAACAATGAATGGTGGGTTTATCGACCAGACCAAGGTGGCTGACACTTACCTACTGGATGACGATGCCATGTGTTCATTCTGGCGCAGTATCTGTTTGGTGCCTGTCGCTTTTTTGGATCAAATGGTTTTCAGTGTTGCACGCTCGCTTGAGTCTGGTTCGCTACCTCAGTTCCTAACTAGAGTAACCCACCTGCTCCGTAAATCAGGTAGCACTGCGGAACCCAAAAATTATTGGCCGATCAATTGTTTACCGACCATCTTTAAAGTTCTTACATCCAATTTTAAAGTTAAAATTAACAAACATATTGACAGCAACTCATCATGTCTGCCTCTCAAAATGGATGTAGGAGCGGCTCCCGCGGTACTAAGGAGCTACTCCTTAATAACATGGCCATTACCCAACAAGTTCGTCGTTCCCAAAAGGATCTATCGACAAGTTGAATAGTTTTTTTTTTATATTGCCTTTCACGGACACCAGCTCCTCACATATGTAACAAATACTAGACTGAGTAATTGTACGGTTTTAGCTATAAACAAAACACTGTGAGGAGAAATAAATGAATAATAATAATTATTATTATATAATAAGGCCTATTATGACTTGGTGCCACATACAAGGCTCATGCGGGTGATGGAGTTCTATAAAGTTGATGCAACTCTGCACACCATCTTGATGACGTGTATGGCTAATGGAGGACGGTCCTTCGCTATCCTGGATATCGAGATATTCATAGGAATAGCGATCCAAGCCAGGTCTATTCCAGGGCGATACTTTGAGTCAACTTTGATTTTGCTTAGCCTTGAATCCTCTAAGTACACTGCTGGAGAATACACGTCTAGACTATCGGCTGAGGAGAGGTGGTCAGGTTATATCGCAGTTCCTTTACATGAGTGACTTAAAATTCATTGCTCCCCACAAATTTCAACTGAAGGAGCTAATGAAAATTACTGAAACTTTCAGTAGCGTTATCAGGATGGAATTTTGTGTGGATAAATGTGTGGTCATGCATGTAAAGCGAGGAGAGATTGCGACATCCATGGGAACCCAACTCACGTTACGTAAACCTTAGAGCGCTCTCTGCATCTGAAACCTATAAATATTGGGTATGTCGAATGCTTTATACCAGTAACATTGATACCCAACGTATCAATGTTACTGGTATGAAGCAATCGCTGAAGAAACGTTTTGCATCTCATATTCATCTTCGCGTCACTGAAAAAAGTAATAAATAGTCTTCTATTAAGCGGAAATAAGGTACGAGCCTTCAACGGTTGGATCATCCCGATTTTATGTACTCTTTCAGCATACTAAAATGGACTCGGACCGAAGTCGACACCCTGGATAGGAGGGTCCGTTCGGTGCTGACTACAATTCAATTGCATCACCCACTGACATCGGTTATGAGGCTGTATTAGTTTATACCCCGCGAAAAAGAGAAAGTTGAAGCTTTTTAAATGGTAAGACCCTCCACAATCGCGAGATATGCAGTCTCAGGGAATATTTCCTAAAAACCGACGTGGAAATGCATCGAGATGTGGTCGCGGTTGACAAGGGAATCACTCCACTCTCCTTGCCTTGGCTAAAAAGAACTGGTGCAAGCCAGTATACCTACTTGACACTGAAGATCGCATTGAGGTTTATCAAGCTACATTGAGGTTATTTCCGGGTTCTAAACGGGCTTGATGTAGATTTACCAGCATTCGTTGGCTGGCTGCGTTTTGAAAATGAAAATTGTCTAAATTAATCTAAAGGTGCTACATTTACGCTTGACTGCGCCAAAGAAAAGGTCATGGTTTTAAAATTGTGTTTATATGCTCATTTTAAGCAATATGTAATATGTTCACTACCATTGTACCTTGTGTACTTATTTATTTTCTGCTTTAAGACTACCCAATCACATAATTAATATTTTGGAAAAAAAAATATAAATTTACCGTTTTTACCGGTTTGCCGGTAAAAATATTTCAATTACCGTTTTTTTACCGGTAAAACAAAAATTACGCTAATTGTATGCCCTATTTCTAAGGCCACACCTGTTCATTCCTCCAATAAAAATTAAGAACATCTCAAAAAAAAATCGTCAAATTTTTGCTAAGTACAAAACAATAATATTTTCCTTCCCTAAAAAATATATAATTGATACTTGTAATTTAATCCATATGAAACTTGATTAAATTTCCCCAATTTTTTTTCTAGTAGGTAAATTAAAACAATTTCTTTTTTTCATTCTTTAAGTTCATTAGTCTCAGGTGTTCATTACCTAAAATTTGGTCAGCAAAATTTTTTAAACAATATGTATTCTAAATAATATGCACCTATTTTAGTCTGACCTGTGAGTTTTATTTAGATGATGGAGTTTCCGGGATTTTTTTTTAAGTCCTGGTAAGTATCAATGGGAATTATACCAAAAACGCTAAATGCTATATAATAACTATAAATAAAAAAGAATAAACCGGGTCCCATTTTGCATTAATCATTTTTATAAATTAATATTTGTTTTCCCTTTTTTAAATAAAAAAATCCCTGCAACGCAGTATCGAAAACAACATAATAAAAGTAATTACCTAATATGTTTCACTTTAGGGCATGAGTTTTGATACCACGTAATTCTTTCTATATTAGGTACTTTTTAGACAGAATAGTATACTTTATAGACATGGTATGGCATTCTACGTTTGTTGCGAGCCGTCCGCGCTCGAAGCAAGCGAGTAGGGAACGTGCACGTAAATATGATGCGGGGTGCGCGGGGGTTTCTGCCTAGCCCCGCCCAGATGCGCAAGGTCATCGTCGTTACTAATCGCCTTAATAAACTAGCGCGCTTTACCATCAACGATTGCATCACTGCTTGCCATCAGGAGGGATTGCAGTTAAGCACTAGTTTATAATTATTAAAATAAATAAAATTCCAATCTTTTGTACTGATTTTTTTTAAACAATGATCTTACGTTGTATATTAGACCGCTGGATGATTCTACGTTTGTTGAGATATCAAAAAGAACCAAAGTAGGATTGACAACTCAATCAGACAGAGATATACTGCCTAACCGATTGATACCTCTGCTCTCGCATTCTAATGAAGGAATGTTTAATGGAAATATGTAACATAATGTTTGAGGGACGTACCAGAAGGTACTGTTTGTTTACTACCGTCGAGAAATATATGTATGCATAATACTATATTCAAAGCAGTCCCGCAATCCGAGATAAAGTTAATTGCTAAAAAATCCTTGGATTGTTTAAAACATTGTTATAAACATTGATGTTTGGTTTAGTTAATGGTTCGATAGGCTAGTAAAAAAAAGTGTGGTGGGACCCGGAAGACCAAATAAAGCCTAAACAATTGTTAGTAAAATTTGCTTATAATTTGATTCACGAATTATTACTTATTATGTAAGTTATAATTTGAGATCATACCCCAGGCATGCTTGTACAGACAACAATTCCCAATCTGTGTGGCGTATGACCTAACATTTCACAAGAGCCAAGTTCTAACTCTAAAAAATGGACATTGGCACCTCCATATTCTCTCGTGGCCAAGCTTATATGGCGCTTTCACGAGTAAACAATTTTCATTGGGCGCACCTCATATTGATTGAAGAAGTAAACATAAATGTTGACTTCAAGATTATAAAAACTCGAGCTTCAGCGATCACTGAATACAACCACGCACGCCACGCGAATGGGCAATACATAAAACTATTGAAAAAAAGAAAAGGAAGATTTGTAATAACTACTTCTAAAAAGAAAAAAAACTGTGTTAAATAATAAAATCAATACGCTTCTACAAAAAGAAGTGAAATCCAACCAAAAACATTCTGTAAAAAAAAATGCCAAGCCTCGCTGGAGCTGCTGGTTTATCTCTAAAAAGTAATGAAATCTAGACAAAGCCGTGCCAAGGTGAAGGTTCCTTATTGAGATTTCTTCAATATTATTATAGTTAATATTGTGTGACTTGGCCGTTAAAGGGTATACAAGGCTACAAATTCAGGTGCTCCATGACACCATTGCACCAATCTGCCACGCCAATTGCCAATTGACCATGGAAAATTGCCACTTGGAAAACGTTGATTCAATAACCAGGGCTTGATAAAGTTGCGCATTTCAAAAATACTTATGTATAGACGAGCCGGAAACGAACAGCAAAAAAGTCATTTCCAGTACAGATGGACTAATCATTCATAGAAATCCGTCTGTACGTCTATTTTATATTAGATAGGTGGTCGATTTGACGCTCCAAAAGGAACAGAAGTCATCATTGTCATTGATTAATACATGTGTTGCACAATGTATTAAGTCCAATTACAAATAAAAGTATGGGCTATTATTCTCACATAACAAACATAGGTAGTTATAACAGATATAACATTACGTGTTAACAAAATCGCACTAACGTATAATGTTCAACGGCCAAGTCACACAATATTAACTATAATAATATTGAAGAAATCTCAATAAGGAACCTTCACCTTGGCACGGCTTTGTCTAGATTTCATTACTTTTTAGAGATAAACCAGCAGCTCCAGCGAGGCTTGGCATTTTTTTTACAGAATGTTTTTGGTTGGATTGTATATTACTCTTTGTAAAACTAAATTGCTTCACGTGCAATAAATTATGTAAATTAAAGTGCCCCAACAACTGTTTCAAAAGTATTTTTTTAAAAATTTTGCTCAAAGTTGGTAATATCGAAATTGGCCGAAAATTCGTGGGATCAGTTCCACCAGATTCATCATCAACCCTTTCCACCATCCACCAGATTTAAACAGTGGAATTACTTTGCTAAGTTTCATCAAATCAGGAAATATACCAGACAAGAATTAAAAACAATTGTTAAGAAAGGTGCACTAACTTCTATTATTGAAGCTACAGTATAATATTTAACTGACAAACCAAGCTTTTTTTTTACATCAAGATCCTTAAAATATTCTTTAATGTCTTTAGCAGTCACAAATGTAAATTCAAAGTATTTGTCACATTCTGGAACACATTCTTTTAGTATGGCGTAAGCAGTAGTGCAGGCAGAAGACAAAGTTTTTGTTGTTATTATTGGTATATTAGTAAAAAAATTCTCAAACTCAGTTGCTACCTCAAAGTCCGCCTTTATATCTTCATCGTTAATTTTAAGATGGGAATCGCAATTTTGTACTTTGGCTCTTCCAGTTTCAGAATTCATAATTTTAAAAGTTGTTTTGTATTTATTTCTAGAATATTTTATTTTATTTGTGTATGGCTTTTGCTGAGGAACAGGGTCTTTTAAAAGTTTTTAATATTTAACAAATTGTTGAAAAGTTTCATTATGGTTATGTATATTATATGTTTTTTCCTGATACAATTCATACATTTTTTCCCTGCTTTTATAAATACCTGGGGTTGCCCAGTCACTGAATATAATGCTGTCGCTAACAGACAATGTTTTTTTGTGAAAACTGCATAAATTCACAATTAATTAGGGTAAATAGTACACTTGCTTGCCTTATCACACCAACCTGGATCACGCGTAGGTATATGATCCGGGTTGATGTGATAAGGCAAGTCCGGTAGCTTGTCAATTAAATTATTTTTAAATTGTCCTAAACGATTTTCATTTACAGGAACAAAACTCACAAGTTTTTCTTTGAGTTCTGACTTCACTTTTCTGAGGAAAAGTAACTAATTGGCCACAGTGATCAGAGTCTAGCTCATTTATAACTAAATGATCAGAAGGTAAATAAAAAAAAAAAAAAAAAATTGAAGGTCTTAAGTTAGTAAAGATGTTGTCTAAACAGGTGGCAATTGTGGCAGTTATTGTAGTCGGCTTAAAGAACCTCGCGTACAAGTTAAATGACTTGAATAATGAAATAAATTTATTAACTGTAGCTGATTTCTCTAGAACATTAATGTTGAAGTCTCCACCGACAACAACTGTTTTGTTACTATGACAAGTCTTTAATAAAACTTCCTCCATATATTTTTCAAAAATATAATAGGAAGCACATGAGGGCCTGTAGACACTTATTACAATGAACTGCTGAAGCTCGATGTAAGCAATTTCAATAACTCGCTCAACAGAGAGGCTTAAAACATCAGTCCGTTACGTACAAGGTTATTATTATTCATTTTATTTTGAAACTTATTTGATGGGTGTGATATTAATACATCTTGGTTCGATGTTCTGTATCAAATGATATTGATCGAGTTATGTAATTCATTATCAATTTATTACTTGGTAGGAACCTGTCAACAAGAAAATCACGAATTTAATAAAAAAATATCTTTAAAGTTGTATCACTCAACAAAGGGAAAATAACGAGCCGTAATCAATTATACCAAACGATAACAACAAGAATACTTGATAATTAATGTTTGTAATGAGTCCATTAGGACTGGAATACATTACGTTTTTCTTTCACAAATTATACAAGTAGCGGCGCGCGGCGCGGCTCGGACAAGAGATAAGTAGCTACTTGTAGTGCTGGTTCAGCTCACCTCAGCATTTTGGGCTCAAGTTAATTATCTGCGAGGAATATTCATGTGGGACCTGAAACGACGCTCTTTAAAAACTGTCTGCGGTTATATTGTAAAGCTTTAGGTAGTGGATACGTTCACTTGCCGAAAATCTTGTCTTAATTTTGATTTTCATACAAGTTTCCATTCACATAACTTGTGAATGGAAACTTTTTTACCAAAATTATAATTTTCCAGTTTATTATTTGAGCATCAACATAATCAATTAAGAACCAAAAAGTGTAAAAATTCGTTAATCACCAACTAATGTTAAACTTTTTTTTTTCTCAACTGATTGAGGGCATGTAACAGTTAGCATTACCTTAGATACAGTATATGAGTGAGTGTGTGCGTGACCGTGTGTGTGTGTCAAACGTGCGAGGAAATAAATAAATAACTACTTGACGATATTTTGAAAAAAAACCAATAGCTAAAATAAATCCTTTGCCTAAAAAAACTTTAATGTGCGCGCATCGCTAATATGTAAACAAGTAAAACATTATATTGTTAAATGCTCTTTGAAAAAATTAATAAATGTATTATTACATTTATTAATTTTTTTTTGGTTCGCCTAACCACCGTTAGCAATTCCACGTTGCAAATATATATTTGACCCCGTCGGAGCTTAGAATTTTTACATAATTTGTAATTGGCTGCATGGTTGCCTTTGGCTTTCCCCAGAAACGGGAAGAATTTAAAAAATGTGTCATAAATCATCCTCATTTTATCTCCAAATATTAATTTCATTCATTAAATATTGACCGCTTTTCTGGTATAAAAACTGCTTTAAAAAGTGCATATTAGACATAATAAGAAACTGAAATTGGTGAAATAAGAGACCCTTTATGCGTAAATGTGTTTAAAAATAGAGTTTAAAAAACTAAAAAAAAACATGCTTTTAAAGAATATCAAACTAAAAAGGTTAAACATTTTTTAAAATTGAATTTATCACAATATTTATTTATTTATTTTTATTTAGGAAACAAACAGTCTCTTACAAATCAATGATTACAATTCAATTAGATACATATGGACTTAGAGTTCCATAACATTAATATTATAACAGGATGCAGGCACCAATTTTAAGTAGCCTATTCTGTAATTGCAAGTAAAGTTAAAAATATTAATAGTAACAAAAGAAAAAGAAACAACAGAAGACCTTTACAACAACATGACAATGCACAAATGAGGGTTCAAAATGTATCCGATATGGGTATTTAACTGCTAAAGTTTACAATATTTGATATTTGTTCTTAATTTTAGATTTATAGACACATAAACTAGTGTTAAAAATGTCCAATTAATTAAATTCCTCATTATAAGTGCAAACACTGCGCTTAAAAAAATTGTTACTAGTGTATATGGTTCTATAAGAGGGCACGGAAAACAATGTTCGTAAGCGAGAATTACATCGGGGTACTCTTAGACATATTTACAATAGAATAGTATATAAACAGTTTGGACAGCCTCCGTGGCGTAGCGGTAGCAGACGCGGCCGCTGCGCAAGGTGGCGCGGGTTCGATCCCCGCACAGTGCAAGTATTTGTATGCATGAATATGAATATTTGCACTGGTCTGGTCGTGCCTCGGAAAGCACGTTAAGCCGTTGGTTCCGGTTGCCATACGAACATCTGGAGGCAAAAAGTCTCTCAAAAAGTCCAACAATTGGTCTAACTGCAATGCTTCGATGTCGCCTTCGGGTTGTGGAGGTCAGACGGCAGTCACTTCACGGAAAATGTCGAAGTTTCATACAATACTATTCTGAAGTATGCAATATTCACTATGTAGAGATAAATTTTCATGTTTGGAAAGGCGTAGTCACACGTTGTCAAGGTGCTACGGTAGGTAGGTATATCTAACGTGTGACTACGCCTTTCCAAACATGAAAATTTATCGCTACATAATGAATATTGCATACTTCAGAATAGTATTGTATGACATTATTACTGTGTTCATTTACTTGCAACTACATTAGCAACTTTGTTCAGTTCAGTATTCTGAAAATCTTGTTTTATACTTTTCAGCGTCGTTTTTGTCGTAGTTGGGTTTTAGTTTTATTACTTTTTATTATTTGTACTATTTTGGTGTTAAAATGTATTTGTGGCGTATAATATTAACAAAAGTTAAACTGATGAACTAAAAACTAGGTACTTGACATATTACATCTACACGCACATATAACAACATAAGCCCGAAGGCATATAGTGCAGAGGACATTTTTATGGGAGTTTTAGCCAGTTATCAAACTGTTTCCGCCTTCACCGCGTGGAGTTACTCCCAGCTTATGTCGTTTTCATTAGTGCATTACATATTCTATTAATGTTCACACTGCTCTACATTGCATAAAGCGATTCACAGTTCCCGTGATCCGCGCTTTACTCTTATCGCTCATATTTAACATCATTAAAGCATTCTTGTAATTATGTACAAGCATAAAGTACTCGTGAAGCTCTTTCACGTGATACCAAACACGGTATATTTATTTTATATACTAGCTTTCCGCCCGCGGCTTCGCCCGCGTGGAGTTCGGTTATATCGCGCTTTTTAGATTTCCCTCAGGAACATCAATTTTTTCCGGGATAAAAGGTAGCCTATGTTCTTTCTCAGGGTCTAAAGATTGTCTGTGCCAAATTTCATCAAAATCGGTTGAGAGGTTTAAGCGGGAAAGGGTAACAGACAGACAGAGACAGAGTTACTTTCGCATTTATAGAGTATGGATTAACATAGAACTTTTTGTCCGCTAGAGGGCGCAATACTAAATTTGGTGACAAGCTTTATAGCTCATAACTAACAGAATACCAAGGCCCTTCTAATGGTACAGCAGTGGTCTTATTCTGATAAGTAGTAAAGAAGTTATGAACGAAAAGATGTGAATTATATGCAACCAGCCCATGAATACAGGCAAAGTCACAAGCAAATCCACTGCCCCTAAGTACAGTATCGAAACTGAAATTTTAGGTTTTTTTTTTATTGCTGCAAAACATCCCTCTTTTAGTATATTTTTACATTCTAAAAGAAATTAAGCTATAATATGGCTTTTATCCATATTTTGCACTGGTATAATCTCGATACTTGACAAATGATCCAGCCTAAACGATCGAATGTTCACTATCGATACTGTACGCGGAGGCAAGAAGCGTGAGAGCAGGACGAAACTACCCATTTCGTTACTATACACCGCGACCCTTGCCCGCGCTTCGTTTTAATTATGTGATGATTTATTGAATTAACATAAAAAAAAAAACTCTAAGTAACTAAATTTTGAAGTAACTTATCACTACTCTATATATAGTATCAGAAGTTCCAGATTCGATTTTGTACATCGTTAATTTTTTTGATTGAGGTATCGAAAGTGACTGATTCGATTTTATTCGATGATGTTATTTTAATTTGCATTATCGAATCTGCCACATTCGTTATTACACACGGGTACATGATTTAATGATCCTATCGAATATACCACTTACGATAGTTTCAATTGGAATAATTTGTATATTTCGATACTTGTTATTTATTAAATTTTAGTAAAAATGAATTTTAGTGGTCTTGCTTATTTAAATATGTTAAATAGTTTTATTTTTTATCATTTTACGATGATATTGGTTCCTTGGTAGTGGACGCTCTTGCTCAAATGTTACTGGTTCGATCCCTGATTAGTGCTTTGTATTTGTGTGCATGTCTACATGTCTGTTCACACTGGTGAAGGTGTTAACTACGTATTATAACAAATATGTATTTACAATAGAAAAGTATACTTATTATGTGAGTTTATAGGTCCATGTACTCCTTACCGATATTCGGCTATGGCGGCTAATCTCAATGATCAGCCATCGATGCAGGACATATTATTATTATAGTGCACAAGTGTGTTCGCGGACAGAAGTGCACTTTTTATTCCTCTACCCTCGTATTTCGAAGGGACACGACCAAAGAGGGATCAGCCGCAGGACCAACAGCTTAACGTGCTTTCCGAAGCACGGAGGTACAAGACCGCCAACTTCCAGACTCCGGGCTGTCACTGAGAAATTCTTAACCGAAAAACTCAGGAACAAATTTTGGCCTGATCCGGAGATCGAACCCGGGACCTCAAGCGCAGCCCTTTCTTTAAAGTCACAGGATAAGTCGTGGTGGATTAGTGGTTCAAATACCAGCCCCTCAAATATGAGTGTACGGGTTCAATTCCAGGTCAGTCAAGTACCAATTTAACTTTTCTAAAGTGATATCTACTTTCTAAGTATATCTGACTCATTACAAGGTAAAGGAAAACACCTTGAGGAAACTGGGACTTTAAGTCTGAAATGGTAAACCCGCATTGTGCAAGCGTGGTGATTACGCTCATTCCTTCTCTGTATGAAAAGAAACTTGTGTGAAAAAGGTTGATGATGATGACACACGGAAAAATAACAGCAAACTTTATTTAGGTAGTTAATAATTTGTCGATGTATCTGGAGTGGCAAAACTTTCATCTTTAAAATAATGCCGCCCAAACTTTACGCCAGCATACCGACATTATTAATAAAAACATGAATATAGCATTCTTCGTGCCTAAAAAGAATTTATGCGACAAGTTATAGTTACAATTTTTCCAATGAAAAATCTCCAACTGATGAACATATTAACGAGTGTTAATATGTTCATCAGTTGGAGATTTACTTCACTAAAAATCACTAGCCATTGATTTACTCTCCATATGTATAAATTATACTCATAATTTATACATATGTATGAGAGTAAATCAATGGCTAGTGATTTTAATAATAAAGATAAACTCCTGTCACAAAATTCATCGAAAATAGTATGTGCTACATTTGATTTTCAAATAATTTTGAATTGTCCTGATGGTGACGTACCTAAGTCTATTTAATTATAAACTTAAGCTATCATTTATAATTTTACTTTATTTGACCTTGGAAAAATAGAAGGAACGTGCTTTTTGTGGACGGAGTGTACAGGAAAGAGAGGGTCGAATAAACTAAGTAGTAGCTTACTTCAATTTGTTAAAAGAAAAGTAGAAGAAGGTGCTAATGATTTTTTCTTTTGGTCTGATAACTGGCCGGGCTGAAATCGCAATCGAATAGTGTATTCCCTTTACATGTACCTAGCCAAAAATATAAAATAAATATCACTCTTCGCTTTTTAGAACCAGGGCATAGAGAACGAGGGCGATAGAGTACACGCTCTTATTATATGTCGTACATATACAACGTGTAACTTAAAGGGTATATACATAACAAAGGCATGACATCTTTACATGATATCAAACGATATTGGAAGGGTTTTTTAATCCTTTATTAATATATATTGTTATATATAATAAATATATATTGAATTTTGCCACCTTGGGGTTTTGAAGACTGGTTTTAGCCAAACTTGTTTTAAAGTACTACTTCTGTCTTCTGATTATGAAAGCTGAGAGTCTGGCGCATTTTTGAGAGTAAATGAGAAGTGAAAATAACGCTTCATTGAGTTTTAATGTAAAGTTGAAAATTAAAGTCTTAATTCACGGAACGTATTTTTTTGACTTCTGACCAACATTTTCGTAACTTTCATCAAAGTTACGAAGCTAGTTATTGTATGTACTTATTAAAGTACAGCACATGAGGATACTCTTGCAAAAAAAAAATCTTAAGAAGTCTTAATTAAAAAAAAAAAAACAATTTTCTATACTTGTCCGGTTGAAATTCCTCGAAAAGTAAAAAAAAAAAATCATAACTCGAAAACTATGAAAAATCGCGGAACATACATGGGGGTGTTTCGGATACCCCACGAAATGGCGGACCTAAATTTATTTTTATGACGTCAATTGATGGGCCACCCTGTATATACTCCTGATCAATGGTGTGTGATGGTGTAAGACTTACGGAACCCCATAAAATGTAGTACAAATGACTCAAGAAGAATTTCATTAAGTTAACTACCCTGTCACGTAGCAAAATGTAGCAGCAGGCGACATCTCGCGGACTAGGGCTGAACTCGGGTCACATATTTTACATCGAGCCGAGAGATGGCGTTGCGCGAAAGGACGGTCGTTAAGATAATAAATAAATTTAAATAAAGAACGACCGGGTTAAAAAATATAATATAAAAGAAGGACTTAAAATAAAGATATTAAAAAATTAGGAACCAACCCATGAGTCTGAGTTAAAAATACAAGTCGCGGAACGCACGAGTCTATGGTTCAGGAAAAGACAATTGGGAGCGGTCGGTCGGAACAGAGGGAAGCTTCGAGAAAAAAAAAATGACCGAAGCTTGCGTGGTGTCGCGAGTTCTTTTGTGGAAATAGCCGGTACCCAAGGCTGGCGTTTGGTGCAATAAGCCCCATGGGGCGGTGCATATGAAGTCTGGCTCATCTCTCTGTGAGTATTCATTTCTGTACCCGGAATATTTTCTCCACGTGTTTTCTTGTTCTGTAGTAGGTACTGAATTAGGTTAAATGTTGTTCTAGATTTGGCTCTATTGGCGGGCCTAGGGTGGGAACCCGTTTTGGGAGGCGTCGCGTTAATTTATCTTTGGTGGCCTTGATTCCCATTGGATCAGGCTTGTTGGAGTGGATGTGGCTGAACCCTGATGGTACGGCACATCAAGTTCTCTTTCGACGACGACTAGACAGGTATAAGCTGTCATGATTATTTTGCTCCTGGTGTTCCCGAGATACCTAATCCCGCAGGCCGCGTTCAACCGTGCATTAATCTGACACCCGTCAGTTAGTGAAGCCAAGGGTCTTTGTACCGCAGTCTAGAAGAGTAATCCAGTAACGCAATCTAGAAGTGTTAGTTAGAAGCGTGGACTCACTGTCCTTGTTTCTGTGTTTTGATGTATCTAGTGATTGAGAGTGGGTTTCCGACAGGTTGCATTTAAGTAGGCTATTGGCTTGATATTGTGTGCATAACCTGAGATACTTTGGTAACGACTGAGCCGTGATCACAACGGTTCACCTCACGAATCCTCATCAAGCGACCCTGAGCTCGCTGAATTGTCTCATGTGGATTCCCTGCCCCACTCCGACCCGAGACGGAGTGAGTCAGGAAATCGGCTAGGTAAGTTAGGAGTTTGTTTTGTCATATATTTGTGACACAGGGTAATTATAAAAATAAATTTGTAATTGTAACCATTTATTGTTTTATTTAATGCTCCTAGCTACCAAGTATTTATTTACATAATTAAATTTACTGTAACTGCCGGGTAGGGTGGAGTAAAGACACCCCTTTCTTTTTTTTTAAAGCGTTACAACCCGTTACATTATATTATTTACTTTTTACATATACATATTCATTTACATTTTTAAATATTTATAAAAAACATAAAAACATATTATTTACTTATTATTACATTTTTATTTTTGTAACATAAGGGGTTTATGTTGTTTTTTAACACCCTTGCTCGTAAAGCTGATGTAATTCCACCGATTTTAACTAGGTAAAGCGGGCCATAACAAACGCGTGTGTTATCAAAGCAAATAGTTAAGTTATAGTCCATACAAATTCCATAACAGCATTATTTTCCATTTCAAGTAAATATGGAACTCATCGCCGCCGCACGACTCACGCTGCGCGCTGTTCCATATTTGAAATGGCAAATAATAATACTAATGGCGGGAAAGCAACAGTGTGCATTCACAGATTGAGTTTATTTAAAATGAACAAAATATAAAATACTTTTTTTTCTGTGTCCTCGCAAGTGTGTTAAAAAACGTCGTACGATATACGTGCGTATTGGTTATAACATGCTCGGCTCAATTACACCCTCGCCTTCGGCTCGGGCTGAAATTCCGCCTCGCATGTTATAACCATCATTACGCACTAATATCGTAATGTACTATTATGGAATAAAACAATATTATTTCTTTGAATATGACATTTAGCTGGCTAGTTTGGGTAATATTGTAAAACAGAAGTGGAAATAATTAAAATGATTTGTCATCATTGACAACAATGGCATAACGAGTTAGTATTATAAGTATATTTTATTAATTAGTAGTTATAAGTATATTTTGATCTCATTATGCCAAATAGAACTTGGTCTGTGATTTTAATTTTTGATATAATTAAACTTTCGTAATAAAAACTTATTTTTATTTTGTTTGCTACCAGTTCATTCCTTCGTTATTTATAGGTATATTAACGAAACCTAAAAATGAATCCCATGTACTTGATCGAATATGACACTTTCAATAATTTTCTGTTTACTAAGCCCGACGTAACAAATCGAAAGAGCCTCTTTCCACAAACTTTTCAAAAACTGTTCCATAGTACAGTATCGAAAAGGGCAGTTCCGATTTTTCTTATTTATTTATTTATTTATTTTATTATTTATGTACACACAATACAATACATAAAAATACGACAAAATTAAGATCTGAGTACAAAGGTGCTGCTTATTTCTTAAGAAATTTCTTCCAGCAGACCGGCGAAAGGAGAAGTAAAACAGTAATGTAGACAATAGTGTGTAAGAACAAGAAGGAATTAGAATATGACTATGATAAGTATAAAAGTAATAACATTAAATATACCTAAAGTAATAATATTAAACATAAAACCAAAACCACAACAATATTACAAAACAAGAAAACACGAACAAAATAACTATACTTAAATAAATACATAATACTAAAATATATAAATAGATACAAATAATAAACAAATTCTCACAGTATAGAGGAAAGGTAATGCTCTTTTAATCGACGTTCGTACGTTTTTCTTGTTGTTTTATTACCGTAATAAAGTATCGAAACTAGCTTTTCACAGAAACTATCAATAAATTCAATGCATAGGTCTTATGTATTTGATAATTACAACAATTTTAGTATACATGTGAAATTAACTGCAGTTAGCTCAATAGATGCAAATTTTATACGCAAAATAAACTTCAAAGTGTTCTCCTGTAAAATGCCAGTTTTCCATTTCGATACTATACTTAGGGACAGTCGATTAATGCTAGCAATATATATATATATATATATATATATATATATATATATATATATATATATATATATATATTCGAAATGTACAAGTAAAGCGCTTTCAAATGATACCAAACACGGCATATTTATCTTAACTTTATTTTTTTACTTTGTATGTTTTGTCCGCTAGATGGCGCCACAGTAAATTTTGTGAAACCCCATGTAGCCTATAACCAGCGGACAATTAAGACGCTTCTAATGATATGTCATTTGTCTAATTTTGATTAGTAGTTTAGAAGTTACGAGGGAACAGATGAACATACATACATACATACATACATAGCCTGTCAAAATCATAACCCTCCTTTTGCTTTGCCGTAGTCGGGTAAACAGGCTTCGGATGCAACTGGGATTAGCGCTGGGATGATGATGAGTATATAAACAATATAATTCCATAATTTTTGTATATTAAGCGCCTCATGTTTTTTTCTCTTTTATACTAGTATTGTTTATTTTATTGCGATAAATTAAATTTTTAACTTTTTAGTTTGATATTCTTTAAAAGCATGTTTTTTTTTAAAGTTTTTTAAACTATATGTACTTTCAACTTTTTATTTTGATATTCTTTTTTAAATAATATACGGATAACACGAACGCTATGTAGTGCTCATTTTTGTTTCTACCAAACTTCTCTTGATCTCTAACACACAGAATAGCAAGTGCTAAAATTCGTAATGATGTGTTACCCAAGTAACTAAATCTGAATCTAAACTAAATACTTTGCCTGCACAAATTAATACCGCTCGGCCAACGAACGTATTGAAAACAGTGGGACATTTTACAGTAATGAGCAGCTCACTCGTAGTCCAAAGAGTTAGAGACGGATAGCTAAACAAGCAAACATACAAGTGAAGCTCAACACATGTAAAAATTTAATTTCAATTTCTGTCTACGTTAAAGCTGACTTGCAACGTCTCGTTAGTCGGTAGTATAATAATTGTTTCCGTCCGTATGTTGCGATTGCTAACTAGCACATTAGTATCCGTGAGTTATCACGTTACATCTAGCCTTGTATTAATTACTTCAATCTACGCATTATTAGTTCACTATCTACTGCTGATGAAGCTGTTTGAGCACGTCTTGTGTCCAGTATTGATTTGTTACAGCACGTCTTATGTATAGTATCTATTTGTGGTAGCAGGTCTTGTTAACTAATGAAGACAAAACTGCATGGAGAGCCTAAGGTCGACTTTTGCTTTTGAGCTTTTGAATAAGGTTTCATGAGACGACTAGATGGCGTTGTTCAGAAATGAAAATAACATTACAAAGCTAAAAACCCTCATTATACAGAGGCACATAATAAAGTTTTTAATACCTGAAATAATTACTAAGAAATAATAATATAATTAAACATAAATTATTTTATTTTATTATTTCCGAGTACTTAATATAGTGCCATCTACACCCACCCCTTAACAAAATTTAAATTGATTGACATTATTTGGGGGGTAAGGATTATTTTTTCTTGGGTAAGTGTTTAAATTGAACATTATTATACATAAGTAGTTGATTCCAATTTTTTAAATACGCCTTAATGCAGAAGTGCCTACCTATGCAGAAGTGCCTACCTATGCAGAAGTGCCTACCTATACAGAAGTGCCTACCTATGCAGAAGTGCCTAGCTATGCAGAAGTGCCTACCTATGCAGAAGTGCCTACCTATGCAGAAGTGCCTACCTATGCAGAAGTGCCTACCTATGCAGAAGTGCCTACCTATGCGTTGAGTAATGCAGAAGTGCCTACCTATGCAGAAGTGCTTACCTATGCGTTGAGTAATGCAGAAGTGCCTACCTATGCAGAAGTGCCTACCTATGCATTGAGTAATGCAGAAGTGCCTACTTATGCGTTGAGTAATGCAGAAGTGCCTACCTATGCGTTGAGTAATGCAGAAGTGCCTACCTATGCAGAAGTGCTTACCTATGCGTTGAGTAATGCAGAAGTGCCTACCTATGCATTGAGTAATGCAGAAGTGCCTACTTATGCGTTGAGTAATGCAGAAGTGCCTACCTATGCGTTGAGTAATGCAGAAGTGCCTACCTATGCAGAAGTGCCTACCTATGCGTTGAGTAATGCAGAAGTGCCTACCTATGCATAAGTGCCTACCTATGCAGAAGTGCCTACCTATGCATAAGTGCCTACCTATGCAGAAGTGCCTACCTATGCATAAGTGCCTACCTATGCAGAAGTGCCTACCTATGCAGAAGTGCCTACCTATGCAGAAGTACCTACCTATGCGTTGAGTAATGCAGAAGTGCCTACCTATGCAGAAGTGCCTACCTATGCAGAAGTGCCTCCCTATGCAGAAGTACCTACCTATGCGTTGAGTAATACAGAAGTGCCTACCTATAGTAATGCAGAAGTGCCTACCTATGCAGAAGTGCCTACCTATGCAGAAGTGCCTACCTATGCGTTGAGTAATGCAGAAGTGCCTACTTATGCAGAAGTGCCTACCTATGTAGAAGTGCCTATCTATGTAAAAGTGCCTACCTATGTAGAAGTGCCTACCTATGCAGAAGTACCTACCTATGCGTTGAGTAATGCAGAAGTGCCTACCTATAGTAATGCAGAAGTGCCTACCTATGCAGAAGTGCCTACCTATGCAGAAGTGCCTACCTATGCAGAAGTGCCTACCTATGCGTTGAGTAATGCAGAAGTGCCTACTTATGCAGAAGTGCCTACCTATGTAGAAGTGCCTATCTATGTAAAAGTGCCTACCTATGTAGAAGTGCCTACCTATGCAGAAGTGCCTACCTATGCGTTGAGTAATGCAGAAGTGCCTACCTATGCGTTGAGTAATGCAGAAGTGCCTACCTATGCATTGAGTAATGCAGAAGTGCCTACTTATGCGTTGAGTAATGCAGAAGTGCCTACCTATGCGTTGAGTAATGCAGAAGTGCCTACCTATGCAGAAGTGCCTACCTATGCGTTGAGTAATGCAGAAGTGCCTACCTATGCATAAGTGCCTACCTATGCAGAAGTGCCTACCTATGCACAAGTGCCTACCTATGCAGAAGTGCCTACCTATGCAGAAGTGCCTACCTATGCAGAAGTACCTACCTATGCGTTGAGTAATGCAGAAGTGCCTACCTATAGTAATGCAGAAGTGCCTACCTATGCAGAAGTGCCTACCTATGCAAAAGTGCCTACCTATGCGTTGAGTAATGCAGAAGTTCCTACTTATGCAGAAGTGCCTACCTATGTAGAAGTGCCTATCTATGTAAAAGTGCCTACCTATATAGAAGTGCCTACCTATGCAGAAGTGCCTACCTATGCGTTGAGTAATGCAGAAGTGCCTACCGATGCAGAAGTGCCTACCTATGCGTTTAGTAATGCAGAAGTGCCTACCTATGCAGGAGTGCCTACCTATGCCTTGAGTAATGCAGAAGTGCCTACCTATGCAGGAGTGCCTACCTATGCATAAGTGCCTACCTATGCAGAAGTGCCTACCTATGCATAAGTGCCTACCTATGCAGAAGTGCCTACCTATGCAGAAGTGCCTACCTATGCAGAAGTACCTACCTATGCGTTGAGTAATGCAGAAGTGCCTACCTATAGTAATGCAGAAGTGCCTACCTATGCAGAAGTGCCTACCTATGCAGAAGTGCCTACCTATGCGTTGAGTAATGCAGAAGTTCCTACTTATGCAGAAGTGCCTACCTATGTAGAAGTGCCTATCTATGTAAAAGTGCCTACCTATATAGAAGTGCCTAACTATGCAGAAGTGCCTACCTATGCGTTGAGTAATGCAGAAATGCCTACCGATGCAGAAGTGCCTACCTATGCGTTTAGTAATGCAGAAGTGCCTGCCTATGCAGGAGTGCCTACCTATGCCTTGAGTAATGCAGAAGTGCCTACCTATGCCTTGAGTAATGCCAATAATTTGAATTTATTGAGTTGTCAAAAGTGCACTAACAAAGGAGATGTTTCAGAAATGTATGGAGCCTGGGCCAGCACATTGTACACTTAATCCAAGGTATGGGTACGCTATAGTTGACTGTTTTTAATGTTTATTTCTTATATTTTGGCTTAGTTTTTATACAGATTCAATTTAACTCGGCCAAGGAGTGCAACACAACTAATAATAAATATGGTGGTCAGCAATAAGCGAAATAAGGTTTTGACAGTGACATTTGATTGACGAGTCATGTATCTAAGGCTATCGTATTTATATTATCTACCATATGACTCCGAAAAAAAAACAAATCATGAATTCCCAATATACGGCCCATTAAATAAACACAATCAACTCAAATCAACACTCGACACGAACACAACGGGAAAATAGAACTGTCAAAGTCGCCAAGCAAACGTCATAACCAGTGTCATGGCTACCTTAATAAAGGGTTACTCACTAAAAAACGTTTCAAATAATGAATTATATATACTTGTATTTTTATTCAAATGAATTTAGTTGTATTTTTATGAAAATCTTCTATTTCTTTTTTTATAAGTTATAAACTAGCGCTTGACCGCAATCCCGCCTGATGGTTAGCAGTGATGCGATCATTGATGGTAAAGCGTGCTAGTTTATTAAGAGACTATTCACTCCAGCCTTGAAGACACTCAAATTGTAATGTGTCGGAAACACCGTCGCTGGCAAATTGTTCCAGTCCCTCGATGTACGCGGCATAAAAGAGGAAGCGAAACGCTTCGTCTGGGTCGCAATGGTGTCAACAACGTAAGGGTGGAAACTCGCCATACGACTGTGTGCATGTGCAAGGGAATTGCATGATTTGATTCCCCAATCATGCAATTCCCTTGCACACTCACCAGAATACATCCTATAGAAGACCGAAAGGCTGGCTACTCTACTCCTGTGCTCCAGGCTTTGGAGACCGTTTCGAGTTAAGTCTGGGTCGCCAATCAGCCTCTTCGCACGCCTCTCCACTGATTCCAAAGTAGCCAGGTGACATTTCGCAGCACCAGCCCAAATGTGGCTGCAGTACTCCACACACGAGCGGACCTGTGCTTTGTACAATTTTTCCCATTTATCTATGTAGCATACAATCAGCTGTAAAAGTCCATTCCCACCTTAAAGACTACTGTCGCCTGCGCTAAACCGGCCACGCACACTAACGCATTATTTTTATTATCGCAGTCTTCATCTTTCTATATAGTAATGCAAAATATCGTTACTTCATTTGAAGTTAAGTTAGCGGCCGCACTTAACAATGGTCTATCATAAGCGAGCGATTGTAGGTTCGATCCTTAATAATGGCAAATCTTTTTGTTGTTTCATATAATTTAAAATTATGATAACTGATTTGTATTTTAAAGTAAAAATGTTTGCAAAGAATATTTAAACGAATAAGAAAATTTACTGAATATTTATACCAAAGCAGGATTTTATTATATGTGTTAGTTTACTATAGATGTAATATAATAAAAAAAAAATAGATAAAAATAGAACATTAAGCATATTATAATGCAATATATTATAAAGTTATATATTATTCGGTATAGATATACTTATACTAATAAATGAAACAAACGTTGAAATGGCAGCATTGTAATCTATATATATAAAAATGAATTGCTGTTCGTCTATATATATAAAAATGAATTGCTGTTCGTTAGTCTCGCTAAAACTCGAGAACGGCTGGGCCGATTGAGCTGATTTTGGTTTTAAAATGTTTGTCGTAGTCCAGGGTAGGTCTAACCGGCGAGAAAGTAAGGAAAAATGATTTAATAATAATGATGTATGAGCTTCATTGTTTTTACTTCTTCTCTACACTTTAGTGCTACCTTGGTACCTTGCACCTCCAAAAAGGAGACAAAATAAAACTCACTTACAAGAGCAATGGGAGAATGGCAATGATAAATGAATGTCACAACAATACAATATGTTAGTTTGAAGTTGAAGTTGGCTTTGTGGCTTTTTATTAGAAACTTTAAACCGGCAGAGAGTATTTCTTGCTTAAAACGAATGCATCAACGGCTGAGACTTTTTTATGTACGGTGTATGGTACCAGGGTAGCACAAAAGTGTAGAGTCGAAACAATAAAGCTCATTCATCATTATTAATCATATCGATGAAGTTATTTTGCCTACTTTGAGGAGTTGCAAGGTACCAGGATCGCAAAAAAGTGTAGGAGAAGTCGAAACAATGAAGTTCATTCATTCACACAGGAACAACGGGAACGGGATAAAAAGGATATCCTATATCCTTCTCCCAGTTCTTAGCTACCTCCCTACCAATTTTCAGCCAAATGGGTTCAGCCGTTCATAAGTTATAAATAGTGTAACTAACACGACTTTATTCTATATATATACAGATTATCCTAATTTAAAATAGTAGTAGTAGTAAATAAGATCATGTCATATTGCCTTTATTTAGGGCGGAACAAAGTTCGCCGGGACACTTTTGTGCTACCCTGGTACATAGCACCTCTACAAACTAGGCACAATAAAAGTTCTTTGATGTAATTATTATGGTTTAATGATGAATAAGCTTCACTGTTTCGGCTTCTCCTACACTTTTGTGCTGCCCTGGTACCTTACACCTCCACAAAGTAGAGAAAATCAAATTTCTTCTATGTATTAGTGATTTAATGGTGAATGCAAAGCCGATTACAAAGTGAATAAAAACATTTTAAGGAAACCTGGCCTTTTGTAAGTCTGAAATCGCCAACCCGCATTGAGCAAGCGTGGTGATTACGCTCAGTCGTTCTCCTCTCTAGCTATCCGCAGCAGGGGGACGATAAAAAAAGGCCGATGATGATGATGATGAGCTTCATTGTTTCGATTTCTCCTACACTTTTGTGCTGCCCTAATTATCCTAATTTAAAAACTAAAAAATAAGATCATGTGATATTTATTGCCTTTAAGGCGGAACAAAGTTCGCCGGGTCAGCTAGCGGGTCTTCTAGCTGACCTTGCGAACTTTGTTCCACCTTAAAAGCAATATGACATGATCTTATTTACTACTTTTTAAATTAGGATAATCTATATATATAAAAGAAGTCGTGTTAGTTACACTATTCATAACTCAAGAACGGCTGAACCGATTTGGCTAAAAATCGGTAGGGAGGTAGCTAAGAACTGGGAGAAGGACATAGGATATCCTTTTTAACCGGTTCCAGTCATTCCTGTGTGAATGAATGAACATTGTTTCGGCTTCTCCTACATTTTTGTGCTACCCTGGTACCTTGCACCTCCTCAAAGTAGGCAAAATAAAACTTCACCCATGTAATATTAGATTAATAATGATGAATGAGCTTCATTGTTTCGACTTCTCCTACAGTTTTGTGCTACCCTGGTAACATGCACCGTACATCTTTAAAAAAAAAAGTCTCACCCGTTGATGCATTCGGTTAAAGCAAGAAATCCATACTAATATTATAAATGCGAAAGTAACTCTGTCTGTCTGTCTGTCTATCTATCTGTCTGTCTGTCTGTCTGTCTGTCTGTCTGTCTGTCTGTCTGTTACGCTTTCCCGCTTAAACCTCTCAACCGATTTTGATGAAATTTGGCACAGACAATCTTTAGACCCTGAGAAAGAACATAGGCTACCTTTTATCCCGGAAAAGTTTGATGTTACCGAGGGAAATCTAAAAAGCGCGATATAACCGAACTCCACGCGGGCGAAGTCGCGGGCGGACAGCTAGTATTTTATATAAAAGTAATCCTTGACAAACTTATGATTTTATTATGGTAAAAAATATAATAAAATACAATATATATAATAAAAAACATTTTTGGTTTTTAGATATGAAAGTTATAGTATTACATGTTATCATTAAAGAGGTTATAGCTTAATTATTCATTTTCTTAAAGAAAATAGGATTGAAGCTTAACCTGAATATTATTACAATCATAAAATAATCTATACTTATAACACAAAACAGTGCTTACTACATTTACAATTTTTTTGCGTGTATAGCATGGCTGCCATCCTGCAGTGCCTTTTTTCGGAGTTTGAAGGCATGAGATTATTTATAATCTTCAAGCGCTTTCTTAGTTCAAAAGTAAACGAAGTTATTTCTCATCGAATTCCGAAATTATTGTTTTTATAATTTACCAAAAGTAATTTGTATTGAAACTGCAAAAGGCGACATCTGTTAGCCATTAAGCCAACCGAACATATTACTGTCACTTAGCTAAATTACTTTACGAGTTGGTTTAGAGTCCGTTATTAGGATATATAATTTTATATAAAACACTCTGTAGGACACTTCTGCACTGTGATTGTTATAAATTGTTTTTTTTTTTTTTGTTTTTGTTTAGCTCGATAAGTGTCCACCGGTCTCGCCAGTTTATTTTTAAACCACAAATGCAACCTCCCTTCTTCGCATGATTTAAAAGTTTATTCAACGGTAAATATTGTTCTATCGTTCCACTTGTCTCGACACATAAGCCACCTTCGTCTTCCAACCTCTTGACTTTGGCTTACAGTATTTCTCTAAAACAATAACAATTTTATTACACACTTGCAACAAACGATTGGTTTGCACCTTGCCCAAATAATAATAAAAACAACTTACACAAAAGCCGGTTTCATATATGATATTTGAGATATATTGCTGCATATTGATTAAAAAAGTAAAACTAATAACACGAACTCGTAACTACATATATGTTCACCAACCAACAACAGCTAAGTAATATTATTTGAGTTATTGTAGTTAATAATATTTATTGTAGGTAGTGGAATATTTTTTGTTCAGTTTGTTTCAAATCTACCGTCAACTTTTTATAATGACTCTAATATAGAAAAATCTTAAAATAAAGTATCATCGTTAAGTTGCGGATCGGTATTTTTACATATTTTTGTTGTCAGAATTCATAATTCATCAATAAACATTTCAAAAATATTTTGTAAGTTATTAGATTTGAACTCGAACCACCTTGAATGCCTATTAAGGCGAGGACCGCTAGGCTATTGGAACACTTACTGTGAACGTTGAAATTAGTAAGTAGTACCTAATAATCACAAGCGGGCAGTAAGTTGTCAATGTGTATCAAACTTTATTATAGAAGAAGGTCGTAACTACAACTAGAATTCCTTGGGCATAGTTTTGTGAGATTGTAACTCGATTTTTGGTCTTGACTGTACATAGTGGTGGCCCAAAATGAAACATCTCCTTTTTTGATAAACAATTGCAACTCAATAACGAAAAAAACGCTTGAAAAAATAAGAACAAAATTCCAATCAAATTCATTCCTTAATACGTTGTGTATAAGACATAATTTTCAAAATACATTATAGACTTTCATTTTGGATTCATAAAATTCTGCCTTATAAGCTACACTTTAAGGAATAAATTAGACAAGGATTGTTTAAATTGAGTTTTTTAATCTGTTTTGTTATTTTAGAGGTATAACTCTGCATATTACTGGTCGTATGGCTGTCTTTTTTTTCAAAAACTTCGTAGTTAGTAGTAAATCTACAATATCCAATACTTTTTTTTCTCAAATATGATGTTCCAGTGTAATTCGCCCATCGTTTCTGTTGAAACTACAAAAGATTTTAACTATAAAAAAATCAAAATCTTTTGTAGTTTTTTCCACGTAACCATCTTGGTCACTTTTTCAAGTTTAATACAAAATTCTGCCAAAAAGAAAGACAGACATTAAGAAATTCTTCAGCTAAACAAAATATCTTTTTTCTAGCTTTTATCTAACAACTTAAAAAAAAGAAACAGCTCCTTAAATTTAGCATATTTTTTATAAAAATATTTTTTTTAAAATAATACAATATAAGTAGTATAATAATAGGGATGTTTCCTGGGTAAAAAAAAATAATTCTATTTAGTCCGTCATTCAGATTATAGAAAAGTATTGGATACGTATATTTTGTTTTATAAAATCAATAAAAAATGACAAATATAAAAGGCATGGTGTATAAAAGGCAGGAATGGTGGCTGCTGACGTCACTGGTCGCTGAGAAGTGTAGCGTGCAGTGACGTCACACGAGTTTTCAACACGCTATGCCGTCTTCATTTTTTGTTTATATGAAAAAAGAAAAAATACAAGTCTAGTATTTTTTGGAAATCTGACTGACGGACTAATTCGTTTTTTTAGTCAAATACCGTATTATGTTCACATTCAATTAATTAGTTTTTATTACCTATGGACTTTTTGTCTGAAAATAAACGTTATTTTTTATAGTATCATAAATACCCATAACAGCCAATTTAACAAAGTAAGTACTTAGGTAATTGGTACAATGCGATGGCACGGTCAAAACTCAAAAGCTATACAAGCATTAAGACGAAATCTAAAAATCGTTTATACTTCCGTGTACAGTTGAAAAAAATAACATATTGCGGAAGTGAAAACAAAGCAATAGTTCCTCAGTACTTATCAATGTAAAGTATCATAGTATAATAACATATTGCGGAAGTGAAAACCAAGCAATAGTTCCTCAGTACTTATCTAGATAACGTATCATAGTATAATAACATATTGCGGAAGTGACAACAAAGCAATAGTTCCTCAGTACTTATCTACGTAAAGTATCATAGTATAATAACATATTGCGAAAGTTAAAACAAAGCAATAGTTCCTTAGTACTTATCTACGTAAAGTATCATAGTATAATAACATATTGCGGAAGTTAAAACAAAGCAATGGTTCCTCAGTACGTAACTACGTAAAAGTATCATAATATAATAACATATTGCGGAAGTGAAAACAAAGCAATTGTTCCTCAGTACTTATCTACGTAAAGTATCATAGTATAATAACATATTGCGAAAGTTAAAACAAAGCAATAGTTCCTTAGTACTTATCTACGTAAAGTATCATAGTATAATAACATATTGCGGAAGTTAAAACAAAGCAATGGTTCCTCAGTACGTAACTACGTAAAAGTATCATAATATAATAACATATTGCGGAAGTGAAAACAAAGCAATAGTTCCTCAGTACTTATCTACGTAAAGTGTCATAGTATAATAACATATTGCGAAAGTTAAAACAAAGCAATAGTTCCTCAGTACTTATCAACGTAAAGTATCATAGTATAATAACATATTGCGGAAGTGAAAACAAAGCAATAGTTCCTCAGTACTTATCAACGTAAAGTATCATAGTATAATATATAACATATTGCGGAAGTGAAAACAAAGTAATAGTTCCCCAGTACTTATCTACGTAAAGTATCATAGTATAATAATGGATGAATGCGGACAACACAACACCGGTCATTGTGAAATACCTTGGGGGAGGTCTTTGTCCAGCAGTGGACCTCTATAGGCTGAAGAAGAACAAGAAGTATAATAATAATCCAATTTGTTAGCATTTTTAATTTATGTAGTGTGTAACTTTTAAGCCCTATATTTCCAGATCTAGACATTTTAAAGGTACAAAATAAAAACGCATTGCTAGACTTAGGATGGCCTATCGAATGGTACAGGTCTCAACAGTTTTGTTAACAAAGTGTCGACATCGAAATTTCTAGAAACCCGTTTCCGGGAATTACCGTAGGTACTTACTAAATGACCTCGAAGTTATGCGGTATTATTATTACGTCTAGACGAATCTGGAATGTTCGATCAGCTGACCTATATATTGCGGCGTGACGCCGGCGCAAAGTCACGCATCGGAGAGCTGGGAGTACATTATAGACTCGGCAGACGGCGACTGGGCATCGGTACACCGGCTGTGCCGACGCCTAAAGAATACCCCAGCCCCGGTGCGCCCGCTACGCAACAGCGACGGGGCGCTACGCTAAACGGCGGCCGACCGGGCCGAAATATTCGCCGAGCATCTGGAGCGTCAGTTCACGCCGAACCCGACAGACGCCCTGGACCATGTCGCAGCAGTGGAGCAACACCTTGGAGAGTACTTCAAGACGCCGGTAGCTCCAGATGAAGACCCCATATTCTTCTCCCCGGGCCAAGTACTGGGGGCAATAAGGCGTACCAAGCCCAGAAAGGCACCCGGTGCGGACGGAATCACAAACACCGCCCTCCGACACCTGCCACCGAAATCGGAATACTCCGCACCGGGACCTTCCCCAACTGCTGGAAGCAGGGGAAGGTGATCATGTTGCCCAAGCCCGGGAAGAACGTGTCAAAGCCGGAAAGCTACCGGCCGATCACGCTCCTCTCCACAACCTCCAAGGTGTTCGAGGCGCTCCTGCTGCAACACCTGCTGCCGCACACCACGCCCCGCCCGGAACAATTCGGTTTCCGGGCGGAACACAGTACGACGCTCCAGTTGTCGAGGGTACTGCACACACTCACCGCGGCCATGAACAAGAGGGAGTACGCCGCTGCAGTATTCCTCGACGTGGAAAAGGCATTCGACCGGGTCTGGCACGCCGGCCTTATTTACAAGCTGACCAAGACCACCGCGCCTCGTCGCTTGATACAGGTGGTCTCCTCCTTCCTGCAGGACAGAACATTCAAGGTTTCGGTGGAGAACGTGTCATCGAGCGCGCGCCCCATTGGAGCGGGCGTGCAGCAGGGAAGCTGCGTCTCGCCTGCGTTGTACTCGGTATACACCGACGACATCCCCGCCACGCACACTGCAACCCTCGCGCTGTACGCAGATGACGCCGCGTACATCACCACGTCGCTGTCGGCTGACCACGCGGCCATCAAAATGCAGCGCGTTCTGGACGACCTCCCTGACTGGCTCAGCAAGTGGAGACTGTCGGTGAACGCAGGTAAGACGCAGGCTATAATCGTCACGGCACGAGGCGGACGTCATCCACCGAACCTTCAGCTCATGGGGACCGAGGTCGAGTGGACCAAGACCGCCAAATACCTGAGGGTCACACTCGACAGCCGGCTCACCATGGGCCCGCACGTCTGCGACACCGTCGCGCGGGTTAAGGTAAGCCGAAACTTATTGCGCCCGGTGCTCTCGTCACGCCTCTCCACGCGAGTCAAGCTGGGGATCTACAAGACCTACGTGCGGCCGCAGCTTACATACGCTGCCCCGGCTTGGCTCGCCCTCACGGCCGAGACACATAGGAAAAAGCTCCGGACGCAGCAGAACACCACGCTGCGTCAGATCGTCCAAGCTCCCCGGTACGTGAGGAACTCGGTCATTAGCAGGGACCTGCGAGTCGAGAGCATCGACGACTTCGTAATCCGCCTGGCGAAGGGGATGTTCTCGCGTGCCAGCACCTCCGGGCTCCATCACATCCAAGACATCGCGCCCTGGCACGCGAGGCCTCCCGATAAGAAGAGATACCCGCGCGACCTCATAGCAGACGTCGCGCTACCGGACATGACACCCGGGTAGGTCACAAACACAAATACACGTGACCTACTCAGACAAGGATAGACACTATACATTCGCAACACGACGCCGCCGTGCGCATTTGCGGACTGTATTTATATAGGCGCTATGCGCGCGACGAACACACATGCACTACTCCACATGCAGGTACACACTCAGAATACCGCACGAGCGGTGAATACACACCTACAAACCGCTCGTAACACACACTACCCCCCGTACCCTCGCAGCCTACCGTACATAGCTGGTTGAGCTGTTAGTGGGTCGGGGTAATCACCCGCTGTAGCTGAGCGCCAACCAAAGCCGACGCCCGGTCGCTGATCGACTCTTGCTGGGCCTTCACGGGGGCAACCCGTGATCCAACCTGGTAGGGGTCTGATCGCACGGGCGTCGTGAAACACTTCAGGCGCTCCTACAGCCACACACAACAAAGCACACTGTCCACCGCCGGAGGGAAGGCACACCCTCGCGGCGTCGACTTAGGTGTGCGAAGACCGAAGAACAGCACCCCTAGGGTGCAACCCAATGACGGGTCTCCATTTTTGGAGGCCGAGAGACCGACTCCACGGTCACGGGGCCATTAAGGAGCCCCCAAACCGTCTCCTCGCGCCCCCAACTCGGGGTCGCTGAGAGAACCACGAAGCGAGCGCAAAGTCAGTCTGCATTCGACAAGCGATACGAGAACAAGCGACAGATAAGAAGCGATAGTTGAGAATACCTACTGCGACAACTATAACGAGTACTTTAAGTAGTATGTAAAGTAACATCTGTAGTGTTATTGTGTGTTTACGACACGGACTTCGTAGACGTAAGAGAAGACTTCGGTGCGACATTAACTACGTTCTACTTGTCATTGTCTACGATCGTCTGTACCTTCGTTGCCAATAAACTTCGCAACCCTTAACCGGCGTTTTAGTACCCCCAGCCCGTAACAATAGTTAAATATTCGCTAATCACTAGCTAACTTAAAGCAACGTTCGTTCGTTCGTTTCGTGATCTTATCGCTTTTTTGTTAATTTACTTGGATATATTATAATGGTAGATTTTGTCTTTTTAGAACGAACGGTGTTTAGAATGTATAATTTTTTAAACAAAATTTTTGAAGTCCCTATCATATTTAATATCTATTTTTTTATAATATTTATATAATATTAATATTTTTATAATTAATAAGTTCTGGTTGTAATTGTAATTCATATGGATATACGAACATTGGAACGTCCTGATTTTATTTCTTTAATAAATACCACTTCTGATCGCTAACATTTCTTTCCAATAAATACCACTTCTCATCGCTAACACTTCTTTCCAATAAAACAAGAACCATAAAAATCGGTTCATAAACGACAAATTTATCCGTAAACGAACATGAAAAGCATAATATAAGATAAAATTGAGTAACTTCTTCCTTATGAAGTCGGTTAAAAACGGAGGAAATGTTTCGTCAAACACTTTTCATACCATTTCGGAGTAATTTTATTCGGTGTACTGCGTGGTAATAAAAAGCTATGTTGGGGTGAACTCTCAAATCTGCTCGTCGACGGAAAGAAACTCGCTTTTGTGTCGTTTAAAGCGCACACAGAATGAGATTAAATTGTTATATTCAAAGCAGTGCTTTTAACGAAACGGCACAAAAGAGCCACGCCACTGACGGTGCTGACCGACTAACTGAATATTACATTTTCAATTGTGAGCCCCCAACCACGACTTTATATCTCAAACTGTGCTCAGCTCACACAAGCGTGAGGCGCAGTGCTCGGGGGGAGGGGGGAGGTAGAGGCCTCCGAGGTACTACTATTTAATTGATAGTTTGATACGTTTTGTTTATCTCGAACCATTTCATTAAAAATGTCAGACAAGATTTTGCTGTGCTAATATTTACAAGTGAGGTGGTCCGATATCAAAGTGAAAACATCGAAGTGAAAAGAACTTGCAGTCAGACAACCACCGCTCTGAACGTAGCTTAAACTATGCGGCCGGCGGTCAGCGGTCGTCTCGGAAACGAAAAGATAAGGAAATTCCGGAATCTCTCGAATTCGATGACTCACAGTATAATCAACAAAGTCAGTAGTTGTAGTAGAAAAGTTTTACTTCTCCATTCAGTAAGCAATCGCCAATACTACATAGGGGTTGGTCGAAGTCGAAAAGTGAACAGTGGCGGGCGGAAGTAACGCACGAAAGATAAACGATATTCACAAATGGGCTCGTGCACAGCTTATTAAACAAATTAATTTTGCAGATATATTGAATGTCGACGTTTCTTTGTGGGGTATAAGAAAGGACGCCTTTTAACTGGACAGGACTGGATCGGAGGGGGGAGGGGGGGGGGCATTAGGGTCATGACCCCCAAGAAGGATCCAGCACAGGAGGATTTTACTTATGTGCTTTCAATATTTAATCAATTTATATAATACACACTTTGTTTGACGGCAAACATATTATTCGGGAACGAACGCATCCAAAATTTGAAATTTACCGCGCTACCGCCGCCACGGCCGCCAACATTCAAATGTCTCATTTCGTATGACACTTGCGCGCGCATTATTTATATTAATAATAAATGGGCGTGCAAGTGCAAAAATTCAAGTCAAACTCAAATATTTTTGTTGTAATGTTCTTAATATACTGCTTTTAATCTTTAATTAATTAACCAGTGTGGTCGGGCTTAGAATAGTACCAACCCATATCATCGAACTGAAGGAAGAACCGAGCCGGTTGCGCTGGGACATGGTGGGGTTATCTGAAGTCCGAAGAGAGGGAGAGGACTCGATAATCCTGAAGTCCGGTAACCTGCTCTATTTCTGGGAAGGCGACCAGCTGTCCCAGGGTGGCGGTGGGTTTATTGACCACAAGTCCCTCGTGAACAACGTTGTTAAAGTCGTGAGCTTTTCGACTCGGGTGGCGTACCTTGTACTCAGAATAACCAAACGATATTCCTTAAAGGTTATACAGGTCTACGCTCCGACGTCTAAACACTCCGGCGATGAGGTGAAGGCTATGTATGAGGGCGTCAGTAGGGCCCATTCCTCCAAAACCCACTACACTATTGTCATGGGGGACTTTAACGCAAAACTGGGCATGCGAGAGGCGGACGAGACGAAAGTGGGGCAATTTGGAGTTGGAATCGGAATCCCAGAGGACAGATGCTAATGGATTTCATGGAAAAGGAAGGACTCTTTGTGATGAATTCTTCTTTAAAGAAACCATTGCACGGCAAGTGGACCTGGATTAGCCCCGATGGTCAGACCAAAAACGAGATAGATTTCATAATGTCAACGAGAAGGCAAGTGTTCAACGATGTCTCCGTGATCCATGCGGTTAAAACCGGGAGTGATCACCGTATTGTTAGAGGCATCTTGAACCTCAAGATTAGTCTCGTATGCTCTCGACTTATGAAGGCTACGCTCCATCCAGTGACAATCCAATTCCAAAATCCCAAAAGCTTTCAGATCGAACTGCAAAATCGCTTCGAATGGCTCGGTGAATGCGTAGATGTGGACGACCCTTCCGTTTGTGGAAACTCTCCAAACGGAAGGGGCCAAGTTTTACGAAACCCTCCGTTCACTCCTTTCCACTCGTTATCTAATGGAAGAAGGATGGGAGGTGGTCTTAAAATCCCCTGATAACGCTTTGCGAATCAGATGCCTCAACAGACAGATTTCAAAGTCTCGGACTCGCGATATACGCCAATTCAATACAAATTGTGTTAAAGAGGCTATCTAGCGGAACAAAGGCTTCAAAGTATTCGCAAGAGATTTATCTGTTGGACAGAGCCTATTTACGAAGCTGAAGACTGGGGATGGTAGGATCGTCACTCCCTAGCCCGAGCTTTTGGGTGAGATTGAGAAATTCTACGGAGAGTTATACACATCAACACACGCACCTGTTGTAAGCCTGGCTAATGATCCTAGAGCCAGAGAAACCCGATACACTGACGATATCCCGGACGTTAGCCTGTACGAGATTGGTATGGCCCTGAAATAGCTCAAGAACGATAAGGCCGCTGGAGATGATGGAATCACGGCTGAGCTTCTGAAAGCAGTTGGAAAACCGGTTCTTAAAGCACTTCAGAAGCTATTTAATTCCGTCATTCTTAAAGGCGAATCGCCTAAGGCGTGACACAGGAGCGTGGTGGTGTTGTATTTCAAAAAAGATGACAATACTCTCCTGAAAAACTACAGACCGATATCCCTCCTGAGCCATGTCTATAAGCTGTTTTCTAGGGTCATCGCGAATCGTCTCGCTCGCAGGTTCGACGACTTCCAGCCTCCCGAACAAGCAGGCTTCCGAAAAGGCTTTATCACCATAGACCACATACATACGCTGCGGCAAGTTATACAGAAGTCCGAGGAGTAAAAAAAAAACACTATGCTTTGCGTTTGTGGACTATGAGAAGGCATTCGATTCGATCGAGACTTGGGCGATGCTACAGTCTCTTCAGCGATGCCAAATTGACCATCGATACATTAAGGCGATAAAGTGTTTATACAAAAACGCCACCATTGCAGTCCGTCTTCAGGAGCAGGACTCGAAACCGATCCAACTCCAGCCTGGAGTGAGACAAAGAGATGTCATATCTCCTAAATTGTTCACTGCTGCGTTGGAAGATGTCTTTAAGCTCCTGGACTGGAAAGGGCTTGGCATTAACATCAACGGCGAGTACATCACTAATCTCCATTTTGCATATGATATCGTGGTCATGGCGGAGACCCTGGAAGACTTGAGCAAAATGCTCAATGACTTCAGCAGAGCTTCCCAACAACTGGGTCTAAGGATGGTTAAGACGAAGATTATGTCGCATCCACTCCAATTCTAGTTGGTTGCTCTGCACTCGAAGTTGTTGACGAGTATACCTATATACCTTTTTGTTTTTGTTGACTCTGTGGGAATGCCTTTACGCACCGTACTCCGAAGGGTGTATGTGGGACTCGCCCAGCCGAAGCAGGGAATACCCACTAAACCCACAGTGGCACTCCGGCATCGCTATAGTGGCGGGGGAGTGGGAAACTAGCGCAGCCTGAGCTACCTCTCCCCCGCCGGCGAAACCCGCCTAGAACGGCGGGCCCTCATTTGGTGGTTTAGCCACCCACGTGGTGAGCGATGTAAGGCGGGCGTCGGCACCTTTCCCGTGCCTCACGCCCGCCGCTCACCTCAGGGGGGGGGAGAAAGCGGGCGAAATCCCGCCTTCTCCTCCCACTACGCCGCCTGCGGAGCGCCGGAGCGAGGGGATCCTCCTCCCGCTCGTCCCGATCGTCGCCCAGGCCTCCTCGCTCCCCACCATCGCTCTGACGATGGCGGGCAGCGAGAGGTCCCCTCCAACCGCCGTGACAAGACCGCGGCGCGGCACGGCCCACGACGGGCACACCGCGAAGGTGTGTTCCGCCGTGTCCTCCGCCGCGCCACAACCGTGGCACGACGGTGTCTCCTCTCGTCCTATCCGGTGCAAGTATCTGCCGAAGCAGCCGTGACCGGAGAGTACCTGCACCAGACGGAAGGAGAGGAACCCGTGACGCCTGTCAAGCTAGTCCTCCAGGATCGGCCTGATGGCGTCGAGGGTACGGCGGCCGAAGACGGCGGAGGCGAGGTCCTGCGTCCAATGCTGGACTAGAGCGACCCTCGCCTCCCGCCGGACGGCCCTCTGGGGCCGGACGTTCGCCCAGCGCCCTGCGCCCCGCCGTCCACTCGTACACTCTGGCGAGCACCCACGCCTCGAGCTCCCAAGGCGGGCTGCCCGCCAGAGCGCACGCCGCTGCGAAGCCCACCGTGCGGTAGGCCCGCGATGCCCGCTAGACGATGGCCCTTTGGGGCGTCCGAAGGGCGGTGAGGTTCTCCCTCCTATAGAGGGAGTCCGCCCAAATCGGGGCCCCATAAAGGGCCATACTCCGCAGTATGCCGGCGTATAGACGCCGGCACCACATGCTTGGCCTACCCAAATTTGGCATTAGCCACGAGAGGGCGTCCGCAGCCTTCAGCAGGCGCGACGACAGCCCGCTAAAGTGCGAGCCGAAGCGCCACCTGCTGACCAACATGAAGCCCAGATATTTCATTTGGGTCTCAACCCCAACCTTCACCCCCTCCACAAAAATGTGGGCGTCAGGTGGGGGGCGCTGCCGGGGGCCGTGAAAGAACACGGCCTCCGTTATGTGCAGCGTCACCCTCAAGCCCAGGTGGCGGATCCTTCCGGCCACTAAGGATCCGCCCGCCGACGCCAAACTGGCCGCCTCCCGGAAGGTGCTCCCGCGGGAAGTGAGGAGAGTTTACCCCCCAGGGAGGACGAGAGGACGGACACGTAGCTTGGGTGTGGCCGATGCCGAGGCACTTGAAGCAGCGCATAGGCGCTGCCTCAAGCAGTCGGATCACGGCCCGGCTGAAGCCCACTAGTAGCCGTCCCTGGCATTTTGCCTGGACGGCCAACACTGCGGCGACTGGGCACTCCAGCTGGATAGAGCCCAGTCCACCGCGGCCGGGCCTAATGGCCCGAGCGTGCACCGCTGCGGGTTCGCAGCCTCCGGCCACTGCGATCGCCGCCACCACCTCCTCCTTGGTGACCGAGTCGTCGAGCGCCGAGCCCGTCTCAGGACGGACTCGTACGTTACTCCCCTCTCGGCGGCCTCGGGAACGATGGTTACCGTGACCGCCGCGGATTTGGGGGCAACCAACCTCGGGGCCTTTTTGGCTGCCGGGGCTGCCGCCGGGGCACCTGCCGGGCAGCTGCCGGGGCAGCCGGGGCCTGGGTCGCCTTCTTGCCCTTTCCCTTTTCCTTCTTAATAACCTCTGACCACGACTGGTTGGCTGGGGTGGTAGAAGGGAGGAGGGCGTCTCCCTCCTGCACCTGGGGGGGGTGCCGCACTGGCAACCGGCTCCGGCTGGGCGCCCGCACTCGTACCGGGGGGAGGCAGAGCCCCCGGCGACTTCTTCCCCTTGCCCTTGCCCTTTGAGGGCTTCGGGGTAAGAGGAGCCACTGTCGGCGTCTTGTCCGCCGCTAGGGGCGGACGGAGACGCGGCTCGGGCAGGAGGCGGTCCTCTATGCCTGCAAAGCAGGCACGGGTGAACGCCCTCTCCTCCATGACAATCCTGCGGATCAATTCCTCGAGGTTCGAGGAGGAGGGGGAGGGAACCGATGCCGTCGGGGCCTTCATTGGCGGGGCTGTGGCCTCAGCCAGCTTCTTGTGAAGCTGGCTGACCTCCGCTTGCAGGCGGTCCACCCTCGCCTGCAGCTGCCGCGTCTCCTCTGACGCAGTGCGCTGCGTCAGTTTCGCTACAATGCCGTGCAAGCTACTTGCGTTGAAACCAGCCGCAGATGGTGCGCGACTGGCCTCCGACGCCGAACACTCGTCGTGATGGCCCTGAGAAGGGCCTTTTGGGGCGAAACGCCCGGAGGTATTCCGCAATGGCCTCGGCATTTCAGCGTCGACCTCAAGATAAAAACCACAATAAAAAAATAGAATAAAAACCCACTATGAAACAGAACCCACAATAAAATAAAACCCACAATAAAATCCAGAATAAAACCTCAATTACGCAATCGCCCTCAGAATAAAATAGCAAGATCGCGTAAGTCACAGCGCTCGTTAGCCACCGGCCTGCCACTCCGTTACGGTGGTCAGACACGGCGTTGCCCGGGGAACACTACGTGGAAGTCAGCGCTGCTAACTTATCCTTTTTTTTCAGATATTAAGCTGAAAAGAACAGATACTACACTTTGATCTTAGCCAAAAGGCCGAGAAGCGATGACGAGTATTATATACTAGGGTGGAGCGAAATATACTTTTTTCGTTTTATTCTTTCTAATAGTGACAAAAAGGTGCCATTATGGATTAAACTGTCACATGCACAATTTTATTGAAATATATTAAAATTCAAAGCCTCCGCAAGACCATCAAAGTTTTAGAAAAAAGTCATTTTTATGGCATGAACATACGAGAGAAACATATAGCTTTTAAATAATTTGTTAAATGATTTAACATTACGGTAATAAAGTCAACTACTAAATAAAAATGTATCTATAATATAAAGTACTGCCATTCCCGAAATATTAAGGGAGCTGTGAGACGTGCGGAGAGGGCGCGCTGCAAACAAATTACGTGGGCGAGCGAAACGCCCGCTAGTGCATTTTTGTTCTAGTGAAGGTGAAAGGTCTCACTATTTCTCGAAATTACCACAAAATTTAGAATAAAACTGTTAAAAATATGGATAAGACGCGTAGCTCCTAGAAATGTCCGCTTTTTGGTGACACGAGTGAACTAAAACTAAATGTTTTGCTTACGTTTGAAAACGTTATGAAATTTTACGTTCGGATGAGATATCATTTAAAATCTCAGCAAGAAACGCCCAAAATGCCCTCGCTCTTTGCAAAAGCAAAAATAGTGGCTTCCAAGATAGAAGTTTGGCAAAATAAATTCATCCGACAGCAAGTCATACAAGCATAATACGAATGTTAAAAGCTTATCACCTTAAATGCAAAAAACTTGGAAAAATCTTTAGAGGTTTACTGACGATAAAACGTGTTCTTTTCGATATATCATAGTGCAAGTGTAAAAACTTGTGGTTTGAGTACAGACCAACTTTACTTATACAGAATTGTTTCAACTGTAATACGAGGGTTTGTTCCGGATGACTTGGCTCAGAAATCACCTGGAAATCTTTCATATGCAAGGTGGTGGTTGACTGGCGCAAATCTAAAATATGCGAGTCTTTATGTAGAAACCAAAAACCCGATGAAAATTTAATGTGTTAGCAACGTTTGTGGTAAAAGTTTATGCACCAACTTGGTTCGACATTAAAAACTATTCAAGCTGCAAAGACGGATCTCGTCACCTTTGCCAGAAAATCTATAAAAATTGTAGATGTTGTAGTACAAAGAAAAAGCTATTTCGTTCATGGCGAAAATCTGCTACTCGCTATGTTGACGGAAGAAAGAAAACATTATCGGAAATTAGATGCTCGGTGAGTTTTGAAGTGACATTCCATAACTTCATCGACAATGCTAAGATTATTTGAGGTCCAGAAAATTATAAGTTTGACGCATCGGATTACATAAATTTGATCGATTGGCATTATTGGCAGTGTGAGATTACCGAACCACCACTACTGAAACATCTGATAGAGAAAGAAATCCGTTTTTTGTAGACAATGGTGGGGACCATGTACCATATTACCACAAATAAAATACTTTGACTTTGAAGTAATTTTGACTTTCTACAAATTCCGTGTTATACACAAGCTAGAGAATGAGCTGTATATTTCACTACAGAAGCACTTACTGCTCTTTATATACAAGAAAAGATAGAATTGAGTTGATAAAATCAAAACTAGAGTCAGTAGTAATCATGCCTAAATTTAAAACAAAGAGGATTTTAACGTCGAATAAATGCTAATTTTATTTAATTTTCCTACTCACTATTCATAGTTTTGTTAATATTTATTAAAATCTGCTTTTCAAACACGTGTTTCATCACATTAAATTTAAGAATATAACTATAACTGAGGCACTTGAACCCTTTCCAAAATATACGTTTTTTGGTATTTTCAATATTTTTCGAAGTCAATGCGGAGGCAATATACTTTCTTTTAAAATTACGAAAAAAAGGCTATAGCAATATTTTATAATAATGCAACTTTTCCGCACTATCAGAAGTCGAAATTTGAGAAAAAAAAATCTGCCATACTTGTACGCTCCACCCTAATATATACCTGGGACAAACAGTCCAACTAGGTAGGTCCAACTTCGAGAAAGAGGTGTCTCGTCGAATTCAGTTCGGCTGGGTAGCGTTCGGGAAGCTACGCTACATCTTCTCGTCGTCTAAGATACCACATTGTCTCAAGACTAAAGTCTTTGACCAGTGTTTGTTGCCAGTGATGACTTACGGGACTGAAACGTGGTCGCTCACAATGGGCGTCATACGAAGGCTCAGAGTCACACAAGGGGCAATGGAAAGAGCTATGCTCGGAGTTTTTCTGCGTGATTGAATCAGAAATGAGGAGATCCGCAGAAGAATTAAAGTCACCGACATAGCTCTTCGAGTCGCAAAACTTAAGTGGCAGTGTTATTGCTCGTAGAACCGATGGCCGATGGGGCAGTAAGGTTCTGGAGTGGCGGCCCCGTACTGGAATTGGGGGCTTTGTCCAGCAGTGGACATCTATAGGCTGAAGAAGAAAAAGAATGTTCTTGAAGCACCTCTTAGGTAGATAAGTAGGTGTAGTACTTGCTGAAAGTGGGCCATTTATATACGGGCAATGGCAGGTCAAGCTACCGGAAACTGTCAAATATTCCCAATTAACCTTGAGCCTTCACGGTAAGCAATGAGGAGGAAGGGGGAATGAGGTTTATGACTGCCCCGTGACATCTAAGAGTGGCGCACGTGGAACACTTCGCACCGACACATCGGGTCCTTATGTTTGGGGGGAGACAGATGTCCCCGAGTCTGTCGCCCCTGGACTCATTTAGGTCTGGAAGAGAGCGTTATCCACCCTCCGCCGACGCCCGGTGCAGAAAGAAACTACCGCATCCCAGGACTCTTCGCTGCCGATTATCGACTCTATTACGGCCGGCAGCCGGACCTACTTCAGAGATGAGGGCACGGCGCAGCTCCTCCCAAGCGGTACACTCTGCCAGCGTATGCCGTGCCATGTCCTCCCGGCAGTCGACGCAGTGTTAACACCGGGCGTCGGGCTCCCTGTTTGTGCAACACAGGTACTTTCCGAAGCAACCATACACCGAAAGTACCTGTGTCATCAGAAGCGTCAGGTAGCCGTGCCTTCTGCCGAGCCAGTCCGCCAGTAACGGCTGGATCGCCTCCATGGTGGTGAGGCGCCCTAGACGCCCCTTTCTCACCCTACCCGGGTGTGAAAGCTTGTCCCGTCATTCCGCCACCAAGACCTCTGGCCATCGCTCTCTGCGGTTGTCGCAGTACAGTGATGCTGCCGGCCGTCAGGTTAGAGGCTCACACCGGGGCTCATACAGGGCCATCGATCGCATGATTCCCATGTAGAGCTGCCAGCGGGAGGCCCCCGTGATTGGGAAGCAACGTTGAAAGCGTTCCAGCTGCCCTCAACAACTTGGGCGCCGGAAGTGGGGGCCGACGTCCCACCGGCTGTCGAGCATCAATCTCAGGCACTTCATGGTGAACTTGAAAGCGATCGGAACCCCCCGATCACGATGTGTGTGCCGGGTGGCGGCGCCCGCCGGGGACCATGAAACACCATCGCATCCGACTTGTTGAAGGCCACCTCCAGGCCTAGGCGACGTATATGGCCCACCACCTGTGATACCGCAGCCATCGCCAGAAACGTTGCTTACATGTGCGAGCTCCCCCGGGCGGTGACCAGCATGTCTCCACATAACACATCAGGTCTACCCCCGGTCTGAGCTCTCCTCTCAGCACCCAGTCGTACGTCGTATACGTTACGAAAAATCAAAGCATGGCAAAGAGCTGCAATGGTTGAAGAACGTCTAACGGGACTGGCACGTCCTCCACGTCTTCATGTCCATAAAAACGTACCCATTGAAGTAGATGAAGTGACAACAAGTTTCAGAAGAAAATGTAAAAGAAAAATTGATTTCGTTATATAATTAGGTATTCTTAAGTTCAGTACTTATTAATAAAATATCTTCTTTTTAATTGTATCTATTATTATCAAAGTATCATTAAAACTCTTATGACTTGGCCTCGATTATGTGACCTCCCCCTGGCGCTAAAGCTGGATGGATGGAAGCTGGAGATGGATGGGATAAGATTTCCTCTCTCAAACTTTAATAAACCGTACTTCTTCTTGTTCATATACGTGTCACGTCACTGCATTACATTATTGGCCCAACATTTCACAATTTCCTTGGAGTCTTCGGTGACAACGCAGATGTCACTTTGACTGCGTGTAATGGGACTCAGAGGACAGGATAAAAGGTAAAGAGTTGTTTGCCCTACTGCCGTGTAGTCGACGAAGCCCCACTTTATAAAGTTGTAGTTTCATGTTTCTATTTTTGTTCGGAAGCGGTTCAAAGACCTCCAAGTGGCCACGGATGGTAAAACCTATGCGGAGATGTTTGCTTGGTGGTGAATGAGACCCACTTGAACTCAAAGGGAATGGACACTATTAAGGACGTCACTCGACCGTTGGCTGCTACAAGATTCTTATGGGAAAGTCACAGTTGAAGACCAGTGGAAGCAATTTGTATTACGTTGCGTACAAGACCATAGGCAAGTACATTCTGACTATTAGAAGCAATCTTTGCAAAAGGAAAAATTTACATCTAACGTCTTTTTAGTAATAAATATTTAATAAACCATATTTTATTAACATATTACATAATTATAATAAACAAAGCAATGTATTTTATTTACATTAAGTTCGTAGACTCCATGCAAACTTTTCGTTAAAAGTTTTATATTCAGTAGGCACGGGTTATCATTATCCAGTGTCAATTATATTTACAATTATTTATGAGTTTAAATAGAAAAAGAACTATAAGCTATGCGTACTTTAAACCGAATAAACTTATTCGCCGTGTTATCGTGCAACACCCAATACTTTAATACAATATACAATACTTATAATTATCTATAACCCTTGGCTCTGTACAACGTCGCCCCGCGTCGCTCCTCGCGTTCTCCTGTCTCCTGGACCGGAAGCAGCTTTGCTTTTTCGAGTCATGACTTTGTTATATTTATTTGATTTTCATATCGAAATTAGTTTGTCCGCTGGAGTCGAGGTTTTCTCCGTTACCTGGCGCTACCAACGGCGCTCCGAAACTCCGTATTATATTCTATCCGAGAAATTATTTAGGTACTGTAGCCAATTCATATTCTTTGCAATCAGACAAAATATAAATAAGGCTTTTATAGCGTCGGTGGCATAGAGAGCGCGCTTTCAATTTGCCACGCTATCATCTTTTCAGCCGAAAGACGTCCACTGCGGGACATAGGCGTCCCCCAAGGATCTCCACGGCGACCGGTCCTGCACCTCCCGCATACAGCGGTACCCCGCGATCTTCACCAGATCATCCGGCCACCTTGTCGGGGGCCTGCCCACGCCGCGTTTCCAATGGTTCGAATGACGACCGATGCGTGATCGCCATTCGAGATCTCGTCGGATCCATCAGGCACTGGTGCTACGAGCACTGTGCCCGGCTCACTGCCACTTAAATGTTGCCATTCTTGTGCCTCTGTCGGTTACTCTGATTCTTCTGCGAATGTCCTCATTTCTGATTTGATCATGCTGTGAAACCCCAAGCATTGGCTGGCCTCTAATTTTAGTATAATCTACCGAGTGAGGATATTCATTTGACTTTTTTTGATTATAAATAAATTTCATTGCAATGATTGAAATGTAACTGACAAATGACAAGCCGTGTGCCCGACGGACAGACGTGACGAACAAATGACAAGCCATGTGCCCGACGGGCAGACGTGACGAACAACTGACAAGCCGTGTGCCCGACGGGCAGACGTGACGATCAAATGACAAACCGTCTGCCCGACGGGCAGACGTGACGAACAAATGAAAACCGTGTGCCCGACGGGTAGACGTGACGAACAAATGACAAGCCGTGTGCCCGACGGGCAGACGTGACGAACAAATGACAAGCCGTGTGCCCGACGGGCAGACGTGACGAACAAATGACAAGCTGTGTGCCCGACGGGCAGACGTGACGAACAAATGACAAGCCGTGTGCCCGACGGGCAGCCGTGACGAACAAATGACAAGCCGTGTGCCCGACGGGCAGACGTGACGAACAAATGACAAGCCGTGTGCCCGACGGGCAGACGTGACGAACAAATGACAAGCTGTGTGCCCGACGGGCAGACGTGACGAACAAATGACAAGCCGTGTGCCCGACGGGCAGCCGTGACGAACAAATGATAAGCAGTGTGCCCGACGGGCCGACGTGACGAACAAATGACAAGCCGTGTGCCCGACGGGCAGACGTGACGAACTTCACACACAAACTGTCCTATTACATAGAGGTGCAGGGTTTTTGGAGAGACTGTCTATTATAATTTTGACGTTCAAAAAATGCTGATTTTCAAAATATTACATAAAATATTGACTTTTGATTTTCTGGGCAAATTATTTTCTTCTCTTTTTATGGTGCAGCCTGCTACGGAACGCGTTACACCGAGTCACTGTCTTTTAGAAGGTCCAGTTTCGAACATAAGTCATTATAATTTTAGCACCCTCATTGCGCAACATGACATTAATATCAGTTGGAATCATTTCGATTTGCTAATCCAATGCTCCATATGTTCGAAATGTGTCCGCTCAGCAACGTTCATAATTCAATGAATGGCATTGAACTGGTAAAATGAAACCCATTGCTACTGATAGTGTGTTACGCAATTTGGTACCCTGCTGGTCATACTTTAACCATGTAGGGACCAACTAGTGAGCTAGTTGTTTATGTTTCGATGTAGCTATGTATATAGCATTCCTTTTATTATTATTTTATTTATTATTATTTATTACTTGTTCGGATTGAGTTTACTGAAATCGATACTTCTGTGGGAATGCGTCGTGGCTGCTCTGCTGCAACTACCCCCCTCCCTCCACGGGCACCGCGCGCCTCACCCCCTGCGGCGCCCGTCGCGCTCCACAATCATGATCGTTCTCTTCCGTTTCTTGTATATGTTTTGGTTTACAACTTTTTCCAAAGGCGCCTTTATACGTAAGCGTCTTTTGTATGAAAGTGTTTGAGCCTGGCACGCTGCCAACTGTAGCCGATTGCGGATTCAATAAGTAAGTAGTAGCAGCACATAGTTTAATACTGATTTAGTGCAGCCTAAAGGCTTTTGAGAAATTAATTAGTAGTATTCTGTTTATGAAATTAAAGGTTAACAGTTGACAAACTCCAGCCATTGGATTAATGGGCGCTATTCATGAAAGCGGACGGAGTCTCCTAAACCAATGGCAAGCAACAAAGGTGTTGTATTGTGTCGGTGCATCAGTTACCTAGACCGTGAACGCGGGGGACTAACTTGCACCAAATGACACAATGTATAAAAGTAAGTAGGGAAAGACTTTTAATTAATTGCCGACTTTTAATTAATTCACGACACCTGTCGCGAGTTCGATTCCCGCACGGAACAAATATTAGTATGTCTATGGAGGTATAAGGCACGGGGAGTAAAGTTCACTCATCCTGCATAGAAAAGGGTGGGTCCTCTGACCAGACGGGTGTTATATATGTCTGGCGGACACTTGCCCAACAGTTAATGTTGTGTAGTTGTATATATGCTAATTGCACGGTAAACTCTGCTTGCGAGATATAGATTCGGGTGACGTCGTATGTTGTGTTGTTTGTTTTGTCGGTACCGCTACATGTCCATCAGGAAGTTGTTCTAGGTGGCTGTTTATGTACATATGTAAGTTTAAGTGTTTGTAAACGCACCCGCGATACAGGAGTAATTCTTAGTGTGGGGCAAGATTAAAAAATACTAATATATAAAGCTGTAGAGTTTATTTGTATGTTTGTTTGTTTGTTCGCGCTAATCTCGGGAACTACTAGTCCGATTTCAAAAATTCTTTTTGCTTTGGATAGCCCATTAATCCAGGAAGGCTTTAGAGGTTAATATAACATTACGCTGCGACCCATAGGAGCGGAGCATAACAAAATTCAAATGAAACATTACAATATATGCTGTATATTTTGGGGTTAAAATAAAATGTTCAAATAACTAACTCTACGCGAACGAAGTCACGGGCAGCCGCTATCGGTTATACAGAAGAAGATAACCTGAAGATGGAGGCCGAACGGTTACTATCAGAACCCGCAGCGGAGCTTTTGAAACTATCTTTGGACAACAGATGGATTGTACCGTAATCGCCAATTTTATGTAAAATATTTAATACCCGTATAAATGTGGAGGCCTGCGGTTCCGTGCGCGCTATCAACTATATTTGTAAATATATTAACAAAAGAACCGATCAAGCCGTGTTCAATTTTATACAAGAAGCTGGATCGTCTGTCATAAGCGAAGTGCAAGCTTTCCAACAGGGGCGTTATGTGAGCCGCAATGAGGCAGCACGGCGACTTTTAGGATTCCAATTACATGAAAGGCACTTCACTATCACTCATTTGGCCGTGCATTTGGAAAATGGAGAGCGTGTGTATTATAATGAGAGCAATTTTCATGAAAGGATTGCGCTCCGCCAAAGACGACACTGACCGCATTTTTCAAGCTTTGCCGAATCGACCCATTTGCAAAAACCCTTTTGGATTTAGAGGTTCCCCGATACTACACATGGAATGCCTCTAGAAAAGAGTGGAATCTTCACATTCAGGGCATCCCAGTAGAAAACTGTCCCGGGGTAAAATCAGGGGATGCTCTTGATCGTGAATATACTCTTCACGTGTGCAATTATGAGTGTTTTTGTTTAAGAATGTTCCTGCACCATGTTCGTGGACCAACTAGCTACAGGAACCTTAAAATTGTGCAACATACAAAGAAGCATTTGAAGTTCTTGGCCTGTTGGAGAATGATAATAATCATTGGGAGGGTACCATGATAGAAGCAGTACAATGCAGATAAGCTACAAAAATATGAGAGTTGTTTGCAACCTTGATCTCAACCTGCAGTGTTTCCAATCCTCAACAGCTATGGGAAAAATACAAAAATGGTATGGCAGAAGATATTTTAAAAATATTGCAGATGACACACCTGGACATCACGTACAATGATTTCATTTACAACGTGGTTCTCATTAAAATGGAAAATAAAACTATGGAAATAACCGCTAAAAACTGAGTGAATTTGGAATAATTAGCCCACAACGATCAGAGTAAAGCGTAAATGGCATTGCCAGAGAGCTAGATAATAACGATACTATACTGCAACAGCAGGTAAACGACATGATCCCACGATTGCATCAGAGCAAAAAACTGTATTCGACGAAGTAACACGCTACGTAGAGTCAGAGAATGGCGCATTTGTCTTTCTTGATGCTCAAGGTTAAAACTTTTTTGCTGAATCTTCTTATGGCTCAAGTCAGAAAGAATAAGAATATTGCAATAGCCTGTGCAGTAAACTGAAAATAGTGAAAATAGTGGTCAGGCCGCGATGCTGTGCCAGTGTATGTTGTTAGTTTAAGATGAGTGTACCATGTCGCAGCTATGGAAGCTCTCAATAGGACTTTGCAGGATATAAGGCACTGCAAGAGCATAATGAGAGTATTGGTAGTTTTATTAGCAGATGACTTCCGGCAAACACTACCAGTTATACAAAGGGGGACTCCAGCAGATAAAATAAAAGCTTGCCTAAAATTGTCTAAGTTGTGGGACCATGTCATAAAGTTCCTTTTTCCAGATTATTCAACGACATTCATTCAGGTCATTATGCGGAAACATTGTTAAAAATCGGTGATGGGAAAATGACAGTAGATGCAGAGGGAATAATTACTTTAATGGACGAGATTTGTAATGCTGTAGGCAGCGAATCGGAGTTGGTGGACGATAATATACATGATGACCGATGGCTCTCCGAACGCGCAATATTAGCACCTAAAATTCTTTGGAATTATTCTGGGTGCCTTCTCATAAATTAAAATTCAAAATAGGGGTTCCGGTGATGCTCATGCGTAATCTCGATGCCCCTAGACTGTGTAATGGTACCAGGCTGCGTGTCACTCAGCGTCGGCGGAATTTTGTTACAGCAACTATTTTAACTGGCACAGCAAAGGGTGAAAGTGTACTCATTCCTCGGATTCCGATTATTCCAACAGACCTTCCATTTAAATTTAAAATACATTAATTTCCTATAAGGGTTTAATTTCCAATGACCATTAATAAAGCACAAGGCCAAACTCTAAGGGATGCTGGACTACACTCGGAAAAATATTGTTTTTCGCATAGTCAGCTATATCGCGCAGCGTGTTCCCAGGTGTCCAGTGCCCAAAATCTGCATGTTTTTTCTCCCCAAGGTAAAATATATAACATAGTTTACTACTCAATTTTGTTTTAATAACTCATGATTTATGTGGTAATGTGAAAGTAACTCCGTCTGTCTGTTGTTCTTTCACGCGTAAACGCCTGAAAGTATTTAGATGAAATTTGGTATCCGCTAAAACTTCTCATTCCCAAGGGAGAATCTAAAACGCGCGATATTATAAATCGGAAAGTGAGTTTGTTTGTTTGTTTCGCTTTCACGCCGTAATTACTAAACCGATTTCTTTGAAATTTTGCAGACGTAAATTTAGAAGTCCGGGTTAAATAATAGGGTACTTTTTATCCCGGTAAAAATTTATATTCCCGAGGGAAATCAAAAAGTGCGATTTAACCGAAATCCACGCGGGCGAAGCTGCGGGCGGAAAGCTAGTTAGGGATATTTATGGCTGTGTTATTTGATAAAAGAAATGGTATTATATATATTTAATTTTTGTATTTTTTAATTCAAGTATATTTATTATAACTGAATATAATTGAATTTAATATAATTGAATTATATTTATTACAATAATAAATTTTTTGTATTATATTTATTTAAATTTTGTATTAGGTATATAATTTTGTATTATATAGTATATTTTTAAATTTTATACAAAAACTGGGTAATATCGGCCGGGGCTACTTTAGTAGTCGCAGCAGAGGCGCGCACTAATACATGTTACCTACTGTGAGGGCACTTAATGATGTTTGTAAAATTAATCCCACCATCTTTCTAAAACTTGGCTGATTCATTTTACAAAAGCTACATCTAAAGTTAGTAGTAGTAAAAGTAAAAAAATATATATATGAGAAGGGTGAAGCTGTTCCGGCTTAAAAGATTCACGCTAATCGTGTATGAGCGTGACGCGGACACACAGGAGTGACACGCGCAGCAGCTCCGGTCACGACGTGCCCTCCGCTGTCAGAGCATGTGGCGAGCATCCTTCCAGTGTCGAGATTTTGTTATACATAATGCATCTGATCAAGTATGTGTGGCATCTATAATCAGCGCTCAGCTTCGGAAAAACTAATTTGATATTACACTTTTCTGTTATAGGACTCCGTTTATTATAACATTTGTGTTAATATGGCTATGCCTAACACAGATTTTCTGTGTTTTGTTACTTAGTAATGGCGTTTAATTCCGCGGCCACCAGTTACGACTAATTAGGCGCACTGGACGCTTCTGATAAGCTTGACGAGTGATTTTGCGTCACATACGCAGGTGACGTAATTTATGCTAGGGACGAGTGCTCACGTCCCGTCGTACCAATGATGATTCCTATAACGAGTCCTGAGTTTAATTTAAAAAGTTTACATCCTTACAGTTTTTATGGTATCAAGTCTTTTTATTCCTAAACCAATATTGTTAAAAGAAAAGTCATTAAAACTTAGCCACGTGAGTGCTGTGCCTGTGCGGCTGCTGGGGGGCTGTCACTGTGAGCTCGCCTTACATCTATCAGATCTAGGTTGGTCTATTAGTTTGTTCACTATATGGATGTATGGATATTTGTTAATCTTTCACGCAAAAGCTATGTACTATACGGATTTGTATGAAATTTAGCACACAGGTGATTTATATTCGCAAGGGATCGAAACTTATACCGGTGAAATCGGGGGGTACAGGTAGTAAACAATATAGTAAAGAACTCAACACTGAGCGCAACTTATGCATATTAAAGCTATCAATCATCGTCAATCGTCACGAAGGCAAAGTCGAAAAGCAGGCATTTTCGAATTCTCTTCATAAGTACCTACACAAAAGGCACTTCTTACGTCTATTTGGATTGTGGCACGTGCTATTTTCACGGTAGACTCGTAGTCGTCAGCCGCCACGCAGTGAACATTGTGTGCTCGACTCGCCGCTAACCACAACGTCATTAGCTTAACGGGCGATATCGTGTCAGCCGTGTTATGATTGACCCATTTACATAACCTGCCGATCAAAACGGTCCGCGGAGTTTGTAACATGATCCAATCACTACGCGCACTGGGCACTCACATATGTACAGAAGGAGCAATGTTCGCAACATTCTGAAATACGTCCAACACACGCACAAAAACATTGCTTGTCTGATGATGATCTATCTCCTCTCGGTGTCTTTCATGTGAGGATGAGAATGCTTTTACTGAACATTTTCGTGACTCGGAATAAATGTGTTTTGTGCGTAATGTACATAAATCTCGCACGTCTCGGTGTCACGCGTCCCAGATAACTGTTACAAATAGTTTACTATAAATAAGTTCGTCGCCGTTGCTCCGTCAAGAATAGCAAGTTAAAGTTCGTAACCTGCAGAGGGCGTATGCCGTGCGTGAAGCTATGTGAGTGTTGTTCCTACACGCGGCGCTACAGCACACTTCACAACCTAACTACTTCTCTAATAGCAAGTTAAAGTTCGTAACCTACAGAGGGCGTATGCCGTGCGTGAAGCTATGTGAGTGTTGTTCCTACACGCGGCGCTACAGCACACTTCACAACCTAACTACTTCTCTAATAGCAAGTTAAAGTTCGTAACCTACAGAGGGCGTATGCCGTGCGTGAAGCTATGTGAGTGTTGTTCCTACACGCGGCGCTACAGCACACTTCACAACCTAACTACTTCTCTAATAGCAAGTTAAAGTTCGTAACCTACAGAGGGCGTATGCCGTGCGTGAAGCTATGTGAGTGTTGTTCCTACACGCGGCGCTACAGCACACTTCACAACCTAACTACTTCTCTAATAGCAAGTTAAAGTTCGTAACCTACAGAGGGCGTATGCCGTGCGTGAAGCTATGTGAGTGTTGTTCCTACACGCGGCGCTACAGCACACTTCACAACCTAACTACTTCTCTAATAGCAAGTTAAAGTTCGTAACCTACAGAGGGCGTATGCCGTGCGTGAAGCTATGTGAGTGTTGTTCCTACACGCGGCGCTACAGCACACTTCACAACCTAACTACTTCTCTAATAGCAAGTTAAAGTTCGTAACTTACAGAGGGCGTATGCCGTGCGTGAAGCTATGTGAGTGTTGTTCCTACACGCGGCGCTACAGCACACTTCACAACGTAGTTCTACTTCCCATAATCGTATATCAGTCAGCAGCTAGAAGAAGAAAACAATAATATCACATACACTTTTCTTAATAGATGGTCACGCTTCACTCGCACCATTGCTGCAAAATATAAAGGAAGTCAAAAGGAGCCCGTTCACCTTGGCTCCTACTTTTCGAAATGTGTCCTTGGAGTGTACCGACCGCCTTCAGCTTTTGGGAGTTGAGATGTCCTCGAACCTTAACTTTGGGCGGTTCATTGAGTCCAAGGCCAAGGTGGCTGCCAGGAAACTTGGCGTTATCGCAAAGGTCTGGCAGTACTTCACATCTGGGCAACTTCTAATGTTATACAAAGCACAGGTCCGTTCGTGTGTGGAGTACTGCAGCCACATTTGGGCTGGTGCTGCTAAGTGTCACCTGGCCACTTTCGGTTCAGTGGAGAGGCGTGCGAAGAGGCTGATTGGTGACCCTGATCTAACTCGAGATGGTCTCCAAAGCCTAGAGCACAGGCGTAGAGTAGCCAACCTTTCGGTGTTCTATAGGATGCATTTTGGGGAGTGTGCGAGGGAATTGCATGATTTAATTCCCCCATCTCCGTTCCACCATCGGACGACCCGTCGTACGGCTGTTCTCCACCCTTACGTTGTTAACACCACTACGATCCGGACGAAGCGTTTCGCCTCCTCCTTTATAACGCGTACATCGAGGGACTGGAACAATTTGCCAGTGGCGGTGTTTCCGTCGGACTACAATTTGAGTGTCATCAAGGCTAGAGTGAATAGGCTCTTAATAAACTAGTGCGCTTTACCATCAACGATTGCGTCACTGTTTACCATCAGGCAGAATTGCGGTCAAGCGCTAGTTTATAACATGTATAAAAAAATATATATATAATATGTGAAAACTTAATCGTTTCAGAAATTAAAGGCAGAATAAAAGAACTTACTGTGAACAACATTGTCAATGTATGGAAAACTGATGTGAAGCAATATGTACGTGCGTGTCGAACTGACAGCAGTTTGACAGGTCGGGTGAGGGTAATTTGATTATCTGTCCGATGTTGGATGTACCATCTGTGGTACCATCGTCGGGCCTGTTCAATTACGAGAGATATTTTAACTGCATGGTAGAAATAATTATACTTCGCCAGTAGAAATGTGCAATTTTACAATCTTCTCCTTCTTCTTCTTCAGCCTATAGACGTCCACTGCTGGACAAAGGCCTCCCCCAAGGCTCTCCACGCTGGCCGGTCTTGTGCTGCCCGCATCCATCGGCTTCCCGCGACCTTCACCAGGTCATCGGTCCACCTTGTTGGGGGTCTCCCTACGCTGCGTCTCCCAGTACGTGGCCGCCACTCCAGAACCTTACCGCCCCATCGGCCATCGGTTCTACGAGCAATGTGCCCTGCCCACTGCCACTTAAGTTTAGCGACTCGCAGAGCTATGTCGGTGACTTTGGTTCTTCTGCGGATCTCCTCATTTCTGATTTGTAGTTGGTTGCTCTGCACTCGAAGTTGTTGACGAGTATGTTTACCTGGGACAAACAGTCCAACTAGGTAGGTCCAACTTCGAGAAAGAGGTGTCTCGGCGAATCCAGCTCGGTTGGGCAGCGTTCGGGAAGCTACGCTACATCTTCTCGTCGTCCAAGACACCACAGTGTCTCAAGACTAAAGTCTTTGACCAGTGTGTGTTGCAATTTTACAATAATTACAAATAATGCAGAACTTTTTATTTCATAATATTACTTTGAATAACAGCGGATCGCATAAATTTGTTTCACAGAAAATTGTTTAGCAAAGACTTGTTTATGTTACGTATGTAAATGCTATACATAAACATGGTGGCTCATTAATCTTAGTAAAAGCAGCTCAAATGAAGAAATCGTTACGATATTGTGATCCTATCTATTGAGCTTTCAGTTGAAATTGCCTGTACAGAGTTGGAGAACTTTATGGCATTGAGTGTGTACAGAGCACCTTCAGGATTGTATGACTGCTTTGAAAAGGTAATTGATGAAGGGTTTGTTACTCAAACAAAGTCATTATAATTTGCGGTGATTTTAAAGTAAATGTATTTGAGAAATCAAGGTGTTGTAATAAAATTATAAGTCTGTCAGTGGCGAAGGGTGAAATTTTGACAAAGGGAAGCCGGTCCAAAAAAATAAACACTTAAACACTTACCTACTGCAGGATATCTTGAATAATATTGCCGGTAGAATAATATAAGCCATAATAACAAACAAAATCCACAGTATTTAACCAAGACTGATTAAATTACCTTACAGAATCAGTCACAGTTTAAATAACACAAATATTAAAATATAACAAACGAAATTATCACGCACCAGTGGTATAGCAACATGTCACATACTAACAATAATTTATTTTCAACCTTACGAAATGGAACACGAAAATATGCCAAAATAAAAAGAATATGACTTGCGAAGGATTTCGTTATAACGCTAATTTTTTTAATTTTGTCGTGTTTTCTTTCTCCCGTGCCGTGCTTCAATAACAATAATTTCTTTGTCTCTTTCTAATAGAGGAGAGGAGAGAACTGCAACCCGGTCGCGAATAGCCTATCTTTCTTTAAATTTTACGTGCAGTTAGCGAGCATTAGAAAGAGATGGTGACACGCTCTGTCTCTTTTCGCCTCATAGTAAAACGTTGGCCGAGATAAGCTGTAATTCGTCGAGTTACCTTTACGACTATAAAATGAAATGTGATACTTAGGGTATTGCTAAGACTTACTATTGCTATTGTAAATCGCGCAGGCATTTAATTAATAATACTTTGTTAATGAAATAGAATGTAAATACTTTTGTATGAATATGGAACTGATTTTTGAAAGGTAACCCGGTGGGAATCGGCTTGTATGGACTCTTCGCCACTGAAGTCTGTTTCAATCCTACAATCCTTATGACCTATTTCTAGAGCCTGCAAGTATAACATCTACTAGTGCTACATGCCTAGATAATATTTATATAGAACATTTATTAGCCTTAGGGAAATGGATTTCCTGTTAACCCCAAAACTGCAAGTCGCTTGGAAGTGTTCAAATTTAAACTCATTAATAAATTACCACTTTTGTCAATTTATAATGATTCTAATCATCTTTATGATAATTTTTTTCATAATCAATTTCTTGTTCTGTTGACCATAGCTTTTTATATGTTTTCGAATTTGTCAGTGATTTGGATTCCATCGTAAGTAGTGTTTTTTCAACAACAACAAGTTTAGTTTTAGTTCCTTTTGTTCAAATGTAACATTTTTAACTGTAATTGTTCCAGATAAAGGCGTGCGTATAGGACACTTTGATAGTAAATGAGAATAAACAATATTGTTACGGGCTAGGGGTACTGAAATACCGGTTAAGGGTTACGAAGTTTTTTTGGCAACGAAGGTACAGTCGATTGTAGGCAATGACAAGTAGAATGTCGCTGACGTTGCACCGAAGTCGTCCCTTTATGTACACGAAGTCCGTGTTGTAAACACACAATAACACTATAGGTGATACTTCACGTAGTACTCGAAGTTCTCGTTATAATTGTTGCAGTAGGTCTTCTCATAGATCGCTTCTTTACTGTCGCTTGTTGTTGTATCGCTAGTCGAATGTAGACTGACTCTGCGTTCGTAGCCTTCTCTGCGACCCCGAGTTGGGGGCGCGAGGAGCCGGTTTGGGAGCTCCTTTGTGGCCCCATTACCGTGGGGTTGGTCTCTCGGTCCCCAAAATTGGGGACCCGTCGTTGGGTTGCACCCTAATGGTGCTATCTTCTATCTTCGCACACCTAAGTCGACGCCGCGAGGGTGTGCCTGCCCTCCGGCGGTGGTCGGTGTGTCTTGTTGTGTGTGACTGTAGGAGCGCCCGAAGTGTTTCACGACGCCCGTGCGACCAGACCCCTAACAGGTTGGAACACAGGTTGCCCCTGAGAAGGCCCAGCAAGGGTCGATCAAGCAACAGGGCGTCGGCTTTGGTTGGCGCTCCGCTACAGTGGGTGATTACCCCGACCCCCTAACAGCACAACCAGCTATGTACAATAGGCTGCGGGGGTGCGGGGGGTGGTTGTGTGTAACGAGCGGTTTGTAGGTGTGTGCTCGTGTGGTGTTCTGTGTGTGTGCCTGCATGTGGAGTAGTGCATGTGCGTTCGTCGCGCGCATAGCGCCTATATAAATATAGTCCGCAATGCGCACGGCGGTGTCGTGTTGCGAATGTTTAGTGTATATTTTTGTCTGAGTAGGTCACGTGTAATTGTGTTTGTGACCTACCCGGGCGTCAAATCCGGTAGCGCGACGTCTGCTATGAGGTCGCGCGGGAATCTCTTCTTATCGGGAGGCCTCGTGTGCCAGGGCGCAATTTCTTTGATGTGGTGGAGCTCGGAGGTGCTGGCACGCGAGAACATCCCCTTCGCCAGGCGGACGACGAAGTCATCGATGCTCTCGACACGCAGGTCCCTGTTAATGACTGAGTTCCTCACGTACCAGGGAGCTTTGACGATTTGACGCAGCGTGATGTTCTGCTGCGTCCGGAGTTTCTTTCTGTGAGTCTCGGCCGTGAGGGCGACTCAAGCCGGGGCAGCGTATGATAGCTGCGGCCGCACGTATGTCTTGTAGATCCGCAGCTTGACTCGCGTGGAGAGGCGTGACTAGAACACCGGGCGCAAAAGGTTCCTGCTTACCTTTACCCGCGCGACGGTGTCGCAGACGTGCGGGCCCATGGTGAGCCGACTGTCTAGTGTAACCCCCAGGTATTTGGCGGTCCTGGTCCACTCGACCTCGGTTCCCATGAGCTGAAGGTTCGGTGGATGAAGTCGGCCTCCTGCCATGACAATAGTAGCCTGCGTCTTACCTGCGTTCACCGACAGTCTCCACTTGCTGAGCCAGTCGGGGAGGTCGTCCAGAACGAGCTGCATTTTAATGGCCGCGTGGTCGGCTGACAGCGACGTGGTGATGTACGCGGCGTCATCTGCATACAGCGCGAGGGTTGCAGAGTGCGTGGCGGGGATGTCGTCGGTGTATACTGAGTACAACGCAGGCGAGACGCAGCTTCCCTGCGGCATGACTCTGCGCCGGCGTCACGGCGCTATATATAGGCCAGCTGATCGAACATTCCAGAATCCTCTAGACGTAATAATAATACGGCATAACTTCGAGGTCACCGGCCAAGTAAGTACCTACGGTAATTCCCGGAAACGGGTTTCTAGAAATTTCGTTGTCGACACTTTGTTGACAAAACTGTTGAGACCTGTACCATTCGATAGGCCATCCTAAGTCTAGCAATGCGTTTTTATATTGTGCCTAGAAAATGTCTAGATCTGGGGAAATAGGGCTTAAAAGTGACACACTGCATGTCACACGATATTGAACCTTATGCCATCGACATAAAGTCCATTCGTAACAATATTATGTTGCTGATGATGGAGTCTTCGAGCGGTCTCTTGGTCATTAAGTACCTGAATACATTTTATTTATTTCTGTAGTGTAGTGTGGCTGGCCCAGACTCCATACATTTATAGTGTGGCTGGCTCAGACTCCATACATTTATAGTGTGGTTGGCCCAGACTCCATACATTTGTAGTGTAGCTGGCCCAGACTCCATACGTGTCTTGAAATATCTTGTTTGTTGTGCCTACAATAAGGCTCAATAAAATATGTGGGTTTGTCAGGTGCCAATGTATACAGTTTTGCATTATACTTCCCGACATAGTTCAAGATCTAATTCTATATAAATTTCAATCAATACGTAAGTTGTACCAGAAAGCCTTTTATACCATCAAAAATATTTGCACAGCCCACGTGTGAGCACTATTTATTTGCTGTACTATGCAAGTTACGAGCGCGGTCAGCTCTATCGGCATCGGGTGTCAGTGGGTGCAGGGAGACATACGGGTGGCGCGGGCGCTCACGCCGTCACCACGCTCCGAGGGTCGCCGCCCGCCTCCTCTCACTTCAAATCAAGAGCGCAGATGAAGACGCGCGTTTCAGTATTCATTGCAATATACATCAAAGTCTTACAGTCCATGTAAAATACATGGACTGTAAGACTTTACCCAGTAAACTTAAATCGTCTCAACACTACCTACAATTTTTTTTTTATCAATTATAAGCAGCGCTTGACTGCAATCCCGCTTGTTGGTAAGCAGTGACGCAATCGTTGATGGTAAAGTACACAAGTTTATTAAGAGCCTATTCACTCTAGCCTTGAAGACACTCAAATTGTAGTCCGACGAAAACACCGCCGCTGGCCGCAGTTCCATTCCCTCGATGTACGCAGTCTAAAGGAGGAGGCAAAACGCTTCGTCCGGATCGTAATAGTGTTAACAACGTAAGGGTGGAAAATCGCCGTACGATGGGACGTCCGATGGTGGAACAGAGATAGGGGAATTAAATCATGCCATTCCCTCGCACACTTCGCAAAATGCATCCTATAGAACACCAAGGCTGGCTACTCTACGCCTGTGCCCTAGACTTTGGAGACCATCTCGAGTTAAATCAGGGTCACCGATTAGCCTCTTCGCACGCCTCTCCACTGAATCCAAAGTGGCCAGGTGACACTTGGCAGCACCAGCCCAAATGTGGATGCAGTACTCCACACACGAACGGACCTGTGCTTTGTACAACATTAGAAGCTGCCCACGTGTGAAGTACTGTCGGACCTTTGCGATAACGTCAAATTTTCTGGCAGCCACCTTGGCCTTGGACTCAGTGATAAGTAGATAGTTTATAATAAGTAAAAAAAAAAAGATTATAATTAAAAACAACATCCGCGATGTTTTTTGCCCATTCTTCGACATGGACATCTACAATTTGGAATGCGCAACTAACTTTAACTCACTGACTGACTGGCCTTTGACAATTCAAACGTGCCTGTATTTGGTTTACTTAAAATAAATGCTTTGATTTTGTTTTTGAATATTAATAGCAAGAATAAAACCTTGATCTGCTAGGCGCAGAGATCAGTCATTCCCCTCTTCGCCATATCTGAGGGAAAGGCACCATCCGAACCCCGACGCTAACGCAAGCAGTTATCTAAGAGAGCATGACAAACTTGCAGCCGACTGCTCACGCAAGCAGTGATGTCTAAGGGAGCATGACAAACTTGCAGCCAACTGCTCACGCAAGCAGTGATGTCTAAGAGAGCATGACAAACTTGCAGCCGACTGCTCACGCAAGCAGTGATGTCTAAGGGAGCATGACAAACTTGCAGCCGACTGCTCACGCAAGCAGTGATGTCTAAGGGAGCATGACAAACTTGCAGCCGACTACTCACGCAAGCAGTGATGTCTAAGAGAGCATGACAAACTTGCAGCCGACTGCTCACGCAAGCAGTGATGTCTAAGGGAGCATGACAAACTTGCAGCCGACTGCTCACGCAAGGGTAATATGATCAATCGTCGACGTCGCTAGCTAACCACGTACATATGATGAGCTGATTGTGACTCACGATATTATGAGTTTTGAACCTGTGATAAATGAGTTTTTGTCAAACGATTTTCTTTTGTGCTATTTTGTAATATTTTGACATAAAAAGTTCTGCTATACCCTTATAGCAGTACTTTTGCTATAACCTTATAGTAGACCCGATGTCAACAGCAAGGCGATTCACTTAACTATTCACAACAAACCATGCAAGCTGAAGTACTTGTTCCTGATATTTGAACAGTTTATACCCACGCGAGTGGACATTCCTGAACTAACTCTATTATCATTTTATTTCGAGGGTGGTTCATAAGTACTGGCTTTTGTATGGAGTATTCCTATTTGATTACTTTTTCCACAAGACAATACTAACTACAACGAACAGCGCTTTTCATCCATTACTCGGTTGACTAATTTGATTACATACAACTGTTGACACATAGTACAATGTAACGTGTACAGTGACAGTGATAGAATACGCTTATAAGGTACATTTCAGTCGTTCAAACACGAGGATGACAAACATGCATAGACTGGCGTGTGGTGTGTGGCATTGTAACCCGGCAGGTTTTGGAGAACCTCTGCCGTGCTGCAGTAAATTTAATTATGAAATAGTTGGTAAGCTAGGAGCATTAAATGAAACAATAAATGGATGCAATTACATTTTTTTTTTTAAGTACCCTGTGTCATAAGTATCACTATATGACAAAATAAATCTCCTAACTTAACTAGTCCATTCCCTGACTCACTCCGTCTCGGGTCCGAATTGGGGCAGGGAATCCACATGAGACAATTAACAAGCTCAGGGTCGCTTGAAGGATTCGTGAGGTGAACCGTTGTGACCACAGCTCAATCGGTACATAAGTTATCTTAGGTTGTGCACAATATTGCAGTTAATAAGACTTAATTAAGTATAGCCCATTTAGACGCAACCTGTTCTAAACTCACTCTCTCTCACTAGATACATCCAACAATAACTGAGTACAAGGAGACTAACGTTTCTGATCAGCTTTCCTGACTGACGCTTCTGATTTGCGGTACAAAGACCCTTGGCTTCACTAACTGACGGGTGTCAGTTAATACACGTTGAACCCGGCCTGCGAGAATAGGTATTTCAGGAACACCCGCAACAAAGAAATTATGACAGCTTATACCTGTCTAGTCGTCATCGAAAGAGAATTGGGTGTGTCGTACCACCAGGGTTCAGCACACTTCTACTCCAACAAGCCTGATCCGATCGGAATCATGGCCACCTGAGGTAAGTCAAATGCGACGCCTCCACACGGGTTCCGGCCCTAGGCCCGCCAAAAAGAGCCAAATGTAGAACAACATTTGACCTAAGTCAGCACCATAGAACATGTAAATCACGGGGAGAAATATTCTGGGTACAGAAATGAATACTCACAGAAATTTCCAGCAAATCACTCGTCGTTTCACCACATAGGGTTTATGGCACAATCAAGCCAACCTCGGGTACCAGCACCGCGAGCAGACCTGCCACCACCGAGCAAGTCATCAATACATTTTTCTAGAAGCTTTCTCCAGCCAAACGAACGACCCACCTCCTAATTGCTTCTTCTTGAATCATAGACAAATGCGTTCCACGAATTGTATTTTAAATTTAAGACTCTTGAGTTTTTTTTATTTTTAATGCTATTTTTACCTATTTCCGTTGCATTTTATTTTATTTAATTAGGTAATTATCACGAAACGCCATCTCTCGGCTCAACTCGTGCCGGTTCATCCAAATACGAGAGATGTCGCCCGCTGTCACATTTTGCTACGTGACAATGCCCCTTTTCCCTGCGTAAGCAGAAAACCGCACACCGCCCTCAGTGTTGAAACTATACACAGAGGTAACAATATTTGTTTTGAACGTATCTAAAGAAATTTTTTACCAACCTATTTTACATAACAAAACTATCGATGTTTGTTCTGCCTAAAGTGACATACTACCCATAGAAAACTCGAATTTGCCAGGGAACATCTTCTATCAACCTACTTTCATCCTGCAGTCCGGGCATACAACCCCCCCCCTAATCTTTTATACATCTCCATCCATCCCTCTATCATACCTCTCTTACTATCTATAGTAACCTACATCATTATTTCGCAGGAAGCCACTCCTTGCAGTTCCCCCGGATTCCGCCTGTTCACCAGTGGAACTCTAATGTTTTTGTTTTTTTTTTCTATATAATTACATGGGCAATTGCATGGGCATGGGCTATTGCTCACCAGAGGCACGTGAAAGTCTTTTCAGAAGCAAAACTTCTGTAAAAACATATTGGTGTAGGCCTATTTTAGAAGTCACTACGCGCTTCATTATATAATAGTAAACAAAATTCATTTGACTTGTAACCATCGTGTAGGCTTATTTTAGAAGTCACAACCCGCTTCATAATTTAATAGTAAACAAGGTGCATTTGAATTGTTACCAATGTGTAGGCCTATTTTAGAAGTCACAACCCGCTTCATAATAAACGCCATCAATACATTAAGCAGTTTCAGTTTTGGTATGCATACGCCTTGTCGTCGTTGCTGGAAGAAACTCCAAACAATACGTGCAAACACGGACTACGGCTAATATACATTATACATACCTCTACTCTCCTTGTTAGAAAGAAAGAGCTAATGTGTGATAAAAGGATTTCATTAATTTATCTTAATATCCTTTATGTGCCATGAGCCTAATGATTTCCCATCTAGTCCCACTAGTTCATAAAGTAGGGGTGAAAGCACCTTCTTCACTATGCACTGTTCGTATTTAGGAGCTAATTTTGAAGCTTTGTCTTAGCTTAGCTGCGTCACTTTGGGCATAAGTTTTACGCCAAACCTGCTGTCCTTGACGTAAAGTGAAGTAACGTCTACGCCAGATATTTCGCGTTGGTGGCATGGGCTTTAACTATATTAGCACGCACCTTTTCGAAAATATCCTTAAGGACTCTAATTCTCCTGCATACTCCTCACGAAGCATAGTAACTTCATAATTGCAATCTTCTGCGTTTTTATAAAATGTGCCATTTATAAAGGGTTCTCGTCCATAGACTAAGAAAAATGGTGTAAACCCGGTTGTTTCTGTTCACTGTGCTGTTTAAAGCAAATTGTATTTTGTTTAAATTTAGATCCCATGTCCTATGATCCACTTTCACATAAGACGATACTGCTGTCATAACCGTTTTGTTGTATCTCTCCACCATGTTGACCTGTGGAGCGTAGCTAGGCCCGTAGTGCACTTGTGGTATGTTATACTTCTTTAACCTTCCGTAAACCACTTGGATAAAATTTATGTCCTACACTATGTGGGGTTTCTCGTACCCCAATATTGTTCCATCTTTAAATAGATATTATTTTATTAAAATTTATTTTACATGTATTATTATTATTTATTGACTATTAGGGGATACAAATAAAACCATTTTTTAAATATAATAAACATTTTTAATATCTCTAGGCATTATAAAAAAATAGTACTTGTATTACTAACTAAGAGGAGACAACCTTCTTTGGCTTAGCTTTATAAAAAAAAAACTTATCTACTAACTTCTAATTGCCCTTTATTTCAGAGCCTAATGAGATAAAAACAAAAATTAAATAAAAATAACTAAATATAATTAGTTTTCTTGGGAGCTCAGTCGGTTTATATATGAAAAACTTTTACAAAAAAAAAAAAAATGTGTTGTTGCGGATGTGTTTTACCATCTTTACTAATATAAAACGCTTGTGAAATAGAAGACTCATGACATACTGACACAACTGAAATAGTATCCTCAACTTCCCCTTCAATATCACTTTCAGATTGAATACTCAAATGTTCCAAATCGCCTTCACTTCCGGGTAAAAACAGCTCATCTGTGTCGTAATCACTATCATTCATAAGTAAAGATGCTATTACATTTTCATTTATAGATGTACAATTACATCGAGCCATTATGATTCCTAGAAAATAAATGAACATACAGTTATAATAAGTAATAAAAATTAAATAAATATTTATGTAGAAATACGTATATTTTCCATGTCCATACTGCTTACCTTTTAGACGACGTCCCGAACTACGTGGGGTTTGTGACACCCGACCTCACTTTGCGGGCGACCGTCCTCTGCGCCTGCGATGCCACTACAAAATCAATGTTATGATGCGATTTGGCAACGTCACAATTCCAGCTACACGAGGTTTCGTGGAATTCGCGCGGTAGTTGAAAAAGATATGACAATTTTTGTTTCGCTGGGGTTTATGAAACCCCATGTGGTTTACGGAAGGTTAATAGAGAGCATGTGTGTGTGCACAATTGCGCATGTGGCGGTCAAGACTCCGTTGGCTTCAACGACCATCAGATTGGAGCCTGCGAGACAATTCCCAACGATCATCAGATTGGAGCCTGCGAGACAATTTCGGCTGGTACGCAATAGATTTGTATGTAACACAATTTCACTCTAAAATATGGGCACGTATTGAACTTCCGTCGGAGTTTGATGAAGCCGCTGAGCAAAAACTAGCAAAACTTAGAATGAGAAATGTAGACGGAGCCGGAGTAAGTTTAATGAGAAGGTAGCAGTATAGTATTGCAAGTGGTTTTACAATGAGATAACAAGGTAATGGAATTCCAGTGGACTGGTTCCTCGAAAACATGTTTAGAAGTTTATTTGGAGAATGTTTTTATGTTACGGTATGTAAATTAATATAAATTAACTGGGGTCCTTATTAGATACTTGTGGCTATCTAATTTACACGCTACTGTGTATTGGCAGGCGGGTTGGGGATCGCAGTAATTGGTTATTCCATAGGAGAAGCGCTGCTGTCCGATTCCCTGATGAGAGTTCCCTTAGTCGCTTCTTGTGACACCCACGGTAGGATATGGGTTGGTACTATCCTAAGCCCGGCACCACACGTGTTATCACTTGTCCAGCTTTTTCCAATTATGTTGGGGTCGGTTTCCAGTCTAACCAAATAAACAAAAACACAAAACTTTAAAATAAAGTGTAAATAAACATCGTAAACTAACTTGTAAGTAAACATCGTAAATTGTCGTCAACAATGTATGTTTCAACGGACACGAGTCACTAAATACCTTTCTATAGCGTTTATGAATAAAGGGCTTGTGTGACATGTTTTAGTAAAATCTGACATTTATCTTAGGAATGTAAAGCACAGAAGGCAAACTTTCTTGTCTTCTGCAGATGTGCAGATGTGCACTCAATTTTTTCAATCCAAAAAACTTATTCGGCGTTTTTCTCAACTGATTCTATATGCGATTAAAATGTCGTCTATTGATTTCTTTAAAATATATCTACGTGGAAAGGGTACAAATGACAGAGACGGAAGAATTCCCCGCTGCAACAAGGATTCCCTTCTGTCAAAGTTTGTTTTAGAAGCGTATTTGCTTAAACCTGAGGCAGGGGATCAGCCGGCTTTACTCACGAAAGAGATTTTACGCCCAACTTTATTATACTTATGTCGAGAATTAGAATAACCCTTTTGCGGAACGAATCTATAAAGTAGCCAAATGTTTTCCTTAACTTTTATAAAGAGCTGGGTATAGGGAATATTTATTTACTTTCTAAAATCAATAATCAAAATTGTTTATTTTTAAATTAACAATCCGTTGGTGCTTTTGAATAGTCAATGTCGGTCAGTCCAAGAAAAGTTAAGCTGAATTGCACGTTCCAAAGCGTAGATCTCTATGGATAAGAACGTGCATGAAACTCCATGGACTACCCCATGATCTACTCAGAAGATTAAAGTAGATTACACAAACGCTTTGTGTTCTCTGTCAACACATATGTTACACACAGTACGCGTTCCTTCCTAGCGAACTCTGAGCTCTGAAACTATTATATCATCATCATCTCAGTGTTAATCCCAGTCGCATCCGAAGCTTTTTTCAGCTTTGGAGTCTGAGGTCCGCTTTACCAGTCTAACTGCTGATGTTTTGGCTAGACTGCGATATTTTCCATAAAGCGACTGCTGTCTGACCTCCACAAACCAAAGGCTCGAAGCTTTACAGTTAGACCAATTGTTAGACTTTTGAGGGCTCCAAGAACCCGTAACGACTGCCATTAGATGTTCGTATGGCAACCGGGACCAACGGCTTAACATGCTTTCTGAGGCACGACCAGACCGCAGATGAGAAATATTTGTATGCAGATGTATGCATACAAATATTTGCACTTCGCGGGGGTCGAACCCGCGATTCCTTGCGCAGCGGTCGTATTCGCTACGGCTACGCCACGGTCATGACCAAATAAACTATTATAGCATTTGTACAAATCCTATCCTACTAATATAATAAATGTGAATGTTTGTGAGGATGTTTGTATGGAATGATGTTTGTTAATCTTTCAGGCAAGAACAACTGGATTGGATGGATTTGGATGAAATTTGTCACACGAGTAGTTTATAACCAGGAATACTACATAGGGTAGGTACTTTTTATCCCATTATTTTCACAGGGAAGTTACGTGGACACCCGCGTGGGTATAGTATTTGCAGCTAACTTACTAGGCGATGCGTCCTGCCCATTTATTCCAGCTAATGATTACTTAGTGACTGACACTATTGATAGTTCACTTCACCGATGCTGCAACGGTGAGAGTTTTACAGAATAGACAGCGCGTGACATGAGCAGTATGAATGTACGATAGACTCCGCTCCGTTCCCGCACGAGCTCGCAGCGCGCGGGCACAGTAGACAGAGAACAGTAGATTATCTAAGGCCGCCCGCCGCGTTATTTGCCTACTCTTGCGTTGATGCCCAGGGTTGTCTATTTAGCTTTATGTCCCATTTAGCTAAAAGTAAGAGTGGTGGTAACCTTAAGCGTTAGTCGGTTACATCGTCGGTTAAGACGCCATATTTGTATCAAATAATACGTAAGACAATAGAAAAAAAAAATAGTAATTTGCAGTAGTAGGTAATTATTGTGAAATTGCCCTTATTACACTGTTTTATAAGAAAACTAGGCTTCTTAAAATAAACTTTAGCTCTAAACATAGTATTCAGAAAGTAAATTTAGGAGTACATTTATATGGAAAAATACGACTCGGGTACGCTCTTAATAAAGCAAAGAAACTGTGAAATAAACAAAACTAATATTTTCTTACAATGATAAGTCCGGGTTTGCGAAATCGTTATTGAGGCACCCGAAAACACTACAATATTTTTTCCCCTTTTTGTAGTCATGATACTCGTAATAATTAATATTATGGTAAGTGGCCGGCGAGAGTTGACCAACGCGAGCGATCATGTAATTTACGCGCGTGCTCACAGTCACGCGGCACAGCCCGTACTGCCGCCATCTTATGCCATCCTATATTATGCCAGCGTGTGCGTGAAATCGAGTACCGACACGGCGCACGGCGCGCACGCAAACATTCAAACCGAGAGCGGCTCGTTTGTGTGAAGATGTTTTACTGTTCTCTGTCTATTATGGCGCGGGTCCCTCACTCATACTTTACGAGCTACATACCGCCGACAAATACCGCAGACACAATAGCTGATGTACCGAAGGTCTACTGTGCCTACTGTTAGGGAGATGTATTATTTGTTAGGGTGACACATACCATAGTAATGCCATGGCGTGTCTTTGCGTACAACTGAAACTAAAACTGAACTATTTTTAAGCATCCGTATGAACAGAGATAGAGCTGAAATTTTGAATACACGTTCAGTTTGAGTAATAATGCAAGCTGGGACTGTCTATTTTTGACCCACTTCAAAATAGAAGTTCCTCAATTCGACCGTCATAATTACGCTATTTTATATTTATTCGCGGATAACTTCGTTGTTTATGAACCGATTATGAAGATTTTTTTTTGTTGGAAAGCAGATATTTTTTTATTACAAGGAAAGTTTGGTGATGGCAGACCAAAGAATTAGAAGGGAACACGCAAAATTTTTGCGTAGGTGGTAAGTAGGCAAGATTTTTATAATGTACTTTAAAACACTAAAATTTTATAAAGGTCTGGAGTAGATCTGATGATGGTGCCGGGAGACAATCGAAGGAACTTCTCAACACTTTACAGCAGCTACTTTGTGTTTGTGCTTGATTAATTTGTATAGATAAAAACTTTACACCCATGTGCGTTATTATGAAGATCTGCCGTTAATCTGATGATGAAGATCATAGATAGCCGGTGGAACTCCTCAACTATTTACAGCATTAGAGTTTAACACAGGAATTTAGGACAGCCACTACCTACTCGTCATTCTGATGCAATGACGATCTGCAAATGAATGCTGCGATAATCAATGAAAATCAGAAGACTGATTTTAAGTTTCGTAATGTAATCAATGCTGATACTTTTATTTTGGCCCCATAGGAATTATGTAAAGCATAGAAAATTGCCGTTTGCTTGCTAGCCTTTTCCCAATTGTGTTGGCGTCAGAGCCTCGTCTGACCGGATGAAACTGAACAGTTTTTTTCACAACTCATAGAGTAAAATAAAAACTTTAATCCAAAAAAACCGACATCCAAAACAGCACTACAAGGTGAATGGAAGTCGGTTGTTTTTTTTTAAACGTTTTTATTTTTAATGATTTTATAGGAAAACATGGCATCAATTTAGTGTCTACATATTTCCAGTGATATTATATAAAATGCTAAACCTTTAATTGTAAAATCTGATGTTTTTGGAGACATCATTGGAAAATGCGAGGTGCCAAGCGATGATTCTGGATACGCTACTATAAGTCGCAATGAATGCTTGGCGTAGTGAGAGCAGTAGTAGAGTATACTTCAGAACACACACTTGCGAATGAGACTATTACAAAGTAGTTTTTTTTGGTAGACGGCTATTTAATTTCATGTAAAGGGAATCCTTTCAAAAAATATTCGCGCCTCTTGGCATACCTGGAAGGTAACGATCTCCTTAGCGACCGACAGTACGGGTTTCGCCGCAATCGGTCAACTGCGGACCTACTAGTGTATGCCACTCACTTGTGGGGAGAGGCCCTCGAGAAGAATGGGGAAGGGATTGCTGTCTCCCTTGATGTCTCGAAGGCCTTCGACCGGGTATGGCACGCTGACCTTTTGAGTATCAAATCAAATCATTTATTTCAAATAAACCAGTTACAGGCACTTTTGAATTGTCAGAAGGTCGGTCAGTCAATAAGATGAAGCTAGTCGCCCATTCCAAAGAGTAGGGACCTATGGAGAAGAACGGGCAAGAAACTCCATGGACACTCTTTTAAATTTTCAAGCTATTGTTACAAATATTTGATTACATCATTCATGTTGAAATCAACCGTGTAGGAACGATGCAGAAATATATTGTACGCTGAGAGCGTCCATAGAAAACACACAAAAATAAATTCAGAAATTAAAATACGCCATGGCAGCTAAGAGATGACCAGTCCCCACTGACGGCGTCCGTTCACGAACATGGCGTACGGATCAGCATCATTCAGCTCAACCATATTGAAGGGAACCTAATAATCCAACACACACGCCACCATCAGCGAGACATTTGAGTGAGCATGACATACTCTCAACAGCCAGAGCACAATCAAGTTAATAAAAATGACTAACCCAACAAATAAATGCCTTACAGCACATTCGTACATTGTGCTCACACGTTTGCCATGCAATTATACAATACTAAGAAATTTAATCTATACAATTAGTTTGTGTAGATTCAATTTCTTAGTATTGTATAATTACACTGTGCATGTCACTAAGTAGTCATTAGCTGGAATAAATGGGCAGGACGCATCGCCTAGTAAGTTAGCTGCAAATACTTTACCCACGCGGGTGTCCACGTAACTTCCCTGTGAAAATAATGGGATTAAAAGTACCTACCCTATGTAGTATTCAAAATCAAAATCAAAATCGTTTATTTCAAATTAACCATCACTTGGTACTTTTGAATAGTCAATGTCGGTCAGTTCAAGAAAAGTGAAGCTAAATTGCACGTTCCAAAGCGTAGATCTCTATGGAGAAGAACGTGCAAGAAACTCCATGGACACTCTTTTAAAATCATAATATATGGGTTACATTTCTTCGTTACATATTTATGTTGCTTCTATCATGTGAGCACAATGTAAAATTAATTAAAATATAAAAATGAATTAAGCCCACTGGCAGCTAAGAGATGACCAGTCTCCACTGACGGCCCCCGTTCACGAGCATGACGCGCGCATCAGCCCCACTTAGCTCAACCATATTGAAGGGCACCAAATGACCCAACAACAAGCGCCACCATCAGCAAGACATTTGAGTGAGCATGACAATTCTTCAACTGCCAATCTCGCAATGTCAAACAAGTTATATATATATATAAAAAAAAAACTATAGTCCATGGTGCCTCACATTCACAAACTTGAAAAGTGCTTTTACATTATACAATACTATTGCAAAATCTTGTGCACAACGTTGAAATAAACAAATAAAATAAAAAAGGAATATTTAGAAAACAACAAAAAGGGGGAATGGCATCTCTTCCAAACCTACAAAATTGTCTGTGGCTGTGGAGCAGGACTGGCATTTATCCAAGCATTTTTATCAAGGATATAATCTTCCAGTTTATAATATGCTTGCTTACACAGCGTGCGTTTAATGCATGTTTTAAATTTGGATTCATTGAGCTGCTGAATCTCTAGAGGTACTTTATTATAAAATTTTACACAGTACCCCATTAACGAACTATTTACTTTAGCTAGTCTGAACCGAGGTTGATCTAAATTGCTTCTATTCCTAGTATTAAAATTGTGCCTGTCACTTATCTTCTTAAAAAGATCAATATTTTTCCGAACATACATAATGTTTTCATAAATGTATTGACAAGGGACCGTAAGGATGTTTATCTCTTTAAACAGTTCCCTAAGAGAATCGCGTCTGCGGAGATTGTATATGGCTCTGATAGCTCTTTTCTGCAGAATAAAAATAAACTCTGTCTGCAGCCCGTCCCCAAAGCAAAATACCGTATGACATGATACTATGAAAGTAGCTAAAATAGACTAGTTTCGCAGTATCTACATCAGTAAATTGACGGATTTTTCTGACAGCGTATGCTGCTGAACTAAGCCGTCCTGCCAGAGATGTTAAATGAGGACCCCATTGTAGCCTCGAGTCAAGCGTGATCCCCAGGAAAACCGTGTTTTCGACGAATTCGAGTGATGAAATAAGGACAAAGGCGATTATGAAAATTAAACTATATATTAAATCAACTACATGACAGTGCACAATATATCTAGACAAGAGAGCGTTGACAAGTCAAGTCTCAGTAGACAAGAAGGTTTGTTACTTATTTAGCATAGGCGTCCATACTCCCAACATCCTCTCCTGGACGCAGATGCTTTAAATGTAGACCCATAGATGCGATGAAGTTTTTCATGCTTCGGTCGTGGGAGTCCTTTCGTCAATATGTCGGCGACCATCTCTCCAGTGCATCTATATTTAACCAGGATTTCTTTGGCGGCATCCATTTGGTGCATTTTGAGTCTATACTTGGCAGTGAGACCAAAAAGGTATCTTATGGTTGTATAGCGGACCACCGGAGCGTATACCTCATGGTAATCAATGCCTTTGACGTTTTGCATCCTTTCATTATCAATATTTCTTTCCATGGTTTCTTCGGGTTCGTCACACAGAGGTAAGTTTATAGATTTCTATTTCGTGTATTCATTATTCATTTTAGTACCTTCATGCGTATTTTACTCTATGTCCATGTTATTTTTTTATCAATTTCTTTTTCAGGTACTTCATTCACTTTATTTCTTTTAATTGCAGCTTCGAGGAACACTACATCTCTACTAACAATTCCTTTCTTTGTTTTAGGATCTATGAATTTATAACCTTTTGTACCGTCGCTGAAGCCAACAAATATTAATTTTCGCGACTTTACATCCAACTTACTTCTGTTATCTTTAGGAATATGCACCATCGCAGGACATCCGAATATTCTCATATGGCTCAAATTTGGTTTTTTTCCAGTCCATAACTCATACGGCGTAGCATCTAATAAGCTGCGGGTGGGAGAACGGTTCACTATATAAGCTGCAGTAGTAATAGCTTCAGCCCAAAACTCTTTCTGTAAATCAGAGTTTAATAACATGCATTTAGCACGTTCAGTAAGAGTTCGGTTCATTCGTTCGCTCAACCCGTTTTGTTCAGGAGTGTATGGATTTGATGTCTGGTGCAAAATTCCATACTTTTTTAAGTAAGCCTCAAAATTCTTATTTTTATATTCAGTTCCGTTATCGGATCTAAGAATTTTTATTTTCTTATTTAATTCATTCTCCACTCTATTCTTAAATTCAGCAAATTTTTCAAAGACTTCACTTTTATTTTTTATAGTGTATACGTATACTCGGCGAGAAAAGTCATCAATAAAGGTTACAAAATACCTTGCTCCTCCTATTGATATCTGCTGCATCGGTCCACATACATCACTGTGGATAAGTTCTAGCAAGCTGGTTGCTCGGGAACCTTCAGCAGGGAACGGTTTTCTCGTTTGCTTGCCTTCGAGACAGGTAACACAGATGGAATTATCCATTCCTGTTGACAACTTTACTCCTTCTGTACAGTGAGGTATTTTATTAAGAGTGGTAAAATTCAAATGTCCCATCCTCTGATGCCACAGATAAATATCATCATCAGCCTTGGCCATCATGACTTGCATTTCTTGGTAAGTATTTAACAGGTATGTTGCATTCATCAATCTAGCCTGTGCTACTAATTTGTTACTAGGATTGTAAATTTTACAGCCAGATTCATTAAATATTACTTTGCATCCATTTTTAATTATTTTGCTGACTGACAATAAATTTGTTTTCAATTCTGGTACAAGTAAAACATTCCTCACCTGTATAGAATCAATGCTGCCATCATGCGCTTCTACCTTAATGCATACATTCCCGCAACATTCAACTTTCAATTCTTTGTTGTTAGCAATCCTTATGCTCGGTACAGGTGAAGCGGTGATATCAGTGAGCCAGTCCCGGTGCATCGTCATGTGCATGGATGCTCCTGAGTCAACATGCCAAGAATTGGAGTCATTTGCTGTGGATGCTGAAAAAGCTGCAACATAACCTGTGTTTTTATTATTATTTGTCTTCTTATGCCAACAATTTTTGCTGAGATGTCCGTATTTATTACAAATAAAACATCTTGGACCTTTTTTGTCACTTTTGGGCACATTTTTTCTTGTGTTTGTATAAAGTGCGGTAGTGTCTGACATTTTCACTTCCTGTAGTAATTTATTTTTTACTAAGTCAGCACTAATCTTCATACCGGAACTTTCCAAGCCCATAATCATTGGCTTGTACATTTCTGGCAGCCCTGCCAGCATTAATGTGCCCAACCATTCATCGTCCACAAGAAAATTTATATTTCTTAACTTGTGCGCGGCTGTCATAATTTTATTTATATAGTCTTCCACTGACAAGCTGCTTTCTAAATTAGTATTAATTAATTCTTTCAATAAGCCAACTTTCCGTGTCAGTCCTTGGTCTTCAAACGCCTTTGTCAAATTGTCCCACACCTGTTTTGCATTTTGTGCATCCTGTATGTGCACATATAAAATTGGGTCCACCAACAGTATTAGCTTTGATTTTGCTTTGGTGTCTTGTTTAACTGCGTTAAGATCGGAAGCATCTGGTGCTTTCAAAATGCAGCTATACAAATCTTCAAGTTGTAAGTAAGCCTTGACTGCAAAACTCCAATTTGCCCAATTGTCGCGACCCATCAACTTATGAATTGACATCATAGTATTAGTTCCAGTCATATTTATAATATAAAATGTGTACCTGAAAATAGCTCGGAAGAAAAATCGCTCGGGAGCCGGTAACCAAAGGTAAGGTTATACTCGTCAGATTTTACTTTTGCTATAACTTTGTACGTACATAAAACTTGGAAAAAACACTAAACGGCAGGCTTAGCTGGGCCCATAACCTGATGAAATAAGGACAAAGGCGATTATGAAAATTAAACTATATATTAAATCAACTACATGACAGTGCACAATATATCTAGACAAGAGAGCGTTGACAAGTCAAGTCTCAGTAGACAAGAAGGTTTGTTACTTATTTAGCATAGGCGTCCATACTCCCAACATCGAGTTTCTCCTTCTTCAATACAATATCGGAGTAAGTACTTTTAACATTTGCTAACGCAAATCTTATACACTTTGTCTTTTTTTCATTTAGTACTAAATTATTAGCGGTAAACCAATTTTGGACTTGCTGTAAAGCATTGTTTACGTCCTCAAGGTTTGAGCAACGTCTATTGATTTTAAAAATTAACGAAGTATCATCAGCAAACAATACAATATGTGGTTGTTTTTTTAATAGATGCGGTAGATCATTTATGTATGCCAAAAAGAGGAAAGGACCCAAAATTGAGCCTTGCGGTACACCCATTTTGACATTCAAACCCGGAGAATTGACACCATTTATCTGAACTTGCTGTTGTCTATCAATTAAATAAGATTTCACCAAGCTGAGCGCAAGTTTACCCAGCCCATAATGTTCCAGCTTTAAAAGTAAGGTTTCATGATTGACACAATCAAAAGCCTTTGACAGGTCACAAAAAATCCCTATCGCATCTTGGGCTTCCTCCCACGCTGCAAATATATGTTTTAATAAAGTGACACCAGCGTCGGTCGTACAACGTCCTCTGGTGAACCCGTACTGTTGATCGTGAAAGATTGTATTGCTGTTGAAATGATAAAGCATTTGATCAAGCATAACTTTTTCAAACACCTTACTGAAAACAGGCAATACCGATACGGGTCTGTAATTATTAGTGTCCTTATGGTCACCGGATTTAAAAAGTGGTATTACCTTACTGTATTTCATTATATCTGGAAAGACGCCTTGATCTACACACAAATTAAATAATAAAGCCAAGTATGGTGCTATGGTCTCAATTATGGATGTGCATACCTTAACAGACATTCCCCAAAGGTCTTCGGTTATTTTGACTTTTATTTGCCGGAAAGCCTTTATGACTGTCATATGGTTTATATATTTGAATTGAAATTCAACCGGACAGCCTGGCAACTTTGCTTTTAATAAATCAATCGAGGCTTCTGGGGAGGAGTTTAGAGCTTCCGTTGTCCTAAGAGGTATATTGGTGAAATAATTCACAAACTCTTGGGCTACCTCTACGTTAGAGCTTTTGGGACCATCTGGAGTCTCCAATAAATAATCCGTACTGCGTAATTTATTCCTACCAGTTTCACTATTAATAACTTTCCACACAGTCTTTATTTTATTGTCTGCCGATTTGATCTTGTCGCTAATGTACAGGGCCTTCGCCACCTTGCAATTCTTTCTGAATAATTTAGAATATCTATTTACATATTTATTAAAGGTTTCAGTATTGAAGAATGACTTAAGGCTGTATAGCTCATACAGTCTTTCCCTACTGACCCTAATACCTTTAGTTGCCCACTCACTAAAAACAAACTTAGGGAATATATTTTTCGACATCTTTTCAAAAACTGTATTAAATTCCTTAAGTATCAATGAAAAAAAATTATCATAAAATTTATTAGCATCATTAATGTCATGTTCCAGAACATTTAACTTATTTTGTAAATTACTATTAAATTTTGCTAATTTGCCTATTGTAATTGGCCTGAATTGTATCTGAGTTCCTTCCATGGGTGCTTGAGACATAAAAGTTACCGTTTGTCCACTATGATCTGAAGGAAGATAATTTACTATAGCTTTATCTAAATAGTCACAATTACAGAAAACATTGTCAATACAAGTTGCAGAGGTTGGAGTTACTCTAGTTGGTTCTGTAAAAACGTTAAGTAAATTAAATGATTTAAAAAGGCTTAAAAATCTGCTGCCATTTGAATTATTTTCCAAAATATTAATGTTAAAATCTCCACAAATAATTACTGATTTGTTACTATCTGCAAGTTTGGCTAAAATATCCTCCATTGTTGATTCAAAAAGACTAAAGTTCTGAGGGTTCGGGGGTCTGTACACGCACACTATTACATGCTTATCTTTTTTTTTTTTTTTTTTCGGGGTGGATATCCTCATAGGATGTCCGCCGCCCTAGGGTGGGCGACGGGGTCTGTCAGACTTTTACTGACTAAAACCACCCCGGTGTCTCTTCTATCACGAGCGCGCGTGGGGCCGCGGGAGTCTAAATTCTTCCGCAGCCCCACACTCTCGTGCTGGCCCGGTCTGTCCGAGCCTCGTCTCCGGCACGGGGTAGTGGGGTGTTAAGCTACCCCGTGCATCGCCTCAGAGGCGCGCGCTGACACTCGCGCGCGCCTCCGCCTCGGGGTCCATCGAATAGGGGGCGGGGACTTCCCCATGTCCCTCGCCCCTGGACCCATTCATGGGGGGCGGAAGAGGGCGTTGTCCGCCCTTCTTCGGCGCCCGGTGCGTCTTCTGCGGCCCGGGAAGGGAGTTGAGATCTCTCTCTCCCGTTCCGCAGCTTCCTTCTGCGACATCACGTCCTCGCAGAAGGACACCACCGCGTCCCACGACTCTGCGCTGCCGGCCATCCTCCGCACTACTGTCGGCAGCGTCAGGTCGCTTCCTACTTCATTTGTGAGGACACGGCGCTGCTCCTCCCAAGCTAAACACTCGGAGAGCGTGTGCTGCGCCGTGTCCTCCCCGCATTGGACGCAGTGGTGGCACCGAGCGTCCGGCTCCCTGCCTAGGCGACACAGGTACTTGCCGAAGCAGCCGTGCCCCGACAGCACCTGCGTCACCCTGAACGACAGGGAGCCGTGCCTTCTCCCGAGCCAGTCGTCGAGTACTGGCCGGATCGCCTCGACGGTAGCGAGGCCGGCGGCAGGGCGCATAAGCCTTTGCCGCCAGTCCGCCACCAGGACCTGATGGAGCTCCTCTCGGCGCAGCTCGATCTGCCGCTGCGCCGGACTGGAGCCCCGTGTCCGCTCTTCCTCGCGCCATCGGTACAATGACGCGAGTACTTTCGCCTCTAGGTCCCAGGGCGGGGATCCGGCCAGGACGCAAGCCGCCTCGTAGGAAATCGTGCGATACCCGCGGACGACCCTGACGGCCATCGCCCTCTGCGGCTTGCGCAGAATGGCGAGTGTTCCGGCCGTCAGGTCCATCGCCCACACAGGGGCCCCATACAGGGCCATGGACCGCACGATTCCCACGTATAACCGCCTACAGGCGGCGCTCGGGCCCCCCATGTTGGGAAGCAACGTTGACAGCGCGCCTGCTGCACCCATCAGCTTGGGCGCCAGCCGCCGGAAGTGGGGTCCGAATTCCCATCGGCTGTCGAGCACCAATCCCAGATACTTCATGGTGGACTCGACAGCTATCCGGGCACCACTGACCACGATATGTGATCCCGGCGCCGGCGCACGCCGGGGGCCATGGAAAACCATGGCCTCCGACTTGTCAAGGGCCACCTCCAGGCCCAGGCGCCGGATGCGGGTCACCACCTGTGACACCGCAGCCGTGGCTATCAACGTCGCTTCCCTGTGCGAGCTCCCCCGGGCAGTGACAAGCGTGTCGTCCGCATAACACGTCAAGTCGGCGCCCGACGGAAGCTCGCCTCTCAGCACCCAGTCGTAGCCGATGTTCCACAGGAGCGGTCCCAAGACCGATCCCTGTGGAACACCGCACGACATTTGGTGCCGACCGGCACCGTCACGTCCCCGATAGATGACGCATCTATCCTCCAGATAAGCCCCTACTATGCGGCGGAGGTAGGGAGGCACCCGATGGTATTTCAGGGCCTCCCTAATACAGCTCCAGGGTAGGGTGTTGAAGGCGTTGGAAATGTCTAAAGACACCGCCAACACCACCCCACCCCGGGATACCGTATCCTCCGCCAGGGCTCTCACGCGCATGATTGCGTCTATGGTGGAGCGCCCCCGACGAAAACCGAACTGGTTGTCGTCCAGGTTCGGCCCGTCTCCGCACAAGTGGCCGACGAGGCGATCTGCGATTATACGCTCAAAAAGTTTGCCCGCCTCGTCGAGCAGCACTATGGGCCGATACGCGGACGGCGAGTCCGCGGGGCGCCCCTCCTTCCTGAGCAGGACCAGCTTCCCCTCCTTCCACACACTGGGAAACTGACCCTGCCCGAAGCATGCCGTGAAGAGCCCCCTCAGCTGGGGCTCTAGCTCCTTCAGAGCCAGGACGAGAGCTCGGCCAGGAATTCCGTCGGGTCCGGGCGCTTTATTCTTGGCCCGGAGCCGCGACACGGCCGCTCCCGTCTCTGCTTGCGTCACCTCGGGGACATCGGTGCCCTCCTCTTCTGGAGAGTCTGTGGCTGAGGGTGAGACCATCGCCGGGGGAACATGTCCCGCCCGCTCAGGGAAGAGGGTGGATACCACCGCCTCTAGCAGCTGGGGTTGCATACTTTGCACCAGTGGGCGCCCCCACTGGTGCAAAGTATGCAACCCCAGCTGCTAGAGGCTGTCGAGGCGCTTAAGCGCCCAGCGCGGGCCGTCGTTAATCGGGGCTCTTGGATGGCGGCCGCTCGCGGTCTGGGCGGAGACGTCGAACCGGATATAGCGATGGTCCGACAGCGTCTCCACCTCCACGGCGACACGCCAATCATGGACACGGCTGGCGACAGAGGGGCTAGCGAAAGTAACGTCCACTATCGACCCGCCCCTCTGCCGCACGCACGTGTATACAGAGCCCCGATTCAGGACGACCAGACCGGTCGTCACCACCCACTCCGCAAGCACCTCACCCCGAGGGTCCGTGACCGGAGATCCCCACACCGATGACTTGGCGTTGAGATCCCCGAGCACTAGAACGGGACGAGGGTGATAGCGGCCTACGACGGCGCCCAACTCGACAAGGAACCCCTCGAAGTCGGCGAGACTCTTGTTGGGGGAGAAATACGCCCCAACAATGACGATGCCGCCCGAGACCGCAGCAACCCAGCCGCGGCCCCGGGACGGGTCGATCAGAGTCCCGCCAATAATGGCTACCGAGCCGTCAATGCATCCGAGCCAGTCGCCACGGGCGGGGATGAAATACGGCTCGGCGACCACAGCCACTTGGATCGACCACTGCGCCATGCTCTGGAATAAAAGATCCTGAGCTCTGGCGCAGTGATTGATGTTGCCCTGGAGGAAACGGAGTTGTGCCATTATTGACACTCCATTCCCTCGGCAACGGTCCTGGGCCGGGAGTCGGCCGCGGAGCTGTTAGCCTGCGGGGGAGGCGAGATTTCCCCAGCAGGCTTAGAGCTCCTCTTCTTCTTTTTGGTGGCCTTCTTGCTGGCAGGCGTGCCACAGGCCCCTCCACCCACTCTGTGTCCCGCTGGCTTCCCTGCAGCCGAGCATAAGCTGCAGTTGAGCGCCGCGGAACACTGGGCCGCCTTGTGGCCGGGCTGACCGCAGCGATAGCAAAGATCGCTACGGTCCACCTCAGCGGTGCATTTGGCCCGGACGTGCCCCTTCTCCAGACACCGGAAGCACCGCAAAGCCCGGGGCTGCAGGAGTTTAACCCTCGCTGCAACCCAGCCTACCAGCAGTCTGCCACTTGCGGCGATTTTATTCGCCGACGCCACAGGGCACCGAACCCAGACCGCACCGAGTCCGGTGGCGTCGGTGCGAATATCGCCGGCCCGCACCTTGCCCGGCGGACACTCTCCGCTTCGAGCAACGGCCGCCACCACCTCCTCAGGAGTCACGGACTCGTCCAGACCGGCAATCCGCATCTCTGCGGTTTTTTCCGGCCTGGAGATCCGGACGTCCTCAGGGTTGAGGACCTCCCTCAGCTTGGCAGCCAGAGCGTCCGCCTTCTCGGCATTGCCGCTCGCAGCACCAGCCACCTCAAACAGCTGCGCACCCGTGGCAGCATGTCTGATGGTGACGGACTGAAGGCCAAGATCCGACAACTTGATCCTGGCCTTGGCCTCGGTAAGGACCGAGCGGTACGTTATGCCGCGCCCCGCAGCGCCACGCTGAAGCGTGAGCGTCACGGCCTCGGAACGCGGGGCACGCACAGTCGGTCCCTTGCGACCGCTTTTGCGGCCGCCTTTGCCAGTCCGCCGCGCAGCCTCCGGAGCCGCCTTTGCAGTTTGACCGGAGGTGCGCGCTGGTGCTGCTGAGGCCGCCTTGGCGGCCTTAGCGGCTTTGCGGGCCTTCTTGCGGCCCACGACTGTCGCCCAGGTCTCACCCTTAGACCCGGCCGTCGTGGGCTTATCGATCGCTGGAGCTCGCTGAGGAGCAGTTCCCGGCGTCTCCTCAGCCCTTCGCCGTTTGTCGGCCGCTAGGGGCGGGCGGAGGTTTTCCTCAGGGAGGCGCCGAGAAAGCGCCTCAAGTTGGGCTTTGACCATGCTCCCGCACTGGACCATGCACATACGGACGATGCGCTCAAGGCACGATGCGCTCAACTCATCGCCCGCAAGTGCCGGTCTTGGTGCGGGAGCCGGGGCCACTTCGGAAGCGGCATCGGCGGGCGTGTGTCCCTGCTGCTGCTCGCTCAGCGCAGTGACTTGTCGCCGGAGGTCCTCTAGATCATTCCGGAGGCGGCTGTTCTCCTCCTGCAACTTCACGACCTCGTCTGAGGCCGTCGTGTTAAGCAGGGTGCCAACCGCCTCCTTGATGTCCGCGGCAGCCTCTTTGAGACCGCGAATGAAGGTGCTCTTCAGGTTGCCAGATTTTGTGGCAACCTTCAGCACCAAATCCACCCCGTCTAAGGCAAGCTGGCTTAGGGCCACCGCCGACGGTTGCCCCCCTTCCGCCGATAGAGCAGCGCGTCGCTCTCGAGCGCGTCGGGCCATTTCCGACACTTCGTCGGCCGCGACGGCTTTGCGCTGCTCCCTCCTGGCGGCATTGAGCTCCGCCTTCGAGCTCCCTAACGAGGTGCCACTCTCGCCACCAGGGTCCTCCGAAGTGACCCCCATGTCACTTTCTGCCTCGCCGGCCGCCGGGGCACGCACAAACCCACCCTGTGTGTCCCTCCGCGGCCGCGAAGCAGTCACCCCTCTCGAATTTTGCCGACCTCTCCTCACGGTCGGCACCTTCGGGGCCGGCAGGCCTTCCTCTTCCGAGGTCAGCTCCGCTGACACACCTCCCTTCTGAGCAGAGAGGCGTGGGCGCTTCCTCACGGAAGTCGGTCTACGCGACCCTTCGTCCACATCCACTACATCGCATTCGCCAGTAACATTAACGGCAGCAGGGGCCTGGTCGCCTACCCCTGCGCGTTCTTCGGTAACTAATTTGACATTCGCAGGCCCGGATACCTGCGAACGCCGGGCGTCAGCCGGATCGCAAGACAAAACCTCAATCACATTATCCGACATTTCCATTTTACGATAAATGGGTGATACGCACATCGCTTCCCCAAGGCGATGCGGCCGCTCTTTTTGGGAGGGTATTAATCCTCCCGAGGCCCGCGGATCCCTCTGGTGCAGGATATACCGCCCGCTGCTCGGTATCTAAAACTAACTTACTACTAATATTATTATAAATATTTTTGAATTTTTATGAATTTTTAAATTTTGTATTTTGTTTTGTTTATTTTATATATTTTCTCTTTAGTTTTTTAATATTTTTTGTATTTTCTCTTTGATTTTATATATTTTTTCCCCACTTATTTAAGACTAAACCAAACCTATATGTAGCCTAAAACTAAATCTAACCTACCCTAACCTACCCACCACCCGGCACCGTGGCTCTAGACCTCCAATGGCCACTGGTGCTCGTAGACCGCAGGTTGAGGAGAAACCCACGGTCTTCTCCGTCTCGGTCACGTGACGTGACCCCTAGACCGCGGACTGTCAAAACGGCCCGCGGTCTACACCACCTCGCTCCCTATTCGTGCAGTCTGCTGCAAAGCTGCAGAGCGCAGATAGGGAGCCCTCGGGAGCGACTCCTCCACTCCGGCAGAAATTCGCCGTCGACAGCAATCTCCTCCTGCACAATAGTCACGAAGAGATTGCTGCCCACGCCCAGGGTGCACCGGCCCAGCGTCTGCTCGTCCTCGGGTCTCAAAACCAGAGGACCAGCAGGCACTGAGCACTCGGGGAGGTTTTCTGCCACGCACCCCATTACATGCTTATCTAGCTCAACACATGACAACTCTATACAATGTTCCATTGACAAATTAACTATGTCTTTACGTTGCTTAAATTTTAAGGGTTTTTTTTTTTTACTAAGATAAGGGAACCACCACGCAACATAGATTTGCGGTTGAAACAACTACCCACACTATAATTTTCATAACTAAGTAACACCTGGTAATCTTTCAACCAGTGTTCGCTAATACATACAACATCGAACATTCTTTTTTCTAATAACATTTCAATTTCTAATAATTTAGAAGAGATACCTTGAATATTTTGATGAAACAATTTCAATTCATTCTTTGACCCTTTTTGATGTTTAACTATTTGAGAGCAAGAAGATACCTTATTGTTGGTTGGTGTAACTATTAATTTATTGGTACCCTCTGTTGTCTTATTTACTAATTTAAATGAGCTGGAGTTCGCCCCAAATCTAAAATATCACCTGGTAATGAGTTGCTACTAAATGTAGGTCGGGTGTATTCCTGCTTATAAACTACTCGTGTGACAAATTTCATCCAAATCCATCCAATCCAGTTGTTCTTGCCTGAAAGATTAACAAACATCATTCCATACAAACATCCTCACAAACATTCACATTTATTATATTAGTAGGATAGGATTTGTACAAATGCTAACCCAACAAATAAATGCCTTACAGCACATTCGTACATTGTGCTCACACGTTTGCCATGCAATTATACAATACTAAGAAATTGAATCTACACAATGCTAAGATAGTATTGTCCAAGGTTCAGCAGCTCCAACAGTGTTCCCGAATACTAAGTTTAGCTCCTGTATAGCTGTACAAGTGCCGAACACCTCTGTCAGCGATACAATTCCGTATCGTACAATATGCTTGGCTACATAGTGTGTAATACAGGCTTTGAAATCGTTGATGGTAAAGCGCACTAGTTTATTAAGAGCCTATTCACTCTAGCCTTGAAGACACTCAAATTGTAGTCCGACGGAAACACCGCCGCTGGCAAATTGTTCCAGTCCCTCGATGTACGCGGTATAAAGGAGGAGGCGAAACGCTTCGTCCGGATCGTAGTGGTGTTGACAACGTAAGGGTGGAAACCAGTCGTACGACGGATCGTCCGCTGGTGGAACGGAGATGGGGGAATTAAATTATGCAATTCCCTCGCACACTCCCCAAAATGCATCCTATAGAACACCGAAAGGCTGGCTACTCTACGCCTGAGCTCTAGGCTTTAGAGACCAACTCGAGTTAGATCAGGGTCACCAATCAGCCTCTTTGCACGTCTCTCCACTGAATCCAAAGTAGCCAGGTGACACTTGGCAGCACCAGCCCAAATGTGGCAGCAGTACTCCACACACGAACGGACCTGTGCTTTGTATAACATTATAAGCTGCCCAGGTGTGAAGTACTAATAGGTAAGTAGTAGAAATCGGACGCAGCTCAAGCCCAAGCCTTTTTGTCCTCAATGTAATCCTTCACACTATAAAATGCTTTCTGACACAGCTTACGTTTAATGAAGGATTTGAATTTATTCAGGCTTAGATCCTGAACCACCTCTGGAAGTCCATTGTAAAATTGTATACATTGGCATCTGAAAGAGCCACCTATTTTCTGGAGCCTTGTTGTAGGTACAATAAATTTGTGCCTGTTCCTAGTATTTATATTATGGACATCACTGTATTTTTTAAACAATTTTATATTTTTATGAGCATACAAAAGATTTTCATAAATATATTGAGACGGCACGGTCAGTACATTACTCTCTTTAAAATTTTCTCTGAGATAGTGTCTCGGACTTAATTTATAAATTGCACGAACAGCTTGTTTCTGCAAAACAAATATTGTTCGAATATCGGCGGCATTTCCCCACAACAGAATGCCGTACGACATTACGCTATGGAAATAGCCAAAGTACACTAAACGGGCCGTCTCAACATCAGTCAAATTACGAATTGTCCTACAATTTTTCTATATGTGGACCCCATTGAAGCCTAGCATCCAGAGTTATACCCAAGAATACTGTGCTGTCTTCAGATTTCAATTCTTCGCCCTTTATCAACACTTTAGTTTCCACCTGCCTAACATGAGGTAGAGTAAACTTAATGCATTTGGTTTTTTTCTCGTTTAAGAGTAAATTATTAACATTAAACCAATGGACTACTTTGGAGATCGCGCTATTTACAACATCAGTAACCTGCGGCTGACGTTTCAGTTTAAATAAAAGTGAAGTGTCATCTGCAAACAACACTATATCGTGGTTATCCTTTATTAGGTACGGCAGGTCATTGATGTAAATAAGAAACAAAAAATGACCAATAATTGCCCCCGTGGGACTCCCATTGTTACTAAAGATCCGGAAGATCTTTTCCCATTAACGTCAACGCTTTGAATTCTACCACTCAAGTAAGATGTAATAAGATCCAGTGCAGAGTCCCGGATCCCGTAGTGGCGGAGCTTCCTAATTAACGTATCGTGGAGAACGCAATCGAATGCCTTAGACAAATCACAAAAATGCCCAAGGCATCGTATTTATAATCCCATGCATTATAGATAATTCCTATAAGTTCAACATCAGTAGTTGAACGACCTCTTGTAAAACCGAACTGTTTGCTATGTAATAATTTATGTTTATTAAAAAGATTTAGCATTTGGTTTAAAATTAATTTCTCAAAAATTTTACTTAAGGTAGGTAGTACAGAAATAGGTCTATAATTTGTGGGGTCTGATGTACTGCCTGATTTAAACAAAGGTATTGTTTTACTATTTTTCATGAGATCAGGAAACTCTCCACAGTCAATACAAGCATTAAAGATAACAGCTAGAGTGGGTGCCACAATATCAATAATAGACTTAGCAACTTCTACCGAATGACCCCATAGGTCAGCAGTCTTTTTTAGATTTAGAGTGTGAAAGATTTTAATTATATCTCTACTGATGACATGTTCAAAATGAAACTCCGAATCACAAACATTAACATTTACTTTAAGCAAAGATTCGGCAACAGAAGGTGATGAGTTTAGGGATTTAGTAGTTGAAACAGGAATATCCGAAAAAAAATTTCAAATGCCTCAGAGACTTGCCAGTCTGATTTAATTATGTTGTCATTAATAGTCAGGCTATGGTCAGTATTTCTATCACTGGACCTTCCCGTTTCACTATTAATAATTTTCCAAGTCGTTTTAACTACATTGCCACTGTTTTTTATCTTTGAACTCAAGTAACGTGACTTGGCCATATAACAAACTTGTTTAAATAATTTTGAATATTTTCTAACATACAAATTGACGTCAAAAGTGTTAATATAAATCCTCTCATTGTACAGTTCATTGTTCAGTATGTTGTGCAACTAGCTAAGAACCTGTAATTATTAAGTGTACATTTAAGTGTTGTAACAATAACTGGTGGCTCTAATAAATATAAATAAATAAATAAAGCCGAGTTCTACTTTTATGAATACCGATGGTAGCCCAATCAGAGAAAGATGCATTACTATTAACAGAGATAGTCTTGGGAACAAACGTGGAATCAAATAGCTTACAGTATATATTAAAAAAATTGTCATAGAGATGATTAGGATCAGCATTAACAGCACTGGACAAGACTGGCAATTTATTGATGAGATTAAATCTAAAAACCTCCAAGCGGCTTTCAGTTTTGGGGTTAAGAGTGATATCCTTTTTGGCCACTTTTTTACTATGGTTTGGAATAGTAATCCTTTGTCCGTGTGTGACCAGAATCAAGTACATTTAAAACTTCTTTGTGGCTTGGTATTATGTTAGTAAAAATATTATCTAGGCACGTGGCACAAGTAGGTATTATTCTTGTAGGCTCTTAAAATAGGTTTAAAAGATTGTAGGGCTGAAATAGACTTATAATTTTATTACAATAACCAGAGTTCTCTAATAAATTAACATTAAAATCACCGCAAACGATAATGGCTTTGTTTGAAACACAAATCTTGTGTAAAACTTCATCCATTACCTTTTCAAAGCAGTCATACAATCCCAAAGGGGGTCTGTACACACTTAACACATTGAAGCCCTCCAACTCTATACAGGCAATTTCAGCTGTTCGTTCAACAGACAGGCTCACAATGTCTTTACGATTTTTAAATTTGAGCAGGTTAGTAACTAAAATTATTGAGCCACCATGTATAGCATTTATTCAGCTAAACGAACTACCAACCTGGTGATTCTTATAATTGAACAAGAACTGGTGACTGTTTAGCCAATGTTCGGTTATACAAATAATAGGTATCAATACCTTAATGATTTAAGAATAAATCTACCTCTAAATCTTTGTTCATAAATCCTTGAATATTTTGATGCACCAGATTGATATTAACTATTTACCTTAAATTTCCTCCCGAGTTGCTTTTGAGATTCTGTATATTATAGCTAGAGGTTGGCTCTATTGTCTTAATTTCTAATCTAAATCTATAATAATATATAGAGCTGAAGAGTTTGTTTGTTTGTTTGTTCGCGCTAATCTCGGGAACTACTGGTCCGATTTGAAAAATTCTTTAATTAATTTTATTTAATTATTTTTTGCGTTGTATAGCCCATTAATCCAAGAAGACTTTAGGCTATATAACATCTCGCTGCGACCAATAGGAGCGGAGCATAACTTGAACTGACCGACATTGACTATTCAAAAGTACCAAGTGATGGTTAATTTGAAATAAACGATTTGGATTTGATTTGATTTTGATTTGCATAACTACCTCACGCGAACGAAGTCGCTGGCGGCCGCTAGTTATTAATGATGTCAACTGAGACCAAATTATTGGCAGAATTAATTTTAATGTCATTACATTGCTCAAAAGAAGTAAGTTGTTTAGCCAAATTCTTGGCTGTAATAGAAAAAAAAATATAATAGCGACACAGCTATTTGACTTTTATAATAATTAGAAAGATAATACATAACATTGGTATGTCTATCTCTTGTCAAATACAAATTATTCTTAAAATAATTATTTATGTCAATTACATATAATATTTTATTATTAAATGTCAAGTTGGACATTGTCATATTTAGGTCAAATCTAATCCTATTTTCTTCCTGTGGCAACTGGTCAACTGGTAAGCTTCCAGCGTACGGTATTTCCCCTAGCCTGACTGGCTGGGTAAAAGACTTCCTGACTGAGCGGTCCCTCCGAGTTGTTGTCGACGGATGCTCTTCTGAGCCCATGTCAACTAATGCCGGTGTTCCTCAGGGGTCTGTTCTCTCTGTAACTCTGTTCCTGCTGCATATTAACGATCTGCTGATGCCCGGCAGCTATGGGTATACAGATGACAGCACAGTTGTAGAGAGATACCTGCCGGATGCTCGGGCTAGTAGGGAATCAATCCGGTCCGAAAGAGAGGCCATGGTTGAGCGAACGAGTGTTGCACTGCAGGCAGTCTCCGAATGGGGCTATGCCAATCTTGCAGCATTCAATGCCGCCAAAACATAGGCGTGTCTTTTCACCGCCAAAAGGAGCCCGTCCACCTTGGCTCCTATTTTTCGAAATGTATCCTTGGAGTGTTCCGACCGCCTTCAGCTTTTGGGAGTTGAGATTTCCTCGAACCTTAACTTTGGGCAGTTCATTGAGTCCAAGGCCTAGGTGGCTGCCAGGAAACTTGGCGTTATCGCAAAGGTCCGGCAGTACTTCACACCTGGGCAGCTTCTAATGTTATACAAACCACAGGTCCGTTCGTGTGTGTAGTACTGCAGCCACATTTGGGCTGGTGTTGCTAAGTGTCACCTGGCCACTTTGGATTCGATGGAGAGGCGTGCGAAGAGGCTGATTGGTGACCCTGATCTAACTCGAGATGGTCTCCAAAACCTAGAGCACAGGCGTAGAGTAGCCAGCCTTTCGGTGTTCTATAGGATGCATTTTGGGGAGTGTGCGAGGGAATTGCATGATTTAATTCCCCCATCTCCGTTCCACCATCGGACGACCCGTCGTACGGCTGGTTTCCACCCTTACGTTGTTAACACCACTACGATCCGGACGACGCGTTTCGCCTCCTCCTTTATACCGCGTACAATCAGCTGTAGAAGTCCATTTCCACCTTAAAGACTACTGTCGCCTGCGCTAAACCGGCCACGCACACTACCGCATTATTTTTTTATCGCAGTCTTCGTCTTTCTTTAAAGTAATGCAAAATTTCGTTACTTCATTTGAAGTTGAGTTAGCGGCCGCACTTAACAATGGTGCTATCAAAAGCGAGCGATTGTGGGTTCGATCCTTATTATAGGCAACTCTTTTTGTTGTTTCATATAATTTAAAATTATGGTAATTGATTTGTATTTTAAAGTAAAAATGTTTGCAAATAATATTTAAACAAATAGGAAAATTTATTGAATATTTATCCCAAAAAAGGGTTTTATTATATGTTTTAGTTTACTATAGGGGTAATATAATAAAAATATATAAAAATAAAACAATAAGCATATTATAATGCAATATATTATAAAGTTATATATTATTCGGTATAGATATACTTATACTAACAAATGAAACAAACGTTAAAACGGCAGCATTGTAATATTTTATATAAAAGTAATCCTTGACAAACTTATGATATTGTTATGGTAAAAAATACAAAAAACATTTTTGGTTATTAGATATGAAAATTATAATATTATACGTATATTATGATTAAAGAGGTTATAGCTTAATTATTCATTTTCTTAAAGAAAAGAGGATTGAAGCTTAACCTGAATATTATTGCAATCATAAAATAATCTATACTTAGAACACATAATAGTGCTTATTACATTTATATTTTTTTTGCGTGTATAGCATAGTACAAGTGCTGTCATCCTGCAATGCCTTTTTTCGGAGTTTGAAGGCATGAGATTATAATCTTCAAGCGCTTTCTTAGTTCAAAAGTAAACGAACTTATTTCTTATCGAATTCCGAAATTATTGTTTTTATAATTTACCAAAAGTAATTTGTATTGAAATTGCAAAAGGCGACATCTGTTAGCCATTAAGCCAACCGAACATATTACTGTCACTTAGCTAAATTACTTTAGAGATGGTTTAGAGTCTGTTATTAAGATATTTATTGGTATATATTTAAAACACTCTGTAGGACACTTCTGCACTGTTTTTGTTATAAATAGTTTTTTTTTGTTTAGCTCGATAACACTCCACCAGCCTCGCCAATTTATTTTTAAACCACAAATGCAACCTATCTTCTTCGCACGATTTAAAAGTTTATTCAACGGTAAATATTGTCGTTTCGTTTCACTTGTCTCGACAGCTACCTTCGTCCTCCAACCTCTTGACCTTGACCTCCAACGGCTTACAGTATTTCTCTAAAACAATAACAATTTTATTACACACTTGCTACAAGCGATTGGTTTGCACCTTACATATATAATAATAAAAACAACTTACACAAAAGCCGGTTTCATATGATATTTGAGATATATTGCTGCATATGCCTGCATATTGATTAAAAAGTAAAACTAATAACACAAACTGGTAACTATATGTTCACCAACCAACAACAACTAAGTAATATTATTTGAGTTATTGTAGCTAATAATAGTTATTGTAGGTAGCGGAATATTTTTTGTGAAGTAGTGATTCAGATTCTTTTAAGTCTACCGTCATCTTTTTATAATCACTCTAATATAGAAAAAATCTTAAAAGAAAGTATCATCTTTAAGTTGCAGATCGATATTTTTAGATATTTTTGTTGTAAGCATTCATAACTCACCAATAAACATTTAAAAAATATTTTTGTAAGTTATTAGATTCGAACTCGAACCACCTTGAACGCCTATCAAGGCGAAAACCATTACGCCATTGAAACACTTACTGTAGATGTTGAAATTAATAAGTAGTACCTAACAATCATAAGCGGGCAGCAAGTGTATGAGCGTGTATCAAACTTTATTATAGAAGAAGGTCGTAACTACAACTAGTATTGCTTGGCCATAGTTTTGTGAGATTGCAACTCGACTTTTGGTCTTGACTGTACATCGAGGGACTAGAACAATTTGCCAGCGGCGGTGTTTCCGTCGGACAGATATGTGTTCAGTGATAGCTCAATACTAAAAAAATAATTAAAAGTAAAAAACTAAAAAACAATACTTTTATTAAAACAAAAATAAAATTTTTACACAATACACATTATAATATTTAGAGACGTTATTAAATATCAATTATTTACTTGCATCTTTTCATCAATTTTCTGAAAGGATATTAATTTCTTTTAATCAAGACATAAATTTCTTCCTAAAAGAATAATTAGGTAAAAAACTTGCCAAATATCATTCAGGATTAATAAATCTGATCGTAGACGTTCTCAAAAATACAGAAATGACGATAGAGCATCCTAATTTAATTTGAACTGAAGTGGTTCTTCTGTGTATTGTAGGTCGGTGGATCGCGGCGCGCGGCGGTCGTTTTATTTTCCGGTGACACTCACCGTCTCTTGTGAGGTGCATATATTAAGTGTCACATATATGTAACATACCTTCAGCTACATATATGTTTGTTAGGCTCCTGAAACTTACGTTTGCCTGTTTTGTGAGATCAGAGTTCATATGTACTTTGACTATTCTAGCTTTTTATTTTTTTTTTATTTAGATATGTTGAAGTATTCTTTCACAAATTTAAAAATACGGTTTTAAATAATAAATATCAGTTGTGCATGTAGGTATACCTACAACATGTAATGTAATTAACGCACACCTTAATATTAGTATCTTATGTTATAATCATTAGACATACACTGATTTTTGAATTTAACATGTTTAAGAATTGTTATTTATTAAATTAGGTAACATATTGAGTTTTTCGTATACTTGATGTCGAGCGATATAACATGATTCTCCTACTGTCATAGATATTTGCAAGTCGTTGCATTGCTTCAAAAGTAATGCAACGACGAAACCTACACCTACCTCTCATGTTAAGTGCCTCAAACACGCTCGCGCGGTGTCGACAATGACATAAAAATAATATGTAAGTAGTTTAACAAATCGGAATGACTCAGTGAGAAATCTCACTTGGGTACATAGTTTGTATATTTTTTAAACAACAGTCAAAAAATAGAGGGATGTCCTTTTTACCCGACTACGGCAAAGCAAAAGGAGGGTTTTGATTTTGACAGGCTATGTATGTATGTATGTTCATCTGTTCCCCCATAACTTCTAAACTACTTATCAAAATTCGACAAATGACATATCATTAGAAGCGTCTTAATTGTCCGCTGGCTATATGGGGTTTCACAAAATCTACTGTGGCGCCCTCTACCGGACAAAACATACAGAGTAATAAAATTAAGTTAAAATAAATATCGGCATATTTATTTTAACTTAATTGTATTATGTTTGGTATCATTTGAAAGCGCTTTACTTGTACATTTTGAATATATATATATTGCTAGCATTTGCTTGTGATATTGCGCCCTCTAGCGTATAAAAAGTTCTATGTTAAAATAAAATTAAAATAAATATACCGTGTTTGGTATCACGTGAAAGAGCTTCACGAGTACTTTATGCTTGTACATAATTACAAGAATGCTTTAATGATGTTAAAATAATATGAGCGATAAGAGTAAAGCGCGGGTCACGGGAACTGTGAATCGCTTTATGCAATGTAGAGCAGTGTGAACATTAATAGAATATGTAATGCACTGATGAAAATGACATAAGCTGAGAGTAACTCCACGCGGTGAAGGCGGAAACAGTTTGATAACTGGCTAAAACTCCCATAAAAATGTCCTCTGCACTGTATGCCTTCGGGCTTATGTTGTTATATTATGTGCGTGTAGATGTAATATGTCGAGTACCTAGTTTTTAGTTCATCAGTTTAACTTTTGTTAATATTATGCGCCACAAATACACTTTAACACCAAAATAGTACAAATAATAAAAAGTAAAAAAACTAAAACCCAACTACGACAAAAAACGCTGCTGAAAAAGTATAAAACAAGATTTTCAGAATACTGAACTGAACAAAGTTGCTAATGTAGTTGCAAGTAAATGGACACAGTAGTAATGTCATACAATACTATTCTGAAGTATGCAATATTCACTATGTAGAGATAAATTTTCATGTTTGGAAAGGCGTAGTCACACGTTGTCAAGGTGCTACGGTAGGTAGGTACCTATATGTAACGTGTGACTACGCCTTTCAAAATATGAAAATTTCCAATGATAAAAACATGAAACACGATACGTCAGAATGACAACCTTAGCAACCGGTAACGAATTGGGGAGAATGATAATATAAGAAAAGATTATATCGGAATGAGTTATGACTAGTTAGGAGAGTGAACCAAATGGAATGAGGAGACAATATGTGGAGAGAGATCGATCGGAATGCGGACACAATGTGTTGAGAGAGAACCAAACAGAATGCGGAGGCAATATGGAGAGAGAACCAAACGAAATGCGGAGATGTGTTTAGATAGCTGACAAGCCACATTATTAAGATTGATCACATCTTCCTGGCGAGGCAACAATACGTACATATAATGTACAGCGACGAACATGTTCCATATTTACAAGCATGAAACACATTTACATCAACGGGTTTGCTCTAGTCTGTCAGTCACTAATTCTTAACTTCAACTAATGTGCACAAAATTGCAGGCTTTGTACATGGTCGAACAAAGCATATCGCTTCTCTATGCCGCCCAGAAGCTTGCAAAGTGGGCAATCTGAAATGCACACCGTTTATACAACTTACATATATATTATACTCCATTTTCCCTTACTACATGAAACACGGCACACTTGTGCTGTTAGCCTCATAAACTATACAGTAATATAGTCGAGAGAACATCTCAGTACATCGGTGATACAGTGCACTTAGGTAGGTACCACTTAATAATTTCTCTCCGACTCACGTAGTGGCAGATATGCAATCGAATAGTTCCGAACAATATCGAACTTAGACGAAGCCTAAGCCAGTACATACACCGATTGGGTTCTAAATGGTTCCAATAAGATAAGTTGGAACACTTTGCCGATAACCGATGTACCGAGCACCGGTCTTGTGAGGAACTGTACCGAGTGCGTGAACTGCAGGGAATCAACGAGTCCGAGAGTGGAATAAAATCGCACTTTTGTCTAGATAACAATGTAACAGGTAAAGAGCAAGCGGTTCTATCTAAATCTTCACTGTGTTCATAAGAATTCTTTTATTTTAAGAGTATATTTATTATTCTTACAAGTATTCTGTCTTCTTATATGGCATTGGCAATATTTCAGGTATTTTATCAGTAGTACCAATACCTAGAAATATTTAATTTAAAAAAGCGTGACAAATAAATGTATCTAAATCCTACGTGATAATGTTAAGTTTGTGAGGATGTATGTGTGGATGTATGTGTGGATGGATGGATGGATGAATGTTTGTTACTCTTTCACGTAAAACTACTGAATTGAATTTTGAATGAAATTTGGCATCAGGTTATTTTTAGCTACGAATAACACAAAAAATAGTTTTTATTCCGACATTCTTATGTGATCCATACCTACTCGGGTGAAACCACGGGGCGCAGCTAGTTAAAAATTATATTTCAAATCAAATAAACTTAAAATTTAGGTACATTCATAGCAAAGTTATAAGATCTTCTGTGCCTCTGTTAGGGTTGCGTTTGTTTGAAAGAGATACCGTGCCCACGGCACACGGACGACTGAAGGAACACGCGTGGGTTTTACTCAGTACAAGTCTGACACGCCCTTCCGCTCTGCCCAGAGCAGGAGAGGTCATTTGATGATTTGGTCAGTACAAGTCTGACATGCCCTTCGGCTCTACCCAGAGCAGGAGAGGTCATTTGATGTTTTAGTCAGTAGTCTGACACGCCCTTCCGCTCTGCCCAGAGCTGGAGAGGTCATTTGATGATTTAGTCAGTACAAGTCTGACTCGCCCTTCCGCTCTGCCCAGAGCTGGAGAGGTCATTTGATGATTTAGTCAGTACAAGTCTGACTCGCCCTTCCGCTCTGCTCCAGAGCTGGAGAGTGTCATTTGATGATTTAGTCAGTACAATTGACTCGCCCTTCCGCTCTGCCCAGAGCTGGAGAGGTCATTTGATGATTTAGTCAGTACAAGTCTGACTCGCCCTTCCGCTCTGCCCAGAGCTGGAGAGGTCATTTGATGATTTAGTCAGTACAAGTCTGACTCGCCCTTCCGCTCTGCCCAGAGCTGGAGAGGTCATTTGATGATTTAGTCAGTACAAGTCTGACTCGCCCTTCCGCTCTGCCCAGAGCTGGAGAGGTCATTTGATGATTTAGTCAGTACAAGTCTGACTCGCCCTTCCGCTCTGCCCAGGGCTGGAGAGGTCATTTGATGATTTAGTCAGTACAAGTCTGACTCGCCCTTCCGCTCTGCCCAGAGCTGGAGAGGTCATTTGATGATTTAGTCAGTACAAGTCTGACTCGCCCTTCCGCTCTGCCCAGAGCTGGAGAGGTCATTTGATGATTTAGTCAGTACAAGTCTGACTCGCCCTTCCGCTCTGCCCAGAGCTGGAGAGGTCATTAGATGATTTAGTCAGTACAAGTCTGACACGCCCTTTCGCTCTGCCCAGAGCTGGAGAGGTCATTTGATGATTTAGTCAGTACAAGTCTGACTCGCCCTTCCGCTCTGCCCAGAGCTGGAGAGGTCATTAGATGATTTAGTCAGTACAAGTCTGACACGCCCTTTCGCTCTGCCCAGAGCTGGAGAGGTCATTTGATGATTTCCCATCTGCAAAAAAAAAAGACTTTTTGTGCTTCCTATAAACTTTCTTTTCGATGGTTATTCGTTATTTTGTTTCTTGATATTTGTTGTCAGTGATTTCTCGACCGACCTCGGCTTTTACGAACTTTGCATCTTCTTCACTACATTGTCCCTTTGTATGATTATATCTTTAAAACTGCGCGACGGACTTTGATGCGTGTTTTTTAATAGATATAGTAATATTAAAGAGGAAGGTTTGTATGTATAATAACATCCATTAAATAGTAGAGAAATATTATTATTTTTGAGGTTTCTAATGCGATGTCGTAAATAATTTAATGTTTTCCGCATTTGCAGTGAAACGCTGACTGAACCCTACGAGATTTATCAAAATAATGTACTAAATATTGTACACATTGAAAAGGTCTTTAGAAAAGTCCGTGATGATATATGTCTATCTCTTATGGATATCCAGGGGGGAGGCAGGGGGGTGTATGTTTGTTTGTTTGTTTGAACGCGCTAATCTCAAGAACTATTGGTCCAATTCGAATAATTCTTTTGCACTGGATAGTCCATTAATCCAGGAAGGGTTTAGGCATAAAATCACGCTGCAACCAATAGGAGCGGAGCATAACTAACTCCACGCGAACGGAGTCGCTGCCGGCCGCTAGTCTATGATAATAGTGCTGTCGCGTTCATAACTAACTCCACGCGAACGGAGTCGCTGGCGGCCGCTAGTCTATGATAATAGTGCTGTCGCGTTCATAACTAACTCCACGCGAACGGAGTCGCTGGCGGCCGCTAGTCTATGATAATAGTGCTGTCGCGTTCATAGCTAACTCCACGCGAACGGAGTCGCTGGCGGCCGCTAGTCTATGATAATAGTGCTGTCGCGTTCATAACTAACTCCACGCGAACGGAGTCGCTGGCGGCCGCTAGTCTATGATAATAGTGCTGTCGCGTTCATAACTAACTCCACGCGGACGGAGTCGCTGGCGGCCGCTAGTCTGTGATAATAGTGCTGTCGCGTTCATAACTAACTCCACGCGAACGGAGTCGCTGGCGGCCGCTAGTCTATGATAATAGTGCTGTCGCGTTCATAACTAACTCCACGCGAATGGAGTCGCTGCCGGCCGCTAGTCTATGATAATAGTGCTGTCGCGTTCATAACTAACTCCACGCGAACGGAGTCGCTGGCGGCCGCTAGTCTATGATAATAGTGCTGTCGCGTTCATAACTAACTCCACGCGAACGGAGTCGCTGGCAGCCGCTAGTCTATGATAATAGTGCTGTCGCGTTCATAACTAACTCCACGCGAACGGAGTCGCTGGCGGCCGCTAGTCTATGATAATAGTGCTGTCGCGTTCATAACTAACTCCACGCGAACGGAATCGCTGGCGGCCGCTAGTCTATGATAATAGTGCTGTCGCGTTCATAACTAACTCCACGCGAACGGAGTCGCTGGCGGCCGCTAGTCTATGATAATAGTGCTGTCGCGTTCATAACTAACTCCACGCGAACGGAGTCGCTGGCGGCCGCTAGTCTATGATAATAGTGCTGTCGCGTTCATAACTAACTCCACGCGAACGGAGTCGCTGGCGGCCGCTAGTCTATGATAATAGTGCTGTCGCGTTCATAACTAACTCCACGCGGACGGAGTCGCTGGCGGCCGCTAGTCTGTGATAATAGTGCTGTCGCGTTCATAACTAACTCCACGCGAACGGAGTCGCTGGCGGCCGCTAGTCTATGATAATAGTGCTGTCGCGTTCATAACTAACTCCACGCGAACGGAGTCGCTGCCGGCCGCTAGTCTATGATAATAGTGCTGTCGCGTTCATCTGTGATCCGACTGATAAGATAAGAATATATAGATATTTGAATAAGTTTTTATCTCATTCCTGCTCTGTGATAATTCCCTTTCAGCTCTGATGAGTGGGTTAATGAGACGTACTCGTAGGCAGTCAGTTGCGTTCAGTTATAAATAGTTTGTAACGACCAGATTCAGTTTGAAATATTTAAAATTGTTACAAAATGGTAAAACGTTATCAGATATTATGAAACGGTTCCTGAAATGTTTTGTGAGGTCTTGAACTTAACTTACTTACAAAATATTTTTGAACGAGTAACAATGAATAAACCATAATTAAATTTACAAAAGATAATGACTTTAAAATAATTAATTATTTTGTAAAATTACAAACAATTCTGAATCAACCAACTTATAATTCAAAATCAAAAATTCAGCAGCAAAGTTTTGATTATGAAAACTTGAGACTCAACAATCAAGAATTTTAATGAGAGGTTTAGGCGCAAAACGTTTTGGAAGTTTATAAATAATCAACGCTGGACTCTCAGCACAACATGGTACTTCCTAGTGGATACTGGACAAATAACATAGGGTACAGTCGTCTAAAACTTGTCAAAAATGTAAGAAAAATATATACCATAAAAGTATTTTTGGCCGATTGAAACTGAGGGGCTGTGGCTTAACTTTTTTTTTTATAAACTAGGGCTTCACCACGATCCCGCCTCATGGTAAGCAGATATGTAATCGGTAATGGTAAAGGCGCTAGTTTATTAAGAGCCTATTCACTCTAACCTTGAAGTCACTCAAATTGTAGTCCGACGGAAACACCGCCGCTGGCAAATGGTTCCAGTCCCTCGATGTACGCGGTATAAAAGACGAGGCAAAACTCTTCGGCTCGTTGTCGGATCGTTGTGGTGTCAAGAACGTAAGGGTGGAAACTCACCATACGACGAGTCATCTGATGACGGAACGGAGATGGGGGAATTAGTAATTAAATTACACAATTCTCTCGCACACTCTCCAAAATGCATCCTATAGAACACCGACAGGCTGGCTACTGTTCGCCTGTGCCCCAGGCTATGGAGACCATTTTGAGTCAAATCAGGGCTAAACATAAAGTTCGATTGATCACTTTAAATCTTTGCCGCGGCTGGTCCGTCGATGGAGGACCATCTTTTTATAACGAGAGCTCTCTCTGCCTTGGAAAGCCGTCATTCATGGAAAGACTTATCGACTTTCATCGATTATCCGATAATATTGACTTCCGCTCTTACGTATCGCATCATCCAGTAACTAGGTTGTGGAGGTGAGGTAGAAAGTGGCTCCATGTTTGGAAGCCGACTTCAATATAGTTGGGAAAAGGCAGATGACGATTATTAAACTCAGATCAAACCGTGAACGGTCTTAACATTACATAAAATGTACCCTCTCATACACGTATATAACAAAAAAAAAAAAATTAGATACAATTTTTACGAAATTAAAAAAAAAACACTGAATATAATGTAGTGTACAATAAAAAGAGTATTCTATTCTGTTCTAAAAGTCTAAGGATAATGCCTGGATAACTTGTAGATACTGTGCTTTTGCTAGGAAATAATTCCGTTTTGTTAAAACACTTATTTATTAATAACATTTTTTACGTAAATGCGCAAAAAGGGGCAGTTTATTAATCCAGAATGGCGTGAGCAGTCTTTATTTCGCAACACTAATAACGAAAGCATCGCATGACGTCAGGCGATCTCTTACAAACGGAGTGCATTAGCGCGCCTGCCAACACTTAATTAGTACCCGCGACTGCCAGCCGCACTTGTTTTAATTTTATTACTAATGTTTAGTAGTCACTGGATCAATTTGGCACCTTGGAAAGACGGTAGCCCCGCCCAAGTCTTGATTGTTTCGAAGGCCTTGTCATAGTCCACAAACACTAAGCATAGTGGTTTGTTATACTCCTCGACTTAGTTCTCTACTCGGACGGGTCTATGGTGCTAATGTCTTTTCGGAAGCCTGCTTGTGCCAAATTGACTATCAGTACATTGAGATGATAAAGTGTTAGTACAAAAACACTACCATATCAGTCCGCCTCCAGGATCAGGACTTAAAACCGACCCAATTGTAGCGCGGAGTGAGAAAAGGAGATGTCATATTTCCCAAATTGTTCACTGCTGCGTTGTAAGATTTCTTCAAGCTGCTGTACTGAAAAGTACTTGGCATTAACATCAACGGCGAGTACATCAATAACCTCCGAATTGCAGTTGATATCATGGTCAAGGCGGAGATCCTGCAAGGCCAGGGCAAAAAACTCAATGACCTCAGCGGAGCTTCCCAATAAGTGCAAAGCAGGCAGTGGCTCGGCAGCGTTCGGGAAGCTACGCTACATCTTCTCGTCGTCTAAGATACCACTGTGTCTAAAGGCTAAAGTCTTTCACCAGCGTGTGTTGCCAGTGATGACATACGGAACTAAAACGTGGTCCCTCAAAATGGGCTTCATACGAAGGCTCAAGGTCACACAAAGGGTGATGGAAAGAGCTATACTCGAAGTTTCTCGGCTCGAATCAGAAAAGAGCAGATACGCAGAAGAACCAAAGTCACCGACATAGCTCTTCGGGTCGCTAAAATGAAGCGGCAGTGGGCGGTGTACATTGCTCGTAGAACCGATGGCCGATGGGGCAGTAAGGTTCTGGAGTGGCGACCACGTACCTGGAGATGGAGCGTAGGGTGGTCCCCAATAAGGTGGACCGATAACCTGCTTCCGGCCAAGCCGATGGATACGGGTAGCACGGGACCGGTCATTGTGGAAAGCATTGGGGAGGCCTTTGTCCAGCAGTGGACCTCTATAGGTTGAAGAAGAAGAAGAAGTAACAGGATATATGAAGTGGGCTGTCTTTATAAGTAACTGGATAGATGAAGTGGGCTGTCTTTATAAGTAACTGGATAGATGAAGTGGGCTGTCTTTATAAGTAACTGGATAAATGAAGTAGGCTGTCTTTATAAGTAACTGGATAGATGAAGTGGACTGTCTTTATAAGTGACTGGATAGATGAAGTGGGCTGTCTTTATAAGTAACTGGATAGATGAAGTGGGCTGTCTTTATAAGTAACTGGATAGATGAAGTGGGCTGTCTTCATAAGTAACTGGATAGATGAAGTGGGCTGTCTTTATAAGTAACTGGGTAGATGAAGTGGGCTGTCTTTAAAAGTAACTGGATAGATGAAGTGGGATGTCTTTATAAGGTGACATAAACTTCACGGTACATAAATAAAGTATATCAACTCATCCTTTGTAAGAATAGCTTTTATTGCATACTAGCTTTCCGCCCGCGGCTTCGCCCGCGTGGAGTTCGGTTATATCACGTTTCTAAGAGAACTCTTCAAAAATCCGGAATCAAAACTATCCTATGTTATTTCTTAAGATTTACTCTATCTTTGTAGGTATCAGGTACCACGATGGAAAAATCTATCCATACTAATATTATAAATGCGAAAGTATCTCTGTCTGTCTGTCCGGCTTTCACGCCAAAACTACTTTTTTTTTTTTATTAGTTATAAACTAGTGCTTGACTGCAATCCCGCCTGATGGTAAGCAGTGATGCAATCGTTGATGGTAAAGCGCACTAGCTTATTAAGCCTATTCACTCAAAAAAATTGAGTGAATAGGAAGGAAGACGGCAGTTGAGCGAGGTGATGCAATGTTTAACCCAACAACACGACCAACGATGCTGCGCCAGAGGATGATCTGGAGACCCTCCACGACCAAACTCCCGACACAACAACATTAGGCACATCGTACCCGGCACTCATCGCAACACAACTGCTCAGACCCGTCCTCCGTACGGCTTCACCAGACATCATGCCGGAACACGACGGATCGCTTGGCGGTAAGACTTTGTCTGGTGGGTGGTAACTTATGCCTGCTGGCTGCTGGCTGATGTTGTTTTTGAACCGATTTTGATTAAATTTGGCACAGAGAATCTTTAAACCTAGGAAGGAAGACGGCAGTTGAGCGAGGTGATGCAATGTTTAACCCAACAACACGACCAACGATGCTGCGCCAGAGGATGATCTGGAGACCCTCCACGATAGGATAGTTTTGATTCCGGATTTTTGAAGAGTTCTCTTAGAAACGTGATATAACCGAACTCCACGCGGGCGAAGCCGCGGGCAGAAAGCTAGTATGCAATAAAAGCTATTAATGGCTCAACCAAAACCTGCTCACTCTCAACTGCGATAAAACAACTTTCATACCATTCGCTATCCGATGTAACAACTTACCCGAAAAATGTTTCTCCCTGAAAGCTCATAACTGCTCCAATCAATCTGCACCTTGCTCATGTCCGACAATTACAAAAGCTGACCATATAAAATACCTCGGTGTCCAAATAGACGGTGGACTACGATGGGATAAACAAGTTGACGCCATTTCTTCTAGAGCTATTAATCTACTCCATATTTTCAAATCCCTTAGAGAATCGGCTGCTCCCGAAACGCTGAAGATGGTTTATTATGCCTTATGTCAATCTGTTATTGGATATTACATAACGGTGTGGGGTGGAGCAAATAAAACCAGTCTTTTAAAGATTGAGAGAGCGCAGAGGGCCGTGCTGAAGGTGATGTCACGCAAACCTTTTCGGTATCCTACAACTCAACTTTACGCTGACTGCAAAGTACTTTCCGTGCGCCAACTCTATGTACTGCGGTCTACCATTAGGAAACATCCTAGCGTTCCCCAAGCTGACCCCACAAAAAGAAAGCAATTACCGATAGGTACCCCACATAAAACTACCTTTGCACAACACCAATACTATACTATAAGCACACACATATACAAACAAGTTCACAAAAATTTAAATATTGTCAATCTAAATAAATATGAAATAAAATCAAAATTGATGGAATGGCTTCTGGAGCGTGACTATCTGGAAACTGAATCCTTACTCAAGTATGTCACCTAACTTCCTAAATTTCTCCATTACACTCACCCACTCACACTACACACACACCCTCTTATACACACACACACTCACGCACACACACATTCACACATGTAGCGTAGGAAATTGAAATTTTTGGCATTATCACGACTATTCATTAATCTTGTACGACCCAGTCCACTTTTGTATTAATAATTAGTTAAAGCGACGAATCGCTGTCTCTCAAGATACAGGCTACCGCCTAGTTTGAGAGGCAGAGTTTCCTCTTTTGGTGTATAGATCAGTTATTTGTATACATAAACCATTATAACTATGTGAAATCTGCTCCTTTCTTGATGAAATAAATATTATTATTCTTATTATCTCCTTTATTTCAATAAATACACTTATAAATTATATTTTTAAATATTTCTACATAACAAAAATATACCTATATAAAAAACATTTAAAAATATAAAAAATAGTAGCCCACCGGTATCGGGAACAGGGTCCAAGCTACCGGCGGTCAGGGCTCCAGAGAGAGGAACTTCCCGACGATGCGAGCCGTGTCCAGCAGTACCGCTTTCTGAATCAAGCCCTTGATCCAGCTGCCTAACGAGAGCCTCCTGAGGTGTTGGTCGAGGCTCTTGGCTATTAAGCCATTGGCTGTCACGACTATCGGTACAATGATTGCTGAATCCACTTCCCACATGTCGACAACCTCGTGAGCCAAGTCAAGATACTTGATTTGTTTATCCTTCTCAGCTTTCACGAGGTTCTCATCATGTGGGATGGTTATGTCAACAATCATGCACGCCGCTCTGATCGATCCACCAGCACTATATCAGGCTTATTGGCAATAATAGTCCTGTCAGTGATGATGGATCGATCCCAGTACAATGTGATATGGTCATTTTCGAGAACTGGGTCGGCGTATACCTGTAGTACGGCACCTCCGATTCCACAAGGTTGTATTTAAGAGCAAGTTGCTGATGAATGATCCTGGCTACAAGGTTGTGTCTATGCAAGTACTCTCCGTTAGCTAGACGAGAACACCCGGAGATAATATGCCTTATTGATTCCCCAGGCCGGTGACATGCCCGACAGATGTCAACTGTGCCGTCTTTCACAATAAATCTCCGGTAATTGTTCGTCATCATAACTTCGTCCATAATTGCACATACAAAACCTTCGGTTTCCCCAAAAAGGTCACCGAATCGTAGCCAGGCCACGGACGCTTGTAAGTCTACATCAGGCCCGTGTAGGGCTTTGAAAAAGCGTCCGTGAAGCTCCTTGCTCTTCCATACCTCCATGCGATCATTGGTGTCAAGCACTACTGGTTTGCGCCAGTTCTCTTTCGCCAAGGAGAGCGGAGTGAGGCCCTTGTCAACTGCGACCACATCTCGATGCATTCCCACGTCGGTTGTTAGGAAATATTCTCTGAGACTGCATATCTCACGATTGTGGAGTGTCTTTGCGTTTAAAAAGCCTCGACCTTCACATTTTCGCGGGATATACAGCCTCATAACCGATGACCGTGGGTGATGCAATCGATTTGCAGTCAGCAGTGTACGGACTCTCCTATCCAGGGCGTCGAGTTCGGTTTGAGTCCATTTGAGTATGCCGAAAGAGTACACACACCTTGTTTCCGCCTGATAGAAGACTATTAAGTACTTTTTTCAGGCGGCCAAAGAAGCGTTCCTTCAACGATTGCTTCATGTCAGTAACATTGATACCCAACGCTTCCGACATACCCAAATACTTATAGGTTTCGGATGCGGAGAGGGCTCTAAGGTTTATGGAACTCGTGATTTGGGTTCCCACGGATTCCATAATCTCTCCTCGCTTTACATGCATGACTGCACATTTGTCCACACCAAATTCCATCCTGATGGAGCTACTGAAAGTTTCAGTAATTTTCAGTAGCTCCTTCAGTTGTGAATCGGTGTGAGCAAAAAGTTTCAGGTCATCCATGTAGAGCAGGTGCGATATAACCTGACCACCTCTCCTCAACCGATAGCCTAGACCTGAATCCACTAATAGTGTGCTTAGAGGATTCAGTGCTAAGCAAAACCAAAGTGGACTCAAACTATCGCCCTGAAATATACCTCGCTCGATCCTTATCGGTTCGCTATTCCTCTGAATATTTCGACATCCTGGATAGCGAAGGACTGTCCTCCATGTCCTCATACACGTCATCAGGAAGGTGCGTAGAGTTGCATCCACTTTATACAACTCCAGCACCCGCATGAGCCATGTATGTGGCACTGAGTCATAGGCCTTCTTATAATCTATCCAACATGTCGACAGATCCTTTCGGGAACGACGAACCTGTTGGCTAATGGCCATATCAATGAGGAGTAGCTCCTTAGTACCGCGGGACCAGCTCCTACATCCATTTTGAGAGGCAGACATGATGGAGTTGCTGTCAATATGCGTGGATTAAGAAATATAGAGATTTCAAACGTGTAAGAACTTTATAGACCATCGGTAAACACGTGATCGGCCTATAATTTTTGGGTTCCGCGGTGCTACCTGATTTATGGAGCAGGTGGGTTACTCCAGTTGTTAGAAACTGGGGTAGCGAACCAGACTCTAAAGCAGTCTGGAATTGAGATGCCAAGCGAGCGTGCGACCCGGAAAACCATTTGATCCAAAAGTTGTGCAGCCCATCCGGCCCTGGAGACTTCCAATTAGGCAACGGACGGACTGCACGAGCTACATCTTGGGGGAAGATGGTAATAGCCCCCATTTCTAGTACTGGATCGCAGGCTCGCTCAACAACCCGAGTCCAACTACCTTCGGTGTGACTGACAGGCACCGACCAGATATTGCGCCAGAATGAACACGTGGCATCATCATCCGGTAGGCACGTGTCAGTGACACCTTGGTCTGATCGCTCCCAAGCTCTATAGACCCGCCTTTCATCGCTTTGGAAATTGCGATTCTGAGAATACCGCTCAACTCTTCGCTTGTACCGACGAATACGGTTTGCCCATGCATAAATCTTCTGCTTAAAAAAGTCGATGCGCTCTGTGACGCGGAACAAATAGTCTCGAGTACTAGTATCAGTCCCCGAGAACGCCCGCCTCACAAAGCGCATCACTCTAGGGCGTGTATTGCCTTCCCTGAAGCTAATAAGCTTGCCAATGAGTGCTCTAGTCTCTCCGATACGACGTTCAATCCTGCACTGCCAAGCTGGTACAGCTGATTTTGGTCGTGTGGCTCTGTCATTGTCTGGGAATTTGACATGAGCCACACGACATATCGCAACAGCTCCACAGTACAAGATTGAATGTGTATCATTTAGATCTTTGCTGTCCTTTAAATAATTAGACAGCTGAGAGTCTAGAGCACACACCAGCGCCTTGTTTTTTTATGCATTATTATTATTATTATTAAACCCTGAGAAAGGACGTAGGCTACCTTTTATCCCGGAAAAATTTGATGTTCCCGAGGGAAATCTAAAAAGCGCGATATATTGGAACTCCACGCGGGCGAAGCCGCGGGCGGAAAGCTAGTGCTAATATAAAGCTGAAGAGTTTGTTTGAACGCGATAATCTCAGGAACTACTGGCACGATTCGAAAAAATATTTTTGCGTTGGATAGGCTTTAGGCTATATAACGTTATGCTACGACTAATAGGAGCAGAGCATAGTTAACTCTGCGCGAACGAAGTCGCTGGCGGCCGCTAGTACTTAATAAAGTTGTTATAAAATGGAATTCACTCAGTTTCATTTCCGTAACTTGTATTTAACATGTGTTTTTATTTTCAGCCATTATTGTCTCAATGCTGTTGGGATTCCACAAATAAAGAATCTTGAATCTCGAATCTTGAAGGCCTCTCTATGTACGTTCCTTCCACGTTTCTGTGTGCTGGTTTGTATTTGGTCAAGTAAACAGTCATGTAAAATTCACGAAAATTTATTGCCGATAAATTGCTTTGCAGTTCTTGCTGTTCTTGCAAATACAAGTCAAAGAAAGCTGAACTAAAATCGCCACAGACTGGGTGATTGTATCCTGATTTTGAAAAAAACAATTTAGCAACCGAAGCCCTTGATTGCGACCATCATATTGGAAATCTTTCTAGTTCTTTCCTAAAATAAACTCAAACAGCCGCTGCGACTGGCCCGTCCTGCGAATGAAAACCAAGTAGTATTTTTTCAGAACACCAATAACGCGGCTTGTTTAACAAATTATACTTAATTTCCGGCCCGTCGAGACCGCCCACTAATTATTCTTCTCAATATTTATAATGACAGAAACTTGTCTACCACCGATCCGCAGGGGAGCCGTAATGAAAGCTCGCGGGAGAATATCGGATTGCTCCATAAAGATTGTTTAAACAATTAACTACGACCACGGCTTCTTCTCTCTCCGCATCAGATACCTCCCCTCCCCAACCCCTCGCCCCAGTGTTGTTCAGAGACAAGATGTTTATTGCTTTCGAAATTTCTTTCCAAAGAGAACTTGATACAATAAGTTCAAACTTATTATTTTATTTGTACCTGAAATCTCAGTTCCTATCTTCTAAATGCATTAAAACGTGTCTGTCATCATCAAATGTCCATCCCAGTGTAGGTACTAAAAGAGTTTCAAATTAATTATTGAACAGCGAAGATTGGGTGAAGAAGCTCTTGTTTCTTTATAATGTCTTGTTTGTCCGTGTTCGGCTTCCCCTTTATCGGTTACCTATTCTCTAGTAGCATTATAGAAGCTCGTTGAGTCAGCGGACTCGTGAACTGATCTTAATAAATAAACCCATGTCAATAAAAGTGTTAATACTATGTTAATAAAAAACGTCTGGTACTCGGGGACTGCAGCAGTAAAACTGTTGCAAAGCATTTTTTTAGCAATTTATGCAATTAATTATTTTTAATCATAATATTTTTATTTATGCAGTATTTGTTTTTCTTTGATATTCATTCAAGTTACACTTTTTGAGCGTGGTGACCGATAAGAAAACATTTTTTTTCTATTGAATAAATGAGAAGTTAATATTGTTTGTGTAATTATTGAACCCTGTGAGTAAAGCCGACCATAAGCTGCAAGTATTAAAGGATTGGAAGTATGCTTTTTTTATCTGGATGGGAAATCATCAAATAACCTCTTCCGCTCTAGGCGGAGCGGAAAGCATATTACTGACTAAAACCCATCCATGTTTCTTAATGTTATCACACCACACTACCACCCAGTGTGGACACTTGTGTTGACTGGGGTGTGGAGCAGCACCAGACTGGGGTGTGGAGCAGCACCAGACTGGGGTGTGGAGCAGCACCAGACTGGGGTGTGGAGCAGCACCAGACTGGGGTGTGGAGCAGCACCAGACTGGGGTGTGGAGCAGCACCAGACTGGGGTGTGGAGCAGCACCAGACTGGGGTGTGGAGCAGCACCAGACTGGGGTGTGGAGCAGCACCAGACTGGGGTGTGGAGCAGCATCAGACTGGGGTGTGGGTGGGGTGTGGGGGGTGGGCCACTAATCCCCTCAACACTCGCATGAAGGCTCAACCTGTCATTCAGTTGGTTAGGGTGCTACCAAAACTTAACAAAATACTTCCTGTCATGACACGGTGCCAGAAAATTTATAATAATCTATAAAATCAGCTCACAGCTAAGTTTCTAATAAGTAGGAAACTGTAAGCATTGTTGTTTCATCATCCGTCGCTGTTGGAAGAATTCAAGTGAACTGTAGACAAATATTAAGTACATTTACGTTTACTGTAATGTGCTGGTTGAGATGTCCTCTGAGAACAATAATAGTACTGATAACAGTACGCCTGCTATGTACTATCTTCTTACCGTGAATTTGTTCACTTGCAGGTCATAAGAAGAACAAACATATTTTAGTAAAATGTCCCTATATACAATATGTAAAGAAAACCCTGTCCGACCCATAAGGATAATAAAGGTTAGGTAAACACATGACCAAATATAATATTTAATTTTACTTAATCGTCTTAGTAACAATACTAATGAATTTTGAAATAATCCTTTTTTCCCGGGAATTAATTCCAATTTCCCTGAAATTTGGTAATTTTAAAAAAAGTGACAACACCGGTATTATTATAAGCGAATAGCGACGCGAACAGGTTACAGGTGCCGCGTGCCCTGCCCCCCGCCGCCCGCCGAAGGGGTTGCTTGCCGCACATGTATTAAGTTACCTCTTTTTACAATATAATATTTATTTTTTGGGGGGATTTTTTTTTTAAGTTTAGCCTGTCTTTGTGGGCATTCATCCTAAGCCCGATCCAACAGCCTTTAGTAACAACTTCTCGCTGGTGAAGTCACTTTGTCGATAGCATTCTACAACAAACTGAGAACTAGCATCATCTTGCTGACTGAGCGACCCCTTTGACAATTTGAAAGTGCATGTAATTGGTTTATTTGAAATAAATATTTTGAATTTGAATCTAAATAGACTCGCCCGGAATTCAGCACTTACATAGAGTTCATACGAAGTTATTCGTTTAGGAGAATTAATAAACGTCTGCATTCCTAGATTATTTTAGACACTAGTTTTCTCATTAGCAATGCAATCACCTAGCCATAGATAGGTATGTATTTTTACTATAACCGATAATGTTTGAAGAGGCCTAATTTTTTATTGAGTATGTTTAACCAACTAGCATAATTATAATAGTAAAACCAATGTTATAAAAAGGAAAACTAAAACTAGGCACCATTAATTTGTAAGCTCATCGAACTGATGAGCCATTTGTTTTGTTAACTTTTTATTTTCGTTTCCATGAGGCTTTCTTGTTGTTTTTGGGTACCTACCCTTCAGGCTTCACGTACAGTAAGGACGATTTAAAAGAAAATATTATGAGATAGGTCTTTTAAGAACATTATGATATTGCTAAAACGGATGTTGGATGGTTTGTAATTCTCACTTGGACAAATTCTGTGTAACCTTTTTGATCGTCTTCTCGCATTGTGCAGTTTTGTATTCACTTAGATTTTATTTATTATTATATAACCCTCTGTTAGTTAATATTAATATTAACTAACAGAGGGCGTTCCCGTTAACCCGAAATAGTATAGCATACATACATGCTAAAAAAAATATTTCCATTCGAAAACAAAATGTTTTAAAATTTTTCCAATATGAAAATATTCAATAAAAATTTTAAATTGACATGTAAAAGAAACACACTGTACACGCGAACATGAAAGACGGCAACGTCGCAATTTATTTATACATGACGACTACTATTTTGATTTAAAACAGGAGGTTTCAAATTTATTTCCAATTAGATTTTTTTTTATTTGGATTTTTTTATGCTTATTTTTCTATGCTGATATTTTTATTTTAATCTATTAATGATATATATTAACGAGTTTAAGGGAACGCCCTCTGTTATTTAACATACTGTATATGACGGGGTGAAACCGCCAGGAAGGCGAGGCCGAAGTTCCGAATAATTGAAGTGTCTTCTCATCCAATGATTGTCATCCATCGTGGGCGGTATTTCGATAAAACTTTAAATTCTTATTATTTTAACCCTAGATAGGTAACGTTCGTCAAAATGACGAGCATCTAATAAAGATCTCCCTCTCCCTTTCTAATGGTTTAACCTACACACTTGCTGTTCCGCGCCAATTAAGGGACCGCTAGACTGCTTCACCCGGTGGTCACATTTAGCCGGTAAGTACTTTCGTTTTTGAGATAACTTCTGCATGCTCGTCTTTTTGACTAATGCTTAGCTTTTGCGTTACTTGTACTTTGTGTTAATTTTGTTTTGTTTTTTTAATTATATTGTTGTTAGTGAAAAATGGCTGCCAGGTCGATGACAGATGATGAAATAGTTCGTGTATTGTGTTAATTTTTGTTTTGTTTCTTAGTGACATCGTTGTTAGTGAAAAATGACTGCCAGGTTGATCACAAATGACGAAATAGTTCGTGCAATAGATGATGAAGATTGTGCCAACATAATTGATATTTTATATGATAACTAGCTGTGCCCGCGACTTCGTTCGCGTGGTTGTCGAAAACAAAACAAGATTCCATAAATTTAATAGTAAAGTGGCTAGAGGAGAACAACATAAAAATTAACCTTTCTAAAACTAAATTAATACACTTCAGTCAAAGGATCAACGTCAACAGCAATTTGAATATAAATTTCCATGACCAACCAATAGCAGAAGTAGATGCAATAAAATTCTTAGGGCTTCACATAGATAAAAAACTAAACTGGAAACCACATACCGAAATCTTATGTAAGAAAATTAGTAAAACTGCTTACGCCTTGCACACATTGTCATCTATAGTAGGTACTGAGGCACTGTTGACAGCCTACTATGGTCTAGCAGAAACCCATCTACGTTATGGTATCATTTTCTGGGGCAACTCAACAGAAAGGGAAACGGCGTTCAAGTCTCAAAAGAGATGCATACGTTCTGTGTTTAAAATAAAACCTACCGATAGTTGCGTTCCTTGCTTTGAAAGATATAAAATTCTTACGTTACCGTGTCTTTACATCTTAGAAATGGCGATTTTTGTTAAAAGTAATCCTCATCGTTTCAAATTATTAAATGAAGTAATTCCACGAAACAGACGCGACAATGGAAAGATATGCCTTCGGGCTGCGGGAACAGCACTTATGCGCAAAAGTGTGTTCTGTATGGCTCCGATCATATTTAATAAACTGCCTAAAAACTGGAGAGAACTGCCATTGCCACTGTTTAAAAAAATACTGCAGAACTTTCTTATTCGTAAAGTATATTATAATATTTTAGATTTTCTTTAATGAGAAAGATTTTAATGTTCCGATTGCATACAAAGGGAAGAACCACAATACATATTCCTAATAAAATGTAATTCTTTATTCTTATTTTTATACTCAACAATTTTTATGTACGTTTGTAACGCTCAATTATAATATATTGCATGCCGATTGGTAAAATATGGCTGATCTTACTACCTTTATTTATGTAACAATATTATTGTACCCATATTTGCAAAATAAATTGTCTTTGTCTTTGTAAGTTATGTTCATTCTTTTGTAGGTTATAATATTCGTCTCTCAGTGTACGAATTCTAAAGCTTTTTCTATGGTTTCCGGGCGTATGCAACGTATCTGCAATCGTTCAAACCTCGAAAATACGCTTGAAGCGTTAATTTACGATAAAGATCTCAAGGGTATCATGCAGGCTTACATAGGTCATTATAGTACTATATAGATTCTGGCAACGCTCATAAAACTCCTGCGCAGTGCTAGAACCTTGGGATAAAATAGCTAAATCGTTATTTAAAGCGGTCTCATCCCATTGGTCCGCGAAGTTGTTCACTAAAGCAGTTCGAATGCTTTGCCAATCGGATGGGATCCCGTTAGAATTCATTAAGCTAGCAGCAGAGCCTGTTAATTTGTTCAGAATCCCATTGAGAAGGGCACACCTACTTAGTTCACTACTGCTTTCACTACATAACAGGCCTACTAATTGGTCACATAATTTTAAAATTCTGGTGAGCACTTTTGACTTCCCGTCAAAGTCGGGTACCAACCTTAGGGCCTTATAAATGGTATCTAATTCAGACATACCCGTTTCTTCTTCTATACTACTCAAACTATGTAATATCTCTTCTACTAATTATAAAAAGTTGCCTACTACTAGTAACTGTCCTAGAGTCCTTCAATTTTCTTAAATGAAAAATATTGGCAAATTTTATTAACACTGGTTAGCAATGACATTAAAATTTTAAATCTCTTTGCTGGATAGTAAGGCTAGGACTGAGCAACCACTAAAAAGAATCTAGTGTACTCACATGAACATGTTTCGGTCACTCTGCGCTATCAATGACTGGATAGACCTCTGGTGCAGCACTATTTGTAGATTCGGATGCTCTGGATGCAGTTAGACAAGCTACGACGGGGCTTCACGCGATTACGGAAATCTTCAACGCGAAACGTTCCGCGAGCATCCTACCGACTGCGCCAATAACGTAGGGCTGCCGTTGAGGATGCAGAATGAAACGAATTTACTTATACGTTTAATTAATTAATTAACATTTACAACTAATTATTTCTAAGACGCGACAATCTGTTCGATGTTAGAACAGAAAGTGCAGCTCTTAATTCTACATTATAACTAAATTAAATCAAACGATATAACGCAATCGGTGAATCACAGGTTGGACCCTACGGTATGATATTTCTCGGTAGCGCTCGATGTTCGGGAGGTCTTGCGGTATATGCGGTACATTTGCATCACTGTTTATCACGCGGGATTGCGGTCAAATAGTTTAAAATTAAAAAATTAAAATGTTCTGATCATGTTCCACTACAGCAGTACATTATTCAACTCACAGACACAATCCTCAACTTTAACCCTAAGTTTCGATGACTTAATGACATCTCCGCGTAGAGAGCTGTACCTACGCTGGATGGTATTACTTTTCCTACTAAACACAACACTTTTTTATGTAATGTTATTTACGATTGCATTTTTACAACAATACTTTCAATATTATGACAGTTTTTGACAACGCTGTTGATTATGTCCCTATGACCTTCCCTTTCTTTGTTTAATTGTTGATGGCTTGTTATTTTTATCTGATTTGTCATCCAAACTCCTTCAAAGGAGATGTTTCAGTTTGGGCCACCACTATGTACCCTCTCGCTCGGGACGTACACACATGTGTGCTCTCTTAATCATACTACCTTCCACTCGCACGTACACACATGTGTGTACGTGTCGTCAAGTCAAACATCGGGTTATAATAATGTTTTGTCTTTTTCTTGACATATGATGTCTATGAGAAAGAAAAGGAGAAAATATCGCTCTTGAATTTAGTACCTGGACCCCGTACTCAAGCCAGTAAAAAAACAAAGAAATCTGTCTACAAAGTTTGTCCTTGGAAGCGTGTGAACCAAAATTTCGGTGCTCTTGTGTTTTAGGGGTATTTTTGAGGATAAAAAGGTATGTATTGTTATTTTATTATAGTTTATAACCAGAAGAAGCATGCAAATATATAATTTATGGTGTAAAAGTAAAGGCAAGTAAATAAAATGTGTTCGAAATTGTTACTGGGCTTTCGTGCTGAGAATTATAATTGGTATCTTGTGTACGCCATTTATGTAAGCTATTGTATTTATTTCGCAATCAGTAAAAAAAAATGCATTCCTTGTTTATTCCTCAACAAAACCTGAAAGTTTCAATGAAAAATAGTGCCCCATAACATAATAGGAGGGAAAAGTCCAAACTATTGCGATTTCGGTTATTTCTGCCGCTGCCATGTTCGCGAGCGAAAGGGAGTACGTCAATGTGAACATCTGCAAGCGGGAGGGTTCAGTTTGGGCCACCACTATGTACGCTTTAAAGATAAAAAGGAAAAATATAGGAGATTTTCATAAATATACTACTAAATTAATTTGAATAAAAATACAAGTATATTAATTAATTATTTGAAACGTATACAAATATATATAATTAATTATTTAAGTGAGATAACCCTTTATTAAGGTAGCCATGACACATTTTATGACGTTTGATTGGCGTGATTAGTGTTGATTTCAGTTGATTGCAATTAATTAACTTGACATTGGCACCGGTTTTTTGACGGGAAGGGTAAGGTGAATGTCACGCTCATTTTTCATTGGACTTTTAAATTATTTATAGTGTCGTTTACTAAATAAAAGCGCGTGATTTATGTAGTAAAAAGTGCATTCAGTAAATAATTCATAAAGAACATTGAAATATCGCAGCATAGTGACCACATCATGGCTTTACATCAAATCTCCTAGCAGTCGGCTCACGCGGCCGTTTTTTCAACTGTCATTGGCGATATTCGCCATTATTGTGAAATAATTTTATTAAAGAATTTCTATAATAACATACACGTGTTATTGGCAAAATTGTGGTATCTAACCACCGAGGCCATTTAAGAGTTGAAGTAGTATTCATTCTAAATAAAAGAAAGAAAGAGTTGATTGCAAGGAATTTCTATCTAAAGTGGAATGTGAACTATCGATCTAAACGCGGTCCGAGGGAGATAGCTTCACAGTAGCCCTCTGTCCATGTTATGTAAGGTGATTATTATAATGGAATTTATAAGGAATGTACGTAAAATATTTTTTTTTCACTTATATTACCTGAGTTTTAATGAACATTTGGGCATGGATGCGAACTTTTTAATTTCATTATTGAATTTTAAAAAAGGATGAATAAATTGATGATGTACGGACGTCAGCAGGTCAATCTATCCGAAACTGTACCTTTATATAAATAAAATATCTACAAGAAAGCAGATTTTAATGTCATTGTAAATACCCAATAAAAGTCACTTACTTATTATGCACACAATGACTAAGTGCACATTTAGGTATTAATTACTCCGAAATTTATGGTCACCCTACATATAAACAAAATAATTTGTATATGATTACCGCAAAAACCTTACTTAAAGAATGATATTCCGCATCCAGAGTATGACTCACTATTGCAGACATTAATGGCACCCTTTTTTACCATATTTTTCTAATCGAAATTGTTGGTTTCAAACAAAATTACAAAAAATAAATACGGGTAACACTTAGAAAGAGACAGAAGGCTACTGGGAAGCTTTCTCCCTCGGACCGTGTTCTCTTCAAATAAAGTTTTATTTCCGATCGACCTTATTGCTCTTGCGATAGAGTCTTCTTTTAAATAAGAGACGTATGCAAGTTCACATTACAGTTTAGATAGAAATTCCTTGGTTGATTGTGTTTATTTAATGGGCCGTATGTTCGGAATTCATATTTTGTTTTTTTCGCGGTCATATGGTAGATAATAAAGATACGACAGCCTTAGATATATGACACGTAAATGAAATGTCACTGTCAAAATCTTATTTCGCTTATTGCTGACCACGTATTAGTAGTTGTGTTGCACTCCTTGGCCGAGTTAAATTGAATCTGTATAAAAACTAAGCCAAAATATAGGAAATTAACATTTAAAACAGTTAACTATAGCGTAACTATACCTAGCATTAAATGTACAATGTGCTGGCCCAGGCTCCATACATTTCTGAAACATCTCCTTTAAAACAATTACATTTTTCCCTGACATGACAGCCACCGTGGCGTAGCGGTAGCTGACGCGGCCGCTGCGCAAGGTGGCGCGGGTTCGATCCCCGCACAGTGCAAGTATTTGTATGCATGAATATGAATATTTGCACTGGTCTGGTCGTGCCTCGGAAAGCACGTTAAGCCGTTGGTCCCGGTTGACATACGAACATCTAGTGGCAGTCGTTACGGGTTGTTGGAGCCCTCAAAAGTCCAACAATTGGTCTAACTGCAATGCTTCTATGTCGACTTCGGGTTGTGGAGGTCAGACGGCAGTCGCTTCACGGAAAATGTCGAAGTTTAGCCATAGCAGAAGTTGGACTGGTAAAAGCGGACCCCAGACTCCAAAGCTGAAAGACTTCGGATGCGACTGGGATTAACGCTGGGATGATGATGATGACATTTTTCCCTGGCATGATTGCAAAATTTTAAATTGCACTTTAAGACTGTGCGAGGTTTCTTAAGAAATCTTTGCAGAGCTGTGGCCTGGATTGAGGTTTGGCTTCCAATAAAGAAGTTAATGAAATAGAGTTACTGCAACCAAAGTCTCCTCCGGTAAGCTGGACTGTCATGAGGCCTCTCAAGCTGTTTTCAGCCTTCTGCGACCTCCGACGGAGGCTGCAGAAAAGTGCAGCCATCCCACCCTCCTAAGACCGTCGATGGAGGCTGTTACTGCTACCGCTTGCCTACTAGTGTCGTGGAAGATGATCAGAACAGCGCCTAATGGTACTAGACTGCTTATTCGGACCTACAGGAATAAATACAAATAAGAATAAGTGAATAGAATGACATATTAAAACTTACATTTGTGTCGAAACAGAACTTCTAAGTTAGACAACAAGCTGAGAAAATGTTTACGTAGGTACAGTCAAGACCAAAAGTCGAGTTACAATCTCACAAAACTATGGCCAAGCAATACTAGTTGTAGTTACGACCTTCTTCTATAATAAAGTTTGATACACACTTATACACTTTGACAACTTGCTGCCCGCTTATGATTGTTAGGTACTACTTACTAATTTCAACGCTCCCAGTAAGTGTTTAAATAGCCTAGCGGTTCTCGTCTTGATTGGTGTTCAAGGTGGTTCGAGTTCAAATCTAATAACTTAGAAAATATTTTTGAAATGTTATTTGGTGAGTTATGAATGCTGACAACAAAAATATGTAAAAATACCGATCCGCAACTTAACGATGATACTTTATTTTAAGATTTTTTCTATATTAGAGTCATTATAAAAAGATGACGGTAGATTTGAAACAAACTGAACAAAAAATATTCCACTACCTACAATAACTATTATTAACTACAATAACTCAAATAATATTACTTAGCTGTTGTTGGTTGGTGAACATATAGTTACGAGTTCGTGTTATTAGTTTTACTTTTTTAATCAATATGCAGGCATATGCAGCAATATTTTTTATATCAATATGCAGGCATATGCAGCAATATATCTCAAATATCATAATATGAAACCGGCTTTTGTGTAAGTTGTTTTTATTATTATTTGGGTAAGGTGCAAACCAATCTCTTGTTGAAAGTGTGTAATAAATTTGTTATTGTTTTAGAGAACTACTGTAAGCCAAAGTCAAGAGGTTGGAGGACGAAGGTGGCTTATGTGTCGAGACAAGTGGAACGAAACAACAATATTTACCGTTGAATAAACCTTTGAATCTTGCGAAGAAGAGAGGTTGCATTTGTGGTTTAAAAATAAACTGGCGATACTGGTGGAGACTTATCGAGCTAAACAAAAAAAAAAACAATTTATAACAATCACAGTGCAGAAGTGTCCTACAAAGTGTTTTAAATATATGTCATTATATATCGTAATAACGGACTCTAAACCAACTCGTAAAGTAATTTAGCTAAGTGACAGTAATATGTTCGGTTGGCTTAATGGCTAACAGATGTCGCCTTTTGCAATTTCAATACAAATTACTTTTGGTAAATTATAAAAACAATAATTTCGGAATTCGATAAGAAATAAGTTCGTTTACTTTTGAACTAAGAAAGCGCTTGAAGATTATAATCTCATGCCTTCAAACTCCGAAAAAAGGCACTGCAGGATGGCTTGATGACAGTGCTTATTACATTTACAATTTTTTTGCGTGTATAGCATACGCAAAAAAATTGTAAATGTAATAAGCACTGTTTTGTGTTCTAAGTATAGATTATTTTATGATTGTAATAATATTCAGGTTAAGCTTCAATCCTCTTTTCTTTAAGAAAATGAATAATTAAGCTATAACCTCTTTAATGATAACATGTAATACTATAACTTTCATATCTAAAAACCAAAAATGTTTTTTATATTTTTTACCATAATAATATCATAAGTTTGTCAAGGATTACTTTTATATAAAATATTACAATGCTGCCATTTCAACGTTTGTTTCATTTATTAGTTTATGTATATCTATACCGAATAATATATAACTTTATAATATATTGCATTATATTATTTATTATATTACATCTATAGTAAACTAAAACATATAATAAAAACCTATTTTGGTATAAATATTCAGTAAATTTTCCTATTCGTTTAAATATTATTTGCAAACATTTTTATTTTAAAATACAAATCAGTTATCATAATTTTAAATTATATGAAACAACAAAAAGATTTGCTGTTCTTAAGGATCGAACCCACAATCGCTCGCTTATGATAGACCATTGTTAAGTGCGGCCGCTAACTTAACTTCAAATGAAGTAACGAAATTTTGCATTACTTTAAAGAAAGATGAAGACTGCGATAATAAAAATAATGCGTTAGTGTGCGTGGCCGGTTTAGCGCAGGCGACAGTAGTCTTTAAGGTGGGAATGGACTTCTACAGCTGATTGTACCTAAATTGTCACACAAACCGAAATTGTAACCAGGTCCAGTACTCCGGTCTAGGACATAAATTCAAATGATCGATTAGACGCGGGCACTGCAATTCGCAAAATTGGCATGCCATTGTGACTGGGACAACTTCACGCCGAACTGAACAGTCATACGTCAGCTATGCGGAAAATTTGAGTATCAGTGTACTCAAATTTTCCACATAGCTGACGTATAAGTAAACTATAATAATAATCAAGCCAAAATAATGCATAATGCCATATCTCATTGTACTGGGATCGATCCATCATCACTGACAGGACTATTGTTGCCAATAAGCCTGATATAGTGCTGGTGGATCGATCAGAGCGGCGTGCAATGATTGTTGACATAACCATCCCACATGATGAGAAAGCTGAGAAAGATAAACAAATCAAGTATCTTGATTTGGCTCACGAGGTTGTCGACATCTGGGAAGTGGATTCAGCAATCATTGTACCGATAGTCGTGACAGCCAATGGCTTAATAGCCAAAAGCCTCGGTCAACACCTCAGGAGGCTCTCGTTAGGCAGCTGGATCAAGGGCTTGATTCAGAAAGCGGTACTGCTGGACACGGCTCACATTGTCAAGAAGTTCCTCTCTCTGGAGCCCTGACCGCCGGTAGCTTGGACCCTGTTCCCGATACCGGTGGGCTACTATTCTTTATATTTTTAAATGTTTTTTATATATATTTTTTTATGTAGAAATATTTAAAAATATAATCTACCTATACGTGTATATATTGGAATAATAATAATAAAAGCTGGCAACACCAACGTCATCATCAACGTTTATTTTTTCTCATCTTATTTATATATATAATTATCATAATAGAAGCTGTTTTATATTTATTTTAATACCTGAAATACATAAAAATCAGAGCCTATACCTATACAATGCAAATAATTTTTTTGAATATGTCGACGCCCCCGAGGAATAAACCGGTAATCGCAAAAATCAAATTTTACAGGAAAAATGATTTAGGGATTTTCGCGTATAACTTTTCAACAAAAGGTTCATCAAAGGGTTTAGGTTCAAAGGTTTCAACAACTTTGTTATATGACGTGAAAGCTAATTTTTATCCAAATAGTTTATGGTATTGAGCGTAATTTTTCAATGTAGGTACACAATTCAATGTAGGTAATTAGTTATTCACCAAAATACGTATAACCGAAAATAATTTAATTTAATTTTTAGGGTAAGGATAACTTACGATCCTGACTTATAATATTATTTCAGTAATGTTTAATTACCGAATTATTCTTGTGAATTTCATAAAAAATCGTAGACATAATATTGCTTTACTTGATTATTAAACATGATTTTTCAATACAGAGAGAGATTGTAATGTTCAGTTACAGACTTATTGCGGTAAAATTTTAAATAATAAAACCATTTTTTTCCGAAACCATAATCAACCATTACTGTTGAAACTTGGTAGGTAGATGTATTCTGTGAACCGCATTAAGATTTTGATGAAAAAAATAAAAAAATAATAATAAATATTGGGGGCTCCCATACTTAGAACTGAAACTCAAATTTTTTTTTTTCATCAAACACATACGTGTGGGGTATCTATGGATAGGTCTTCAAAAATGATATCGAGGTTTCTAAAATATTTTTTTTTCTATATTGAATAGTTTGCGTGACAGACGCTTCCAAAGTGGAAAAAAGTTGCCCCCCCCCCCCTCTAACTTCTAAAATAAGAAAACGTAAATATAAAAAAACATATGATGTACATTACTATAAAAACTACCAACGAAAATTGTTTTGAACGAGATCTAGTAAGTAGTTTTTTTTTAATACCTCTTAGATCGTAAACCGCTTATTACCGCGTAATCGTTCATACAACTAACTTAAATCCTTTAATTTCACAAATAAATGGTACAGAACCCTTTGTGCGTGAGTCCGACACGCACTTGGCGGGTTTTTATAACTGTTGTGGGGTCTAACATGATGGTGTTATTCAAGGATGTGGACGAATGGATCCTAAATATATCCTTAATTTCGTTTTCTGCTATCTGAGGTCCAAGGGTTGTACTGATTTAATCACATTTACCAGATCCAGTTTAGATTCGTTCAGTTTTTTTGAGATGTTCTTCATTTCCTGGCGCGTGTTTTTTGCTTGCTTTTCCAGTTGATCCATCCGTTCTTCCAGCCTCTTAATGTACAACCTACTCTTTTATCTTTCAGCCTCATATTGTGACATTTTATTTATTACCTCGTCATATTTCTTTGCGGTGATATCTACATCATTATCATTATCTACAGATTGTTGCAGTTTGCTGTACTGAGATTTAATTTCTTGAAGTGAGGTTTGCATAGAAGATAAAAATGATGATTGCTCTTTTCTAAGATCTTTTATCATAATAGTTATTTCATGTTGAAAATCTTCTACGTGGCCCAGGTTTCCCTGATCCGGGTGTTTCCTCTTAAACAGACAGGTGATATTAGAAGGAGCGTAATCCTCAAAAGTCCTTTTGGGAATTTAAATTCGGTTCAGAACGATGGTGAGTAGGTGAGGTTTCATTTAAAACAGCTGGCGACAATGGTGGTGTTCGTTTAAGTGGCATTTTATATGAAAATATAAATAGCAAAAAGAGAAACAAAATTTAAAAATGGAAAAAGTTTGCTCGGGCCGGATTTGAACTTGCGACTCGTCGATATGACGATGTTGCGCTCGAGGTGACTTGTATTTGACGGAGCTAACTAAGCTTCTGCAACACCACCCAAATTAGTGATCGCTATTCGCAGAATAGATATTGCCAAAAGCAGGGTAGTTGGGAATATTTTGTTTGATGATAGTCCAGAATTTACAATTCTTTGAAGTTGTATAGACTATAATACAACTCTAGTCATCCAACAGCTGTATACCTAGCAGTAAACAGTTGTTGGATGGCTGTGGCCAGCACAGCACTCTCTCGCTACCAAACAACTACTTGGACTAGTATAGCCATGTACAGAATGTCCAGGGTGCCAATCAAGGCTTTTTGTTTTGTTTGGGATTGGAAATCATCAAATGACCTCTCCGGCTCTGGGCTGAGTGAAAGGGCGTGTCAGACGTTTACTAACTAAAATCCACTCGTATTTCTTCACTTGCCTGTGCGACGGCCAGAGCCACGGTTTCTTTTTTAACCAACCCGCAACCTTGATCCAGGAGTCATCGATCTTCGTGGATCCTGTCACGATGTGCTGACATATTTTTGAGGCGCGCGTGGAACACAACGCCCCGTCGACTCAGGCCTGGCCCTACTGGGCGGCGAGCTGCCCACTGATCATCGCCCGCAAGCCCGGAGTCTGGGAGTTCGGTATCGTCTCCCGACCAGGGCGTCTCCTGCGGCGGCCAGTAGCGTGAGGGCGCTGGGATTCCCGCTGCCTCACGCGCTCCGTCTCCTCCTTTATGCTTTTCAAGCCTTAAGCTTAGTGTATTCGTCACTGAATATCTTTGTATTTCCCAAGTTTTTTAAGGAGCTTGACTATTGTTAATATGCCTTTCATGTCTTTTTTTTTTTGTTGGGATGGGAAATTATCAAATGACTTCTCCCGCTCTGGGCAGAGCGGAAGGGCGTGTCAGACTTTTACTGACTAAAACCCACCCGTGTTTCTTCACTTGCCTGTGCGACGGCCAGGGCCACGGTTTCTTGTTTAACCAACCCGCAACCCTGACCCAGGAGGCATCGGTCTTCGTGGACCCCGTCACGACGTGCTGACATCTCTTTGAGGCGCGCGTGAAACACGACGCGCCGTCGACTCGGGCCTGGTCCTTACCGAGCGGCGAGCTGCCCACTGCTCACCGCCCGCAGGCCCACGCCTACGGTGGCTGGGAGTTTAGTGTCATCTCCCGACCAGGGCGTCTCCTGCGGCGGCTAGTGGCGTGAGGTCTCTGGGATTCCCGTTACCTCACGCGCTCCGCCTCCTCCTTTGCCAGCATCACTGCTTCGCAGAAGGAGGTGACGGCCTGCCATGCACTCTCGCTCCGGACCATGGCCTGGACCAGGGTCGGACGCGAGAGATCGCCGCCGATCGCCGCTACGAGGCCACGGCGGTGCTCTACCCAAGCCAGGCAGACCTCCACCGTATGCTCCACCGTGTCCTCAGGGCGATCCACACAATGGTGACACCCTGGCGTTTCCTCCCGCCTTATACGGAACAGGAACCTCCCGAAACAACCGTGTCCGGTTAGGACCTGCACCAGGCGGAAGGTGAGGGCGCCGTGGCGCCTCTCTAGCCACTCCTCAAAGAGGGGACTTACCGCCGCTATTGTGGCGTGCCCATTTCATGTCTCACTTATGGTGGCACGTGTTTTGGATTATTATATTCCTGTGGTAGCTAACTGTCTTTATAATAATTATAGCTTGCGAATAGGACGCAAAAAGACAGTTGATTCGTTCGACGAATTTTTAAAAATCCTTCCGTGATAATAAAAAAGAGAATATGTATGGAACTCTGGTACTAAAATTTACGCTTTTTTTTCTTTCTTTTCATATCTAAATTGTTATTTCTGTCACAACGTTTGAAGGTTAAGAGACGACAACTTGAGTTGTCTGTCACTGAATGAATGAATAATATTATGTAGATAGCCGTGTTCATCATCCTAGTGTTCGGCCTCCCACAAAAACATTTTTGTTTATTTTATATTAATTTGCTTGTCATCAAAAACAGTACATTGGAAAAGTTGAGCTAATTTCAATTTATTTCAGCCAATGAATTACTACGTAGTATTATGTTCACGCTAGAGTATGAATAGAAATTGTGGCCACTCAGAGCGAGCTGGCGCCCGAGACATGGGAGAACTTGACCCAGTTGGAGCGAGTGAGATGACATCGAGTATCGCACACAACGGTTTGATTGTCAAGAGAGCGTGCTCTGAAAATAAATCTTGGTTGAATGTCTCTTTATTTTGGGTTTGTCTTTTATCCATGAGTTTTATTTTGTTTCTATATAGTACGAAGATCTGAATACCAAAAACAAACATATATATGTTTGTTTTTGGTGGTAAAATATAAGAGGAATTAGACTTTAAAAAATTCAGTAGCAATTCGCTCGTGGCTTTTTGCGCGTTTATCGTTTGGTATTGAAATCAGTTAAAAACTAAAATTCATCCCCGTAGGAGGGGTTCACATCGGCATCGGGCCCACTATTAGTAGACCCGCTGCCGATGTGAACCCCTCCTACCTTTATGTGGGAACCCAACGGTGTTGTGAAGAATGAAAGCATGAAAGCACATGGACTCGGACTTGTGCAAGGCCACATCTTGTCCGTATTGCCGGATCCTCTCGACGATTCGATCGACCTCCCTAGCGCCAGGACCAGCTTGTCATCGAGAAAGTTTTTTTTACGATCGTCACCGATAGGTAGGTCAGCACGCAGCACCTAGTCGTGCCCGACGTCTCACAGATGCTGCCCCAGGATTATTCCCTATGGGACACTGCACGACATCTTTCGCCGATTCCAAGCTTCTTGGTTACCAGGGCTGAATAAAGGCCCTATCGGGTCTAACTCTAGGGCAGGGTGTTGAATGCATTGGCGATGTCTAGTGACACTGCCAAGACAACCCCTATCCCGGGCCGCAGCATCTCCTTTCGTGTGGGCTCACACACGTGGGAAATCGTCCACAGTAGAGCGCCCCCTGCGGAAACCAAACTGGTTCTCTGCCAAATCTAGCCCCGCCCGCATGAGTTGCCGGTAAGCGGACGAAGAGTCCGCAGGGCATCTTAGCTTCTACATGAGGACCACTTTCCCTCGTTTTCTAACGAACGTTGGTACCTTTACGCCCACTGGGCGGTCCTAGACAGGGATAGAAACTTTCCGTGAGTGTTCGAAATAAATAATCTCGAAAAACAATTACCGATTTGCTGGGATTCGAACCGCCTCCACCCAGCTGGTTTGAGCCGATCTCAGACCGCGTCTTCAACCACTCGACCACGCTACGAGTGACGCACCGCGCAAAATACACAGCTGCTACATGTGAATACCTCTACGCTACGACGCGACGTCAGCGCTACGAGTCAGCCGTGTGGTGGGGATACTTGCTACGAGTGCGTGCCTACGCGCGCATATCGGCTACGCTGCATCGTCTACACGCACAGTTGTGTGAATCATCATCGCGCGCCTAGTTTACATTATTTTGGTAAATATATCTAAAAACCTGTGAATAATATGTCGGTCAAGCGAACACCCCCTAAAACACCTACCACATGTAACATAGAATATACCAAATCGGAATCAGATCTAAATTCTTTACAATTTGGCGACGCTGCCTTTGTAAATATAAATCGGGTCAAACGCCCGCGCCATACTCAATCACCTGGAGGCGAAGAGCACGATTTGAAGCATGAAATAGTGGGGCTGTTAAAAGGCTGGAAATCAGAACTCGATACCAAATTCAACGCCATTTGTGACAAACAAAATTCGCTTATCGCTAAACTCTCCACCGAAATCTCGGAGCTAAAGACACAAACATTTAAGATTAAAGAATCGAACGACGAAATAGCTACCTCAATGACGTTTATAAACAAACAATACGAGGAAATAAAGTCTGGATTAGATTGCATGCAAAAAGAAAGGCTGGAGCAACGAAAATGTTTAGAGAAACTTGAACGAAAAATCCAAGACTTACAATTAAAATCGCGATCTTCTAGCATTGAAATCAGAAATGTCCCTGTGAAAGATAAAGAGAATAGCGAAGACTTCACAAAAACTGTCAACAAAGTAGGACAGGCTGTCGGAATCAAAATTTCCGCCACCGATTTAAGAGATATATATCGCTTACCAGGCAAAGTTGGCGCAACCCGCCCGATTGTAGTCGAACTCCAGACCGTCCAAATGAAGTCAAATACTTTGACCGCTGTTCGAGATTTCAACAACAAAAATAAAACCATGGAAGATAAACTCAACACAGAATTGATAAACATCCCCGGAAAACGACAACCAGTGTTTGTTGCTGACTATTTGCCTGTGAGCTCTAAGAAATTGTTTCACATGGCCCGAGAATTTGCCAAGCTCAACAAATTTAAATTTTGCTGGACCTCTAATGGGAATATCTTTCTTCGCAAAGAACAGGGGGATAAACAAATACTAATTTCCTCGGAACAATGTCTCTTGGATTTGAAGAAAAATTTGTGACTAATTGGTTATCTACCACTATCTTTACTATGCTGTTATTTTCTATATTCATTTACCGATTTAATGTCAAAATCAGCTGCTCGTACTAATGTCTTATGGAGTAATAGCAAAACTCTTTGTAAACATTTTTATAATAATCTTATGGTAAGGACCAATCTGCTTAGTCGAATCACTGAACAAATAGATAAAAAACAGCCGATTGAACAGGCAGGCTTCCGATCAGGATTTTCCACACATGACCATATACATGTAGTAGAACAACTTCTAGAGAAATACAAAGAATACAACTTTCCTTTATATGTTGCATTTGTGGACTACTCTAAAGCCTTTGACAGTATAACGCACAACTCTATATGGAAAGCACTTAAAGCATGCAATATAAACAACACATACATAAATATCCTAAAAAACATATATTCCAAAAGTATAAGTCAAGTCAAGATAGAAAGAAGGGGAGACAACATTATAATAGGCAGAGGCGTCAGACAAGGTGATCCGATATCCCCTAAACTATTCATAGCCGTGTTAGAGGATATATTCCAAAACATAGACTGGAAAAATAAAGGGCTCATGATAAAAGACCAACACCTAACACATTTAAGGTTTGCAGACGACATTGTGCTTTTTGCTAAAACAGCAAATGAGCTTGAGAATATGTTACATACAAGCCTTAAGCGGAGAGAGCAAAAAGGTTGGTCTGGACATGAACCCAGACAAAACTAAAGCCATGACCAACTCCCACAGAAAACCAATACATGCAGACGGGAAACTAATAGAGTATGTAAATGATTATATTTATCTTGGTAAACTAGTTTCTTTTAAAACAAACAGCAATGAAGAAGAAGTGGACAGAAGAGTCAACATCACATGGAAAAAATTTTGGGCACAAAAGGAAATACTTAAAGGACATTACAGCTTGGACCAAAAAAAGATAATAATGGACAAGTGTCTCTTGCCAAGCCTAACGTACGGATGTCAAACTTGGGTTTACACAAATAAAATAAAAAACCGGCTATTGACAACACAAAGAGCAATGGAAAGAAGTATCTTAAAGTTAAGGAAAATTCAAAAAATAAGAAGTGGAACCATTAGGAAAAGGACAAAGGTAACAGACGCTCTTCAATATGCTCTCCAACAAAAATGGCAGTGGGCTGGGCACATCTGTAGAATAAAAGATAACAGGTGGACACTGAAAGTAACAAAATGGAAGGGACCACTAGGGAAAAGGAGCATTGGGAGACCAAAGAGACGGTGGGCCGAGGACATACAAGCGATAGCAGGAATATGTTGGATGGAAAAAGGTCAAGACAGAGAAAAATGGAAAAAATGGAGGAGGCTTTTACCCGAAAGGGATCCGAATAAATAAACTAATTGTACTAATACTAGAAATAGCTATAAAGTTAACTAACACTAACCTACTAACAAACATTTGAAATGTAAAAAAAATTATGGAACAAATAAAGCTTTATTATTATTATTTCTTTTATTTACCTTCCTTACATATAATTTACATTTTTAAATATTTGTATAAAAAAAAAACAAAAACATTTAAAAATATAAAAAATAGTAGCCCACCGGTATCGGGAACAGGGTCCAAGCTACCGGCGGTCAGGGCTCCAGAGAGAGGAACTTCCTGACAATGCGAGCCGTGTCCAGCAGTACCGCTTTCTGAATCAAGCCCTTGATCCAGCCGCCTAACGAGAGCCTCCTGAGGTGTTGGTCGAGGCTCTTGGCTATTAAGCCATTGGCTGTCACGACTATCGGTACAATGATTGCTGAATCCACTTCCCACATGTCGACAACCTCGTGAGCCAAATCAAGGTACTTGATTTGTTTATCTTTCTCGGCTTTCACGAGGTTCTCATCATGCGGGATGGTTATGTCAACAATCATTGCACGCCGCTCTGATCGATCCACCATCACTATATCAGGCTTATTGGCAACAATAGTCCTATCAGTGATGATGGATCGATCCCAGTACAATGTGATATGGCCATTTTCGAGAACTGGGTCGGGCATATACCTGTAGTACGGCACCTCCGATTCCACAAGGTTGTATTTCAGAGCAAGTTGTTGATGAATTATCCTGGCTACAAGGTTGTGTCTATGCAAGTACTCTCCATTAGCTAGACGAGAACACCCGGAAATAATATGTCTGATTGATTCACCCGGCCGGTGACATGCCCGACAGATGTCAACTGTGCCGTCTTTCACAATGAATTTCCGGTAATTGTTCGTCATCATAACTTCGTCCATAATTGCACAGACAAAACCTTCGGTTTGCCCAAAGAGGTCACCGTAACGTAGCCAGGCTACGGACGCTTGAAAATCTACATCCGGCCCGCGTAGGGCTCGGAAAAAGCGTCCGTGAAGCTCCTTGCTCTGCCATACCTCCATGCGATCGTTAGTTTCAAGCACTACTGGTTTGCGCCAGTTCTCATTAGCCAAGGAGAGCGGAGTGAGGCCCTTGTCAACCGCGACCACATCTCGATGCATTCCCACGTCAGTTTTCAGGAAGTATTCCCTGAGACTGCATACCTTGCGATTGTGGAGTGTCTTAGCGTTTAAAAAGCCTCGACCTCCACATTTTCGCGGGATATACAGTCTCATAACCGATGACCGTGGGTGATGCAATCGATTTGCAGTCAACAACATACGGACCCTCTGATCCAGGGCGTTAAGTTCGGTCTGAGTCCATTTGAGTATGCCGAAAGAGTACATCAATACCGGCATGACCCAACCGTTGAAAGCGCGCACCTTATTTCCGCCTGATAGAAGACTATTAAGTACTTTTTTCAGACGGCCAAAGAAGCGTTCCTTCAACGATTGCTTCATGTCAGTAACATTGATACCCAACGCTTCCGACATACCCAAATACTTATAGGTTTCGGATGCAGAGAGGGCTCTAAGGTTTATGGAACCAGTGAGTTGGGTTCCCACGGATTCCACAATCTCTCCTCGCTGTACATGCATGACCGCACATTTGTCCACACCGAATTCCATCCTGATGGCGCTACTGAAAGTTTCAGTAATTTTCAGTAGCTCCTTCAGTTGTGAATTGGTGTTAGCAAAAAGTTTCAGGTCATCCATGTAGAGGAGGTGCGATATAACCTGACCACCTCTCCTCAACCGATAGCCTAGACCTGAATCCTCCAATAGTGTGCTTAGAGGATTCAGTGCTAAGCAAAACCAAAGTGGGCTCAAACTATCGCCCTGAAATATACCTCGCTCAATCCTTATCGGTTCGCTATTCCTCTGAATATTTCGACATCCTGGATAGCGAAGGACTGTTCTCCATTGTGACATACATGTCATCAGGAAGGTGCGCAAAGTTGCATCTACTTTATACAACTCTAGCACCCGCATGAGCCATGTATGTGGCACAGAGTCATAGGCCTTCTTGTAATCTATCCAACATGTCGACAGATCCTTTCGGGAACGACGAACCTGCTGGCTAATGGCCATATCAATAAGGAGTAGCTCCTTAGTACCGCGGGACCCGTTCCTACATCCATTTTGAGAGGCAGACATGATGGAGTTGCTGTCAATATGCGTATTAATTTTTGCTTTCAAAATGGATGTAAGAACTTTATAGACCGTCGGTAAACATGTGATCGGCCTATAATTTTTGGGTTCCGCGGTGCTACCTGATTTATGGAGCAGGTGGGTTATTCCTGTTGTTAGGAACTGGGGTAGCGAACCAGACTCTAAAGCAGTCTGGAACTGAAATGCCAAGCAAGCGTGCGACCCGGAAAACCATTTAATCCAAAAGTTATGCAGCCCATCCGGCCCTGGAGACTTCCAATTAGGCAACGGACGGACTGCACGAGCTACATCTTGGGGGCAGATGGTAATAGCCCCCATTTCTGGTACTGGATCGCAGGCTCGCTCAACATCCCGAGTCCAACCACCTTCGGTGTGACTGACAGGCACCGACCAGATATTGCGCCAGAATGAACGCGTGGCATCATCATCCGGTAGGCACGTGTCAGTGACACCTTGGTCTGATCGCTCCCAAGCTCTATAGACCCACCTTTCATCGCTTTGGAAATTGCGATTCTGAGAATACCGCTCCACTCTTCGCCTGTACCGACGAATACGGTTTGCCCATGCATATATTTTCTGTTTAAGAAAGTCGATGCGCTCTGTGACGCGTAACAAATAGTCTCGGGTACTAACATCAGTCCCCGAGAATGCCCGCCTCATAAAGCGCATCACTCTAGGGCGTGTATTGCCCTCCCTGAAACTAATAATAATAATAATAATAAAAAAAAAACTGGCAACACCAGCGTCAACTAATCATATTCGTCAAGCTCCAAATTATATATTCATTTAAAATACATTTTACAATCAGTTTTATCAACATTTATAGAAAAACAACAAAGAAAACAGCTCAACATCAGTTATATCCTTTTTTTTAAAATAAATATGAAATAATGTGCAACAATGTATATAAAAAACTGCCGAACCGGAGGTGACATGACAGCTGTCACCTCCGACAAAACTGTAAAATTCAGACGAAGACGATGTTGACAAGATCTGCCGCTCGCCGTGCACGCTCACCACCTTCGGACTCGTCGCCCAGCTCCGCCTCGCCGCCGCCGGTCTCCAGCCCCACTGTGAACGCTGTGATGACCCCGGCCGCGGCAGTTGCGTTGAGCTCGAGCGACGAGTATTTCTCTCCGCCGACGACGCCACCACCTGTTCGCCGACGGGGAGGACGCCGGCCGCCGGACTGCTTGGGACCTCGAGGCCCACCGGCCTCTGATAGGGCCCCCGCTACCGGTGGAAATGTGCAGCGCATGAAATGGACTCAAACAATCAACGAGAACGTCATGCGCGCATACTTTGGGGCTACAGAGGGGGGAAGTAACTTGACTGCGTACCGTGGTCGGATGCTCTCTCTGTTTCAGGTGCTTGAGCCAGCTGTCAACGTGTCGGCGCAACGACTGTCGGATCAGGTGCGGGTCATCCAGCGTAACCATATGCTGGATGATGTGGTGCTTGATCGCCTACGCCTCGAGTCACGGAATAGCCATGTTACGCCTGCTTCATCACTGGTCGCGGTACAATTTAACAGTGTTCCATCGCGACCCAACCTCGTCGATGAAGAGGATGATGATGAGGCTATATCCGTGACTCCTCAATGCAATGAAAAAGTAAGGAGCGCTTTGGAGGATGCTTTCCGTGAGTACCGCTCTACTCCGCCTGAACTTAGACCACGTTTACCTCGATTGCCCATGCATAAAAAAAACAAGGCGCTGGTGTGTGCTCTAGACTCTCAGCTGTCTAATTATTTAAAGGACAGCAAAGATCTGGCTGATACACATTCAATCTTGTACTGTGGAGCTGTTGCGATATGTCGTGTGGCTCATGTCAAATTCCCAGACAGTGACAGAGCCACACGACCAAAACCAGCTGTACCAGCTTGGCAGTGCAGGATTGAACGTCGTATCGGAGAGACTAGAGCACTCATTGGCAAGCTTATTAGTTTCAGGGAGGGCAATACACGCCCTAGAGTGATGCGCTTTGTGAGGCGGGCATTCTCGGGGACTGATGTTAGTACCCGAGACTATTTGTTACGCGTCACAGAGCGCATCGACTTTCTTAAACAGAAAATATATGCATGGGCAAACCGTATTCGTCGGTACAGGCGAAGAGTGGAGCGGTATTCTCAGAATCGCAATTTCCAAAGCGATGAAAGGTGGGTCTATAGAGCTTGGGAGCGATCAGACCAAGGTGTCACTGACACGTGCCTACCGGATGATGATGCCACGCGTTCATTCTGGCGCAATATCTGGTCGGTGCCTGTCAGTCACACCGAAGGTGGTTGGACTCGGGATGTTCAGCGAGCCTGCGATCCAGTACCAGAAATGGGGGCTATTACCATCTGCCCCCAAGACGTAGCTCGTGCAGTCCGTCCGTTGCCTAATTGGAAGTCTCCAGGGCCGGATGGGCTGCATAACTTTTGGATTAAATGGTTTTCCGGGTCGCACGCTTGCTTGGCATCTCAGTTCCAGACTGCTTTAGAGTCTGGTTCGCTACCCCAGTTCCTAACAACAGGAATAACCCACCTGCTCCATAAATCAGGTAGCACCGCGGAACCCAAAAATTATAGGCCGATCACATGTTTACCGACGGTCTATAAAGTTCTTACATCCATTTTGAAAGCAAAAATTAATACGCATATTGACAGCAACTCCATCATGTCTGCCTCTCAAAATGGATGTAGGAACGGGTCCCGCGGTACTAAGGAGCTACTCCTTATTGATATGGCCATTAGCCAGCAGGTTCGTCGTTCCCGAAAGGATCTGTCGACATGTTGGATAGATTACAAGAAGGCCTATGACTCTGTGCCACATACATGGCTCATGCGGGTGCTAGAGTTGTATAAAGTAGATGCAACTTTGCGCACCTTCCTGATGACATGTATGTCACAATGGAGAACAGTCCTTCGCTATCCAGGATGTCGAAATATTCAGAGGAATAGCGAACCGATAAGGATTGAGCGAGGTATATTTCAGGGCGATAGTTTGAGCCCACTTTGGTTTTGCTTAGCACTGAATCCTCTAAGCACACTATTGGAGGATTCAGGTCTAGGCTATCGGTTGAGGAGAGGTGGTCAGGTTATATCGCACCTCCTCTACATGGATGACCTGAAACTTTTTGCTCACACCAATTCACAACTGAAGGAGCTACTGAAAATTACTGAAACTTTCAGTAGCGCCATCAGGATGGAATTCGGTGTGGACAAATGTGCGGTCATGCATGTACAGCGAGGAGAGATTGTGGAATCCGTGGGAACCCAACTCACTGGTTCCATAAACCTTAGATCCCTCTCTGCATCCGAAACCTATAAGTATTTGGGTATGTCGGAAGCGTTGGGTATCAATGTTACTGACATGAAGCAATCGTTGAAGGAACGCTTCTTTGGCCGCCTGAAAAAAGTACTTAATAGTCTTCTATCGGGCGGAAATAAGGTGCGCGCTTTCAACGGTTGGGTCATGCCGGTATTGATGTACTCTTTCGGCATACTCAAATGGACTCAGACCGAACTTGACGCCCTGGATCAGAGGGTCCGTACGTTGTTGACTGCAAATCGATTGCATCACCCACGGTCATCGGTTATGAGACTGTATATCCCGCGAAAATGTGGAGGTCGAGGCTTTTTAAACGCTAAGACACTCCACAATCGCGAGGTATGCAGTCTCAGGGAATACTTCCTGAAAACTGACGTGGGAATGCATCGAGATGTGGTCGCGGTTGACAAGGGCCTCACTCCGCTCTCCTTGGCTAAAGAGAACTGGCGCAAACCAGTAGTGCTTGAAACTAACGATCGCATGGAGGTATGGCAGAGCAAGGAGCTTCACGGACGCTTTTTCCGAGCCCTACGCGGGCCAGATGTAGATTTTCAAGCGTCCGTAGCCTGGCTACGTTACGGTGACCTCTTTGGGGAAACCGAAGGTTTTGTCTGTGCAATTATGGACGAAGTTATGATGACGAACAATTACCGGAAATTCATTGTGAAAGACGGCACAGTTGACATCTGTCGGGCATGTCACCGGCCGGGTGAATCAATCAGACATATTATTTCCGGGTGTTCTCGTCTAGCTAATGGAGAGTACTTGCATAGACACAACCTTGTAGCCAGGATAATTCATCAACAACTTGCTCTGAAATACAACCTTGTGGAATCGGAGGTGCCGTACTACAGGTATATGCCCGACCCAGTTCTCGAAAATGGCCATATCACATTGTACTGGGATCGATCCATCATCACTGACAGGACTATTGTTGCCAATAAGCCTGATATAGTGATGGTGGATCGATCAGAGCGGCGTGCAATGATTGTTGACATAACCATCCCGCATGATGAGAACCTCGTGAAAGCCGAGAAAGATAAACAAATCAAGTACCTTGATTTGGCTCACGAGGTTGTCGACATGTGGGAAGTGGATTCAGCAATCATTGTACCGATAGTCGTGACAGCCAATGGCTTAATAGCCAAGAGCCTCGACCAACACCTCAGGAGGCTCTCGTTAGGCGGCTGGATCAAGGGCTTGATTCAGAAAGCGGTACTGCTGGACACGGCTCGCATTGTCAGGAAGTTCCTCTCTCTGGAGCCCTGACCGCCGGTAGCTTGGACCCTGTTCCCGATACCGGTGGGCTACTATTTTTTATATTTTTAAATGTTTTTGTTTTTTTTTATACAAATATTTAAAAATGTAAATTATATGTAAGAAAGGTAAATAAAAGAAATAATAATAAAATTTATTTCGGAATTAGGTACTTCCATAATTTGTTAGTAACAATGTTCTTAGCCTATGTTAGTAATAGAAAAAAAACAATAAACAGTGAAAATATTTTAGGCACTGGGTTTAGTGTGTAGGCCTATACAATGCGCTATTAGCTGTGAGTCCCATCGGCCTGCGCACGCGGCCAGGATGGCGTAGGGGCTGCCGCGCACCCGCGCCATTAAAGACGCACTTCGCTTGCGTATGACGGCGTGAAAGCCGTCCACGCGCGCCTCTGCGAACATACCACTGGCGCTGCAGTACCGCGGCAGCCCCACGAGCACCCTGAACGCATTGTTATATTGCACACGCAGAGCGTTGTATGTCCTCTGCGTGTAATTGGTCCACAAACTGCACGTGTAGAAGGTCTGACAGAAAGCTCTAAACAGTGTGACCTTCACTTGCTCAGTACAGCGTGCGAATCTGCGAGCCAACATATCGACGGTCCCTACGTATAAAGAGTCATGTCGAAAATGTCATTTTTTTTTATTGTATTATTGGCTTTAGATTACCCATGCGCACATACTGACATAAGATTTTTTTTTTATTTTTATTTACTTACATAGTTTTACAAATCGTATAAAAGAACAAGTATTATAAATACAACGAATAAATGTCGTAGATGCGGACATCAATACATATCTTTTTGTACGGTGTTTTAAAATGCGTGCCACTCGGTGCGAACGCGGTCTTGTCAGACTTGTCGCTATTTACGGGAGTTCCCCGAACGTGACAAGTCGTTGCTTCGTTTTTCGTGTGACCAAACAATATTAATGTTTTGATGCAGTTTAGATTTATAGGTGTGTTATTTAGTTATAATTACTCATATTACCTCCAATCAATCCATGTAAATCAAAAAATCAACCAATGGCACACATGTGCTATGCAATAAAAAATAACACCTCCCAAACTTATGATGATAAACTGAAACACAAGTCACACATTGATAACAAAAAACTTGCCAGGGAATTGAATAATCTTCACAAAATTGAAGCTCAATCAATTCCTTCCGATATTTGCACAGCAATGTAAAAATCCACATGGCGAAATTAGTGTGCTGTATTATAAAAGAAAATTATCTGTATAATTTTACTATTTTTGACGCCGGATTAAAGATAGCTACGTGTTACATGTGGGATGAAACCGTTGCTAAACGAAGCGCCAATGAAGTGGCTAGTTGTTTGTTTTCTTTTGTTGATAACAAGGTTAAAGCTGGTGTTAAAGATTTTAGATTCTGGTCAGACAACTGTGCAGCCCCTTAATTGGCGAACACATTTTTGTCAAATGATTGCGACTAGTTGGGATCGTTTGGACCGAATGGACCAATGGGCGGTCCGAACGATCCCAACTAATACCAACTAGTCGCAATCATTTGACAAAAATGTGTTCGCCGATTAGGGGGCTGGTCAGAACCGCAATCGCATTGTTTTTTTATGTACTTATATGCAAGCGGTAGATTTAAGGCAAATGTGTCCCATCGATTCCCAGAAAAGGGCTACACCACACTCAAAGTGAGGCAGATAGCGTTCACGTATTAATAGAGCGAACATCAAAAAATAAACTAATTTACACACCAGATGAATTGAACCCAGAAGACTGGTTTTTTGGCCTAAACAGAATAGTCCGCCATATACAGTTGTAGAAGTAGACCAAGACTTAGTCTTGGATTTTAAAGCTTTGATGCATACTAAAAACTGGTTAAAAGATACAAATTCAGAGAAAATTTCTTGGATTAAGGTAAGAGAAGTAACGTGCAGGGGAATAATCCAGACGTAATAGAATTTAAGTACGACTTTTCTGAAGAAAATTTAAGAAAACTTAAGTGTGACAATGATTTGAAATTAACTAGAGGGAGGAAAAAGAAGGAACAAGAACCAAATCTAGAAAAGTTGTACAATAATCCTATTCCTATCGCCCTGACCTGACCTGATTAGTTTATGTGATACATTGATTATTCTAAATAAGTATCATGACTTCTATAGAAACTATAAGCATAGTGAGGAAGAACAGGACAATGACGAAGAAGATTATTACTTTACTTTTTTATACATTTTGTTAATTGTTATTTAACTACCAAGGGAACTTTATTAGTAATAAGATGAATAAGTCTGAATAAAGCTATGATGATTGTTAAATGTTACCAATTAGGTGTTAAAGATGAGGCATATATGTAGGTACTAAACAATGCTGTGATGATTATTAAATTTTACTTATTAGGTCAATAGGTAGTTAATTAAACTGAGGTATCTACTTAATAAAACTGTGATGGTAAGAAAAAACTAGGTACCAAATGCATTGCTAGACATGATTAAGGCGATTAGTAACGACGATGACCTTGCGCATCTGGGCGGGGCTAGGCAGAAACCCCCGCGCACCCCGCATCATATTTACGTGCACGTTCCCTACTCGCTTGCTTCGAGCGCGGACGTCTCGCAACAAACGTAGAATGCCATACCATGTCTATAAAGTATACTATTCTGTCTAAAAAGTACCTAATATAGAAAGAATTACGTGGTATCAAAACTCATGCCCTAAAGTGAAACATATTAGGTAATTACTTTTATTATGTTGTTTTCGATACTGCGTTGCAAGGATTTTTTTTATTTATAAAAGGGAAACAAATATTAATTTATAAAAATGATTAATGCAAAATGGGAACCGGTTTATTCTTTTTTATTTATAGTTATTATATAGCATTTAGCGTTTTTGGTATAATTCCCATTGATACTTACCAGGACTTAAAAAAAAATCCCGGAAACTCCATCATCTAAATAAAACTCACAGGTCAGACTAAAATAGGTGCATATTATTTAGAATACATATTGTTTAAAAAATTTTGCTGACCAAATTTTAGGTAATGAACACCTGAGACTAATGAACTTAAAGAATGAAAAAAAGAAATTGTTTTAATTTACCTACTAGAAAAAAAAATTGGGGAAATTTAATCAAGTTTCATATGGATTAAATTACAAGTATCAATTATATATTTTTTAGGGAAGGAAAATATTATTGTTTTGTACTTAGCAAAAATTTGACGATTTTTTTTTTTTGAGATGTTCTTAATTTTTATTGGAGGAATGAACAGGTGTGGCCTTAGAAATAGGGCATACAATTAGCGTAATTTTTGTTTTACCGGTAAAAAAACGGTAATTGAAATATTTTTACCGGTAAACCGGTAAAAACGGTAAATTTATATTTTTTTTTTCCAAAATATTAATTATGTGATTGGGTAGTCTTAAAGCAGAAAATAAATAAGTACACAAGGTACAATGGTAGTGAACATGTTACATATTGCTTAAAATGAGCATATAAACACAATTTTTAAAACCATGATCTTTTCTTTGGCGCAGTCAAGCGTAAATGTAGCACCTTTAGATTAATTTAGACAATTTTCATTTTTAAAACGCAGCCAGCCAACGAATGCTGGTAAATCTACATCAAGCCCGTTTAGAACCCGGAAATAACCTCAATGTAGCTTGCTAAACCTCAATGCGATCTTCAGTGTCAAGTAGGTATACTGGCTTGCACCAGTTCTTTTTAGCCAAGGCAAGGAGAGCGGAGTGATTCCCTTGTCAACCGCGACCACATCTCGATGCATTCCCACGTCGGTTTTTAGGAAATATTCCCTGAGACTGCATATCTCGCGATTGTGGAGGGTCTTACCATTTAAAACCCTCCTATCCAGGGTGTCGACTTCGGTCCGAGTCCATTTTAGTATGCTGAAAGAGTACATAAAATCGGGATGATCCAACCGTTGAAGGCTCGTACCTTATTTCCGCTTAATAGAAGACTATTTATTACTTTTTTCAGCGACGCGAAGATAAATATGAGATGCAAAACGTTTCTTCAGCGATTGCTTCATACCAGTAACATTGATACGTTGGGTATCAATGTTACTGGTATAAAGCATTCGACATACCCAATATTTATAGGTTTCAGATGCAGAGAGCGCTCTAAGGTTTACGGAACGTGAGTTGGGTTCCCATGGATGCCGCAATGTCTCCTCGCTTTACATGCATGACCACACATTTATCCACACAAAATTCCATCCTGATAACGCTACTGAAAGTTTCAGTAATTTTCATTAGCTCCTTCAGTTGAAATTTGTGGGGAGCAATGAATTTTAAGTCACTCATGTAAAGGAAGTGCGATATAACCTGACCACCTCTCCTCAGCCGATAGTCTAGACGTGTATTCTCCAGCAGTGTACTTAGAGGATTCAAGGCTAAGCAAAATCAAAGTTGACTCAAAGTATCGCCCTGGAATAGACCTGGCTCGGATCGCTATTCCTATGAATATCTCGATATCCAGGATAGCGAAGGACCGTCCTCCATTAGCCATACACGTCATCAAGATGGTGTGCAGAGTTGCATCAACTTTATAGAACTACATCACCCGCATGAGCCTTGTATGTGGCACCAAGTCATAATAGGCCTTATTATATAATAATAATTATTATTATTCATTTATTTCTCCTCACAATGTTTTGTTTATAGCTAACCGTACAAATACTCAGTCTAGTATTTGTTACATATGTGAGGAGCTGGTGTCCGTGAAAGGCAATATAAAAAAAAAAAAAACTATTCAACATGTCGATAGATCCTTTTGGGAACGACGAACTTGTTGGGTAATGGCCATGTTATTAAGGAGTAGCTCCTTAGTACCGCGGGAGCCGCTCCTACATCCATTTTGAGAGGCAGACATGATGAGTTGCTGTCAATATGTTTGTTAATTTTAACTTTAAAATTGGATGTAAGAACTTTAAAGATGGTCGGTAAGCAAGTGATCGGCCAATAATTTTTGGGTTCCGCAGTGCTACCTGATTTACGGAGCAGGTGGGTTACTCTAGTTGTTAGGAACTGAGGTAGCGAACCAGACTCAAGCGAGCGTGCAACATTGAAAACCATTTGATCCAAAAAAGCGACAGGCACCAAACAGATACTGCGCCAGAATGAACACATTACACACGGCATCGTCATCCAGTAGGTAAGTGTCAGCCACCTTGGTCTGGTCGATAAACCCACCATTCATTGTTTTAGAAAGTGCGATTCTGGGTGTACCGTACATTTTCTGCTTCAGGAAGTCGATGTGCTCCCTGACAGGTTAGGTTGGTTAGGTAGGTTGGTATTTGTACCTGAAAATACCCGCCTTACTTATTTATCACCTTACTTATCACTCTAGGACGAGTATCACATTCCCTGAAGCAGATTAGTTTACCGATAAGTGTTCTGGCCCCACCAATACGGTATTAAATCCTGCACTGCCAAGCTAGTAAGACTGGTTACGTTCGTCTAGCTCTGGAGTCATTGGAAAATTTGACATGAGTTCGATAGTCGTTGTACAGTACAGTTATACAAACTAATGAATGACACGAATCGTCACAAATGCTTACGTCAAAGCTACTTTTAAGTGTCAAACATTACATATAATGGAAAGTTTGATGTATGCGTGAATAAATGAACAACTTTGCCCAAAACATAAAACCGGTAAATTACCGGTTTTATATTTTTTTACCGGTAATTTTATAGTTACGAAAAAAGACGAAAGTAGAAAAGGCGGTAAAAATGAAAACCGGTAAACCGGTATTGCATGCCCTACTTAGAAATAACTTTAACCCGAAGGAATCTAGAAGCGCGATATAACCGAATCATACTAATATTATAAATGGAAAAGTGAGTTTGTTTGTTCTGCTTTCACACTGTAACTACTGAACCGATTGCTTTGAAATTTTGTAGACGTAAAGTTAGAAATCCGGATTAAATGATAGGGTACTTCTTATCCCGAAAAAATTTGGTGTTCCCGAAGGAAATCTGAAAAGCACGATATAATCGAACACCACGCGGGCGAAGCCGCGGGCGGAAAGCTAGTATCAAAATAAAGCATCATATAAAATCACGTAAAGCGTCCCAGCGCGGCAATAAATGCAAACATTCAATAATTATACACAAAATCACTAAAAATACTTCGTTGCACTCGAAGTACTTAGTGTTATAGCTTGCGCTTCCCGCCCATCTATGAAGCTATACTTAGTTTCATAATTATTTTATATTGATCGTAGTTGCGTAATTATTTATGTTAATTTAAATTTATTATGATTACTTTAAATTACTTGGGAGGATTTTAAAACCTTAGTTTATTCTAAAATCACAATTGGAAGTACACTTCCGGTCTTTCGGCCATTATTTTATTAATTTTAGAATTATTGATGCAACTTCCGACTACCGCCAACTTTTATTATAAATTCCTCTCGAGCATTAGTCTTCCCGCCCATCGGATATTTATTTATTGAATCAAGCATTGTTCAAATAAATAAATATAAACAACTTTCGATATTTTAGGTTAATCCAAATATCTGTACACAATTATTGACAATTACTAGCGTTACTATTAACTTTTTCTTAATTTTATTCAATACCTGATAATTTCCGTTTCCGTTGTCTATTAGTTTTGTGACTATTCGTTAGTGTTTTGACTCAATGGTGTATAAAAGCTACTGATGTCTGTGCTGTTGATCATTAATTAAACAGACTTGTACTGGATCATACTACGTCGTTATTATTTTCTACGCTTCTGAAGCATGTCTTTACATTGGTATCCAAGGGTGCACGGAGCAAAAAGTGACACAGCCTCCTCTCACGAGCGCTGGCGCGAGACTGCCGGCCGACCCGCGCCCGCGTCCCGCATAGAGCCCCTCTGAACCTCGCAAGGCGGAAACTCGTACGGACACTCATTTTTATTACTTTTCTTATTAAATATTTCATCAATTTTAAAATAGAACTATGATTCTATAGCTCTTACAGATACACGTTACTGCGAGTAAGAATATTTAAAAAAGTCTAAGCGCTTTAAGAGAAATATCGATTTAAAAGTTAAAAAACGCCGTGTAGAAATATTTTTCTTTTGACGTAAATATAGGCCGTATAGAAAATAATAAACACTAAATATGTTGTGCTTGAATCTATGATTATAATATATTTTTTTCAAAATTTTTGATCAAGGCATTCTGGAGGAATAAACTTTGAAAGATGAGCGTTTTTGGCCGCTCGAGGGTATCTATCCCCTTAAGCTGAGTCACATGGTTAAAACTAAAATTGACAATTATTACTAATACTAGCGGCCGCCAGCGACTTCGTTCGCGTGGAATTAGTTATGCTCAGTACCTATTGGTCGCAGCGTGATGCTATCCAACGCAAAAATAATTTTTCAAATCGAACTAGTAGTTCCCGAGATTAGCGCGAACAAACAAACAATCGAATAAACTCTTCAGCTTTATATATTAGTATAGATTAGACAACAGTGATTTATTATGTTTGGTTCCTATTTCAGTGAGCCTTTAGGTACGTATTATTTAGATGCTAAGAAGATTGTTATTTAATAATAAATAATGTTGAATTTATAAACCCTGTTTAATTAATAAATCGCAAACCTGATGATTTTAAAAGACATGTCTTTATCTGAGGGCACGGCAGTGCCCTCGCCAAGTCGAGCGCGAAGCAAACACTGCCGTACCATCTTTACCCGAACCATTTCGCTGCATTTTCAGGCCCCTAATTAAGAACCTCTGGATAGTACCAGAACGCTGAAATTTTGGTCATCCAGTAAGCTGTATTAACAAACTTCAAATCTAAAATTTCAAGTCTGTAGCTCATCCAGTTCTGAAGTTAAGCGAAAGTAAATTTCCGTATTTTCGACACTCACTCACTCATGATCATCAAAATAGAAGTAGTACTTCCCATAAACTTAGAGAGCTAAAATTTGGTACACAGCCAGGATTTAATGGTCATATAAAGGAAAAATTTAAAAACTAGAATAATCGAAGATCTGAAGTACCTGGTGACCTTGATTAGAAAGCAGAAGAGCCCAACCAAACTAGTAGAGATTGACGTACCACCGTCAATAAAATATTCAACTTGGTGGGCCGCTTCATCAACTGACTTCAAAAAAAGCAGCGGGTTCTCAATTCGTCGTAATCTTTTTTTTTATGTATTTGAGTTTACCGAATACCCTAAGACGCCTGGATCGATTTTCAAATTTCTTTTTGTTTGAAAGGGTATACTTTCCAGGTGGTCCAATAGTTACCAGGTCAGGATCTGATGATGGAAGACCAGAGAAATCAAGGGTAACTTTCAAACATCGTAGGGGTGACTAGTGCATTTCTAAGTATTTTCAATAAGTATTAGAAAACACTACAATTTAATAAAGGTACGGAGTAGATCTGATGATGAAGCTGTGAGACAATTTAATCTAGCTTAGAGCGCCCCACTGCTGGAAATGCCTCCCCTTCTGCTTTGATAAAAACTGTGGATAAGACTAGACTGGCTTTTATACTTTTTAGTTTACACGAAGAAATAGTCGAACGATTACTAACTACTACTAACTTTTCAACTCGAACATAAACATTACACAAATGAAATGAACAAATTACCCTAAAATAAATTTCACTAAAAATTTGATCAAAATATAATCCACTAGCTTTAGGTAGGTTATATCGCATTTTAGATTTTCCTTGGGAATATCAATTCTTCCGGGATAAAAACTACCCTATTATTCAATCCGGACTTCTATCTTTGTGTCTACAAAATTTCAAAGAAATCGGTTCAGTGGTTATGGCGTGAAAGCGGAACAAACAAACTCACTTTTCTTTTTTTTCATAAATATAGAGAAATTGGATGCATTTTTGACATATTGAAACAGAAATCAGGAATCAGGAATATATAATCAGCCTAAAATATTCCCACTCCTAGGACACATGCCTCCTCTCGATGAGATAGAGTGGGCCGTAATCTACCCGTGTAGATTACGGCCCACTGCGGCCCAGGCGGGCACAGTGCGGGTTGATAAATGTCACATGCCTTCGGAGGTTTTGCTTCTAAGACATGCCGGTTGTCTCACGAAGTTTTCTTTCACTGCACCGTTTTGAGAGCAATAGTGATGAAATAATTTACACAAATTAAAGCGCCTGATAGGGTTCTAACCTACGGCCTACAACTTGTAAATCGCGGACGATACTACTAGTCCACCGCTGCTCTATCAGTGTGCAAGGGAATTGCATGATTTAATTCAACGACGAAGCGTTTTAATAACGTTTATTCAGAAATTATTTACATTGTTATACAAAATATATTATAGGCTATAATTTATTGTTACAATCGGATTACACAACTGTAACCGAACTAGGCAAAAGCCTGTGTTTCAGTTATCAGCGCCCAATCCCTTAAAAAGTAGACACTAGATATATGTAGGTAGCCATTGAGTACAGTCAACACTTTGTAAATTTACATGTTCGAAAATAGAATAAATCAAATAAATTTAATGAAATAAAATAAAATAACATCATACCAAATAAAATTAACATTTTTATAATTTACCAGAAATAATAAATTAACTTAAAATTAGATTAAATTAAGAATAAGCACTGAACAGTACGTGTGTCCTCTATTTGTGTGATATGATTACGTGTGTATGAATGTAAGAGGGTGTGTGTATGTGGTAAATAGCCAATCACTGTGGTATATGTAGTATTAACTCAGTCTCTTCGTAATTAAGTTTTTGTAAGTATTTTGTAACCTTTTTCTTACATTGAGTTTTCGTTAAAAGGTAGATATTGATTGCTTTATTTATCTTATTATATCGACCGTAGCAATTAATATAGTCGTATGTGAAAAATCACTACTTTAGGGTACAGTCGTTCAAAGTTTCAAATTTGTATAAAGTGAACAATAGTCATTGTACCTGAACCAAATTTGGTATGATATATAAATAGTTATTGTCTGACATGGTAGTAATGCAAGTTTATCAAAAATGTATCTGGAATAAGAAAAACTGCACTTGCAACATTATTAACCGCTTAATTATGCAACTATTTTGTCGGAAATGGCAGATCCGAAATTATTAACCGGACGTCGATTTCTGAATTTTGTCGGAAGTAGCACATCCTACAGTATTCTCTGGAACTTAAAAGCTCATTTAAGTAGGATGTCCCACTTAATATGTTATTACCCGTAAAATATAAAGATGAATGATGTAGATACTACTTACACTATTGTAGATTTGGGTAATAACTTGTGAGTTACACATAATATAATTACCTTGTACCGACTTACTTAAATGGTAAATTGAAAAATATTAATTTCCTTATTATATGAAAGACCTGGAAACCGGGAAACCACTTGATGCGGGAGGCGCAGGACCGGTCGTCGTGGAGAACCTTAGGGAAGGCCTATGTCCAGCAGTGGATGTCTTTCGGCTGAAATGATGATGATGATGAATGACGAAAGACCTACAAGGTTTTAAGGTCTATATGGTAAAGAAATAATAATTAATACTTTGACTTGTAATTTTTCACTGCGATTACAAATCCGTCCACCATTAGGTACATGCCTACCGTAAACCTTTCCCGTGAAAAATACTTGAATTTCTTTATTAGCAGGAGTCTATTCATTATCATCATTATCAACCTTTTTTATCGCCCCACTGCTGGGCACAGGTCTCCTCTCATACAGAGAAGGGTGTTATTATTTTATTATAAGACATCTATATTCCTAATTTCAAGTCTCTAACTTCAATGATTTTGGCAAGATGGCAATAAGGAACCAGTTAATTGTATGTGTTCTTTTATAGATACAGGTATTGGTCCTGACAGAATATCTATGTATGTAGGTACTACTACGCGGGTTCTATCTACGCTGTCTCACAAGATATGAGTAATCGTACTTTTAAATCATGCATGGACAGGAAGACGTATTTTATGTAAGGTATACATATTACATGTCAAACAACTTACATATTCTCGGGAAGAGGGAAGAAGAAAGAAGGAAGGAAGAGGAAGAAGGAAGAAGTCACTTTGTAATGTAATCAAATTAAGATTCTTTATCGAAAAACTAAGTAATAATCCAGAGTTTTATAACGCATTTACTAATTAACTTAATTTATGAATCAATAAAACACGAATTAAGATTTCTGAAACTACACTAAACAACTAATGAAAAGACAGTTATAAGTTATATTATGACATCAGCCTCATTTGACATGAACTTATTTTTGTTCAATAAGAACTTTCATACGGTTAGGCTACCATGTTTATATTAGTAGTAACCATAACCACAGCTTCATATAAATTCATTACCTTTTAGGGCACATTGTAAGTTTTACCTTTATACATAATTATAATATAAAGCACAGATCTAGAAACACCTTGAACATGCAGAGTAATTGCGTAACACACTATCAGTGGGTTTCATTTTGACCCACACACATTTTTCAAATAATCGGAGCAATGAGTTAGCAATATGCTTCAAAATTTTTCAAATTGGTAGTAATAGAATATTACGCAAATAAGGTGTTGATCGGTTTTAGCCTAATCGTCTTCTGAATCACGTCCTCCATGAGTCAGATTAGAAGCATTAGTATGGGGGGAAATTTAAATAAAAGTCGTTGACTAGTTCTCAAACACGTGGCAGACATCACATTTATCTTCTTTAGGTCTGTGTAGTGACAGATTGAAATTTGCTTTAACTACTTCCATATACTGCCTTTTCGTAGTTGCTTTTGAGGAATATTTGGAAGTATCGAACCATTCGCAGTACAGTTTATAAATCCGAGATAAACTCTGAACACCTAGAGCTTGCTTGAATTTTTACTAACTTAGTGGTCCTTAACTACTCGAAGACAGACTACGTGATCGCAAACACTTTTACCAAGTCAGCATTTTAAACTCGTCCATCATGTTCATTTAGACCTCTTTTTTCATCTTCTATCCCATCAAATTTCTTCCAGGCCGTGTTCACCACGTGTTGCCGGGTTTCTCTTCTGAATCCGGCAAAAAGTAGTGATACAGGTCTGATAAGTGTCTATCGTGCTTCTTTGTGTTTTTAATAACAAATTCCAAGTGACTTTTCTTCTTACTGCAAAAATATTTAAAGACTCGTTTTTGATCTTCATGAGTAATATTTAGGGTACACTTTAAATGGTACTTATCGGTACAGGGTACTTCCTGTACCAATAAGTGTGACCAAGTGACCTTAGGAAACAAGTATGTTATTAGTAGCATGTTCATACTACATGACTTACACAAGAGATTTCAAATGGTGTACCCAAGTTTTTACAAACCTAGTGGGTAGGAAGGAATCAAGAACAGTATGGTATTTCTGTATGTACACTGTCACCATCGGTAGGAAGCCAAGAAGTAGGACTCGAGAACGGCATCGGTGTTTATTGTTCATGGGGCTCTTTGTATTCTCATCAAAAATGTCACCTACGAGGATATTTGCACTGTCATCAAAAACTTCTCCAATCCGATCTTCCAGTTGCACGAGCTCCTCTTCAAAGTCAACAGGAAGAGACCACGGTCTCCTAAAATGTTAGCCAAAAAGTAAACTCCTCCTTTTTGAAGTTGGTTCGGTTTTGGGTCGGTCGGCAAATTAAACCAAGTGACCTTAGGAAACAAGGATGTTATTAGTACCATTTTTAAAGTTAGTTGGTTATCACAAAGTAAACAATAAAGTCGAATATACAATAAACAAAGTCAATAATGCCTTATCCGACAAAATGCATTCACACATACAGCAGTTAATAATGTAAGAAGTGGTATATCCTACAATATTATTTCACACGTGAACATGCAACAAAGTCTGTAGTACCATATCCGACAAAACAAAACAGTTTCTGATCGAGCAATAATGTTGTATGTGACACATCCGACAAAGTTAACGAAATAGAAAACCATAAACATTGATGTATCTGGCATATACAACATTATTGTCCGTTCAGAGCAGCTTTCAACCTTATTTAAAAATAAAACAATTGCATAGGGCGCTCATAATAAATAATTGTTAATTAGGTTTGAGCAAGAAATGGTGAAATGCCAAGACATATTTTTACTTACTTTTTCTCTTCTTTCTTCTTAGACGAGTTTCTAAAGTGCCCGCTAATCCACAATTTTGATCGTTTTTTTGTTGAACTAATGGATTTAATATATCCAATATTCGTCTTGACCTCGACATAACGAAATCACTAAATTTAATAATAATATTAGCGAAACTATTTCCGCGTTGAAATATAAAATTGATGGTTACGCTCCTCCCGCTAACATTGTCTGAAGTGGCAGATCCGCGCTGTGCGCTCGCGTCTTTTCCCCCTCCATGTCCCGCAAATAACGTCTCATTGTACTATGCGACAATATTAATCGTGTGCATTGAACACATACTACTTTCTTAACTTGAAAAAACAGAGACGGCTTATTTCAGAAATGTAATAATTTACAGGGACGTTTATACACGTATTTTAAAACCTTTAATGCAATAAAATGAAAATCGCAAAAAAGTAGATCCGACAATGTTAATTGCTACGGTCGATATATATAAGGTCCAATGAAGTTTGTAAATCTTCAGCTAAATTTAGTAGTATTTAGTATTTATATAATTGGCCAGCGGCGGTGTTTCCGTCACACTACAATTTGGGTGTCTTCAAGGCTAAAGTGAATAGGCTCTTAAAAAACTAGCACGCTTTACCATCAACGATCGCATCACTGCTCTGCTTACCATCAGATGGGATTGCGGTCAAGCGCAAGTTAGAGTACCACAATCATATGTATTTAGAAAGCTTCAACTTATAGTACATTGGATTTACGAGTGGCTGTGATAGCCGCTTAAGGACATACTTAAAAACTATCGAACTATTTATTATAGGTGAATTGTCTATGATATCTAATTAACCTACAAAAATCTTCGTTTATGCAAAGTGTTTGATTCTTCTGATCTAGAAGATGGTTGGTTTGGAAAAAAACATATTTTAGTGCTTGAGGATCTTTTGCAACTCAAACCAGTAGTGTAATTACGTAAAACGCCATCAGTAGCAATGGGTTTCATTTTGACAGATCAACAACATTCATTGCGTTATTAACGTTTTTCAGCACTCATTTTTTAAACATATGGAGCAATGGATTAGCAATATACTTCAAAATGATTCCAGTTAATATCAATAGTGTGTTACGTAATTAGGGTGTCGTCAGAGAAAAGTAGCTGTTTAAAAAACTAATCCTCTTAGAAAGGTGGTAGGCCTTGCCATCCGCCGCCGGCAGAAGTTACCACCCACCAGACAAAGTCTTGCCGCCAAGCGATTCGTCGTGTTCTGGCATAATGACTGGTGAAGACGTACGGAGGACGGGTTTGAGCAGTTGTGATGCGATTTATGCCGAGTACGATGCGTGAAATGTTGTTGTTTCGGGATTTTGGTCGTGGAGGGTCTCTAGATCAATCTCCCTTTGGCGCAGCATCGTTGGTCGTGTTGTTGGGTTTAACATTACACCACCTCGCTCAACTGCCGTCTTCCTTCCTATTCACTCAGTTTTTTTGAGTGAATAGGCTCTTAATAAACTAGCGCGCTTTACCATCAACGATTGCATCACTGCTTGCCATCTGGCGGGATTGCAGTTAAGCACTAGTTTCTAATTATTAAAATAAATAAAAATCAGTACTGTAGTAGTACTGTACAGTACTGTAGTAGTGTCTTTTTGACATCTCAACAAACGTAGAATCATCCAGCGGTAATTAGACCGCTGGATGATTCTACGTTTAACGAAACCAAAGTAGGATTGACAACTCAATCAGACAGAGATATACTGCCTAACCGATTGATACCTCTGCTCTCGCATTCTAATGAAGGAATGTTTAATGGAAATATGTAACAGAATGTTTGAGGGACGTACCAGAAGGTACTGTTTGTTTACTACCGTCGAGAAATATGTGTATGCATAATACTATATTCAAAGCAGTCCCGCAATCCGAGATAAAGTTAATTGCTAAAAATTCCTTGGATTGTTCAAAATGTATGATAACAAAAGCTCTGGCTTGTTAACAAAAATATGAGGATGATGCGACGATGACTGCTGGACTGGAAGAAACTATAATCATTGAACAGGGAGCTATAGGAATGCTTAAGAGAAACATTGATGTTTGGTTTAGTTAATGGTTCGATAGGCTAGTACAAAAAGTGAGGCCCACCTCACTTTTTGTACTAGCCCATCGAACCATTCATCGTGCCTATCGAGCCTATCATACCGGGTCCCAACCCGGAAGACCAAATAAAGCCTAAACAATTGTTAGTAAAATTTGCTTATAATTTGATTCACGAATTATTACTTATTATGTAAGTTATAATTTGAGATCATACCCCGGGCATGCTTGTACAGACAACAATTCCCAATCTGAGTGGCGTATGACCTAACATTTCACAAGAGCCTCTAGTTCTAACTCTAAAAAATGGACATTGGCACCTCCATATTCTCTCGTGGCCAAGCTTCTAAGGCGCTTTCACGTGTAAACAATTTTCATTGGGCGCACCTCATATTAATTGAAGAAGTAAACATAAATGTTGACTTCAAGAGTATAAAAACTCAAGCTTCAGCGATCACTGAATACAACCACGCACGCCCCGCGAATGGGCAATACATAAAACTATTGCTACTGTAAAAGAATCAGAACCGGAAAAAGAAAAGGAAGATTTGTAATAACTACCTCTAAAAAGAAAAAAAAAAACTGTGTTATATAATAAAATCAATATAATACGCTTCTACAAAAAGAAGTGAAATCCAACCAAAAACATTCTGTAAAAAAATGCCAAGCCTCGCTGGAGCTGCTGGTTTATCTCTAAAAAGTAATGAAATCTAGACAAAGCCGTGCCAAGTTGAAGGTTCCTTATTGCGATTTCTTCAATATTATTATAGTTAATATTGTGTGACTTGGCCGTTGAAGGGTATACAAGGCTACAAATTCAGGTGCTCCATGACACCATTGCACCAATCTGTCGCCAGAACCGCTACCCATTGACCATGGAAAATTGCCACTTGGAAAACGTTGATTCAATAACCAGGGCTTGATAAAGTTGCGCATTTCAAAAATACTTATGTATAGACGAGCCGGAAACGAACAGAAAAAAGTCATTTCCAGTACAGATGGACTAATCATTCATAGAAATCCATCTGTACGTCTATTTCATATTGGATAGGTGGTCCATTTGACGCTCCAAAAAGAACAGAAATCATCATTGTCAATGATTAATACATGTGTTGCACAATGTCTTAAGTCCAATTACAAATACCAGTATGGGCTATTATTCCCACATAACAAACATAGGTAGTTATAACAAATATAACATTACGTGTTAACAAAATCGCACTAACGTATAATGTTCAACGGCCAAGTCACACAATATTAACTATAATAATATTGAAGAAATCGCAATAAGGAACCTTCAACTTGGCACGGGTTTGTCTAGATTTCATTACTTTTTAGAGATAAACCAGCAGCTCCAGCGAGGCTTGGCATTTTTTTACAGAATGTTTTTGGTTGGATTTACATTACATGAACTAAAGTCCTACCCCGAATGACTAAAACCACGTATAAAACGATATGTCTTCATTTAAGTACTTTTTGTATCCATGGGTGACGATTTCAGGATGTTTTACGTATTGATTTAAAAACAGTAACATAATCCTACATTTTCTTAAAACATTATTTAAATTCTATATCAGACACTGTTCTTTTTATTCCCTACGTATAATAAAAAGGTATCCGAGACATGACTGACATACTTCTATTTTATTATCGGCGAAGAAACGGTCATCTATCAGTTTTTTCAAGAAAACGTAAAAATTAACCTATGGTGTAAATATCATTATAAAGCTCTTAAAATTGTTAAAATATTCTAGAAAGAAAATATTTATTATTGGTCATAGAATTATTTCCAGAGCGTATTGAACACAAATTACGCTCTCCTGTAAACCTCGGTTTTTGACTTGACCTTATGTACGTAGGAGCCGTCGATATTACAGCGAACAGACAACGCCCTGCGTTCCCTCTCCACATCCATGTCATCTTTAAGGTCCTCGGTGACCCAGTGGCCCAGATACTTGAAGTGAGTGACTTTGTTCAAAGGTGTACCATAGAGTGAGACGGGAGATACCACTGTGGCCTCTTTTTTCTGTGCTTTGAATACCATAATCTCACTTTTTTTAACATTGTATCTGAGCCCATGGGCTTCCGCATACTCTTCACATATACTGAGCAGCTTACGCAACGCACCGATTGAGGGGCTGAGCAAGACCATGTCATCCGCGTAGCTTATATTATTTACGCAGATTCCATCTATGTGACACCCGATGCCGGTGCCGCTCAGCTCACCAATCAGGCGGTCCATGTATAAATTGAACAGCTTCGGGGAGGTCAACCCTCCCTGGCGCACCCCACATTCTAACCTATATTCCTCGGACTTACTAGCCGCCCATCTAACAGCATTATTCTGGTTATTGTACCAGTACTTAAATAAATCTATAATTTCCGGGGGTAGACTAGTGTCTTGATTCATTTTTGTCCACAGCAGGTCGTACGAAACCAAGTCGAATGCCCTGGACAGGTCCAGGAAACATGCGTATACTGACGTTTTACGAGCGGTGTAATATTGCACAGTCTGCTTGAGGCACAAAATCGCACTTTCAGTGGATAGACCAGTTCGAAAACCGAACTGGCCATCGTGCAGTTTTATATGTTTTGTTAAATGGCCGTCAAGCAAACTGTCCAATACCTTCGCTATAATCGTTGCTAAGGATATAGGCCTGTAGTTGGACCCGTCCGAGACATTTCCGGTCTTGTCTTTTACAATAGGGACAACAATGGTATACATGAGATCGTCAGGCAGGTAGGAGTGGTTAATGCACAGATTAAAGAGTAGAGCCAGAACTCTAGGCAAATGTACCCCAGCATGTCGCAGGTGCTCAATGCTGAGGCCATCATGACCAGGAGATTTTCCTCTTTTCATAGATTTTATAATTACATTAACGTCCTTTCCAGTGTACTTTACATTCACATCTCCATGTATAGCCCCAGCATCAGGCACCGACATCATCTCAGACCGTGCACGGTTCACAAACGGCTCAACTCCGAAATGCTGCCGAAACAAGCCTGCGATGGCATACGGCTCGTGTTCACCCTCGACGCTGACGGGCCGGCTCGGCTTTATATTCAATTTGTTGGTTGATTTCCAAAATTTTGAAAAGTTATTATTTGAATGGTGTCTTGCAATTATATCCATCTTAATTTGTTGTTGGTTATTTTGACACCATTTCAATTTCATCTTAAATATACGTCTAGACTCAGTCATTTCATTATAAAGCCAGCCAGAACTAGGTCTCCCATACAACAGCCAGTTCTTATAACATTGTCGAGCGTTACCGTGAGCCACCCTCACATGCTTATTCCAGCCTATAATGTGCTTCCCCCTACTGGGGTTCGATGTCACACTACAGGAAGAATGGGCGCCTTCTGTCAATATACGTACTATATTTCTATACATATCCTTAATTAAAGCTTTATGTGTATCACAGTTACACTTTTTATCAGCACAATTAGCAAATTCTGGAGGAAAATCGATAAGCCGCAAATTGGCGTGACAATAATTATGGTATACTTCAATTTGACTACGCTGCCTTTCACCCCATATTACGTTATTTTTAAATTCATTACACATTACAATTTTAGGTTTTATTAAATTCAAATTACATGTCAATTGCATCGGATAGTGATCAGACCAGTAGGTATCATATAATATGGTCACATCATTGATGGTTGCACGCGCGGCACTCGTAACCACACAGTGATCGAGCCACCGCCGACATCCGTGTGCCTCGCTAATAAAAGTATGTGAATCGTTAGGCAACAAATCGAGATCAACACAAGTCCATGATTGATCCACGCAAAAGTCCAATAGTTGCTTTGCAAATGGCTCACCTGGGTGTGCATTGAAATCTCCCAACACATACATAGATTCAACGTCACTACTTGCAATAATGGAGTTTATTTCGCCTAAACACTCCGTAAACTCGATTAAATTGTCGTTTGAGTCCGTAGGCATATACACAGATATGATTAACAAAGAACGCTCATGCATCTCAACCTTAATAGCCACCATACGATCACTGTTACACTGTAGCACTGACACTGAGGGAAACACGGACTTCCTCCACAGCACTGCCACTCCACCGTATGGTCGGCCACGGAGCACGCCTGCCGAAGTATCCACTGCAGACTTGCCAGTGAACGCAAACTGGTCACTGATGCTGTCCAGGAATGGAATATCATGCGGCAACAGCCACGTCTCCTGGAGTGCCACAATGTCAGCTGTTTCACATATTTTCCTTACACATTCAGCAGATCTTATAATATTTTTGCAGTTAAATGTTAAGAGTTTAGTTTGATTACTCATACGGCGGGTTAGACTACACACGGATCAATTATTTCGCACTCGCAATACCGCAATTATTTCTTGCTCTGAAATTAACAAAGCGACGGTATGCGACGCCTTCTGGCCAAAAATCATCATTCAGGAAAGTTTCCAGTTTATGTTTTGGTACCAGTATTTTGTACGCATCATATAATTTAGGTACTTTCATACTCATTTTTTCCAGGTGTACCCTAACATCGGTTTTACTCGCTATGTAATTCTGTACGTCACTCAGGGACACGTCCTTCGCAACATTATAAACATAGATAGGAATGTTTATATCCGCAGCCTTGAAATTCGTATGCGCGCTTGAAACTGCCTTTCCCGTACTAGCAACAAAGCGATTCCTTAAACGTCTTTTCTGAACTAGGGTCCATTCTTTGTCTACCTTGGGTATTTTCCAGTCACCATTTCGTACAATATCAGCCAAAGATTTCCTATTAACGACCACGTCATTCTGTATGTTCGGAGCGGCCGTGTGTCCCGTCTCGCTAGAAACGTCGATCGCAGCTGATTGCAGATGAGTCATCGTCTCGGGCTCATCATCGGCCACCGTAAGGCGATTATCGTTATCTATAGCGCGACCACAATTTTGTTGAGTACCCTCATTTTTGGAACCTGGTTGACCCATATTCCGATAGCTCGTGTCTCCGCGTATGTCGCTAGTATTTTTGCGTGATATTATGTCATGTTGAGTGTCCAGATACTCAAGCCCCCTTGGACCGCTGCAGTAGTCATCATGACTGTCCAGCAAAAAACCACCTCTTTTGTTGATGTTGACATTACTGACGGTACTTCTAAAATTGTTTACTAAAGATGCATTTTTTAAGTTTTCAAGATCAGACTTCACCGTATTTAGGTTTTCTTTAGTGACATACAGTTCTTTTATCTGATTCATCTCCTGCTGCATACGCACTAAATCCTTTAAAATCCTAGTGACGTCGACATGATCAAAAAGCACCGGCGGTAGTTTCTGTAGCTCACGAGCCACAAAAATCGGTAACACCTCAGGATCGGACTCCTTCAGCATGCAGATGATGTCATCTATTTCACGGAGCTTCTTCCCGTCTCTCCTCCTCGTTTTCTTACGCTTCTCCGCGGGTAACGATTCACAAAGTAGATTTTTAGCACTTTGAATGTCCTCGTCAGAAAATGCACTCACACAAATACGACTAATACTCTCCTCGTCCATCACATCGATTTTATTACTTACAAAGGCTAGAACCTCATTAATAACTATATTGCAGCTCGAACATTTTAACAATTTTGATGCCATGATTGTTGTCACGCGACCGCACGAAAGCGCGTGCTCGACGAGACTCTAAGCTCGAGACAATAAGCTTGCCAATGAGTGCTCTAGTCTCTCCGATACGACGTTCAATCCTGCACTGCCAAGCTGGTACAGCTGGTTTTGGTCGTGTGGCTCTGTCACTGTCTGGGAATTTGACAGGAGCCACACGACATATCTCAACAGCTCCACAGTACAAGATTGAATGTGTATCAGCCAGATCTTTGCTGTCCTTTAAATAATTAGACAGCTGAGAGTCTAGAGCACACACCAGCGCCTTGTTTTTTTTATGCATGGGCAATCGAGGTAAACGTGGTCTAAGTTCAGGCGGAGTAGAGCGGTACTCACGGAAAGCATCCTCCAAAGCGCTCCTTACTTTTTCATTGCATTGAGGAGTCACGGATATAGCCTCATCATCATCCTCTTCATCGACGAGGTTGGGTCGCGATGGAACACTGTTAAGTTGTACCGCGACCAGTGATGAAGCAGGCGTAACATGGCTATTCCGTGACTCGAGGCGTAGGCGATCAAGCACCACATCATCCAGCATATGGTTACGCTGGATGACCCGCACCTGATCCGACAGTCGTTGCGCCGACACGTTGACAGCTGGCTCAAGCACCTGAAACAGAGAGAGCATCCGACCACGGTACGCAGTCAAGTTACTTCCCCCCTCTGTAGCCCCAAAGTATGCGCGCATGACGTTCTCGTTGATTGATTGACTCCATTTCATGCGCTGCACATTTCCACCGGTAGCGGGGGCCCTATCAGAGGCCGGTGGGCCTCGAGGTCCCAAGCAGTCCGGCGGCCGGCGTCCTCCCCGTCGGCGAACAGGTGGTGGCGTCGTCGGCGGAGAGAAGTACTCGTCGCTCGAGCTCAACGCAACTGCCGCGGCCGGGGTCATCACAGCGTTCACAGTGGGGCTGGAGACCGGCGGCGGCGAGGCGGAGCTGGGCGACGAGTCCGGAGGTGGTGAGCGTGCACGGCGAGCGGAAGATCTTGTCAACATCTTCAATATTATTTTCTATTTTTTCCAATATTTCTCGGTTTGACATAACAGATGTCACAGGTTTTCTTGGCTATTTTTGTTAAAAACATATTCAAAAATTTATTTGCGTTGTATAGGTATAGGTTCTGATTTTTACGTCTTTTTACTTCTTAAAATAAATATAAAACAGCTTCTAATAAAATAATTTTAAATATAAATGCGATGAGAAAAAATAAACGTTGACGTTGACGTTGGTGTTATTATTATTATTATTATCCTTTATTTCATAGTATACACATATAAATTACATTTTTAAATATTTCTACATAAAAAATACATAAAAAACATTTAAAAATATAAAAAATAGTAGCCCACCGGTATCGGGAACAGGGTCCAAGCTACCGGCGGTCAGGGCTCCAGAGAGAGGAACTTCCTGACGATGCGAGCCGTGTCCAGCAGTACCGCTTTCTGAATCAAGCCCTTGATCCAGCTGCCTAACGAGAGCCTCCTGAGGTGTTGGTCGAGGCTCTTGGCTATTAAACCATTGGCTGTCACGACTATCGGTACAATGATTGCTGAATCCACCTCCCACATGTCGACAACCTCGTGAGCCGAGTAAAGATACTTGATTTGTTTATCTTTCTCGGCTTTCACGAGGTTCTCATCATGCGGGATGGTTATGTCAACAATCATTGCACGCCGCTCTGATCGATCCACCATCACTATATCAGGCTTATTGGCAACAATAGTCCTGTCAGTGATGATGGATCGATTCCAGTATAATGTGATATGGCCATTTTCGAGAACTGGGTCGGGCATATAGCTTTAGTACGGCACCTCCGATTCCACAAGGTTGTATTTAAGAGCAAGTTGCTGATGAATTATCCTGGCTACAAGGTTGTGTCTATGCAAGTACTCTCCGTTAGCTAGACGAGAACACCCGGATATGATATGCCTTATTGATTCCCCCGGCCCGTGACATGCCCGACAGATGTCAACTGTGCTGTCTTTCACAATAAATCTCCGGTAATTGTTCGTCATCATAACTTCGTCCATAATTGCACATACAAAACCTTCGGTTTCCCCAAAAAGGTCACCGAATCGTAGCCAGGCTACGGACGCTTGTAAGTCTACATCGGGCCCGTGAAGGGCTCGGAAAAAGCGTCCGTGAAGCTCTTTGCTCTTCCATACCTCCATGCGATCATTTGTGTCAAGCACTACTGGTTTACGCCAGTTCTCTTTAGCCAAGGAGAGCGGAGTGAGGCCCTTGTCAACCGCGACCACATCCCGATGCATCCCCACGTCGGTTTCTAGAAAATATTCTCTGAGACTGCATATCTCGCGATTATGGAGGGTCTTGGCGTTTAAAAAGCCACGACCTCCACATTTCCGCGGGATATACAACCTCATAACCGATGACCGTGGGTGATGCAATCGATTTGCAGTCAGTAGCGTACGGACTCTCTGATCCAGGGCATCAAGTTCGGTTTGAGTCCATTTGAGTATGCCGAAAGTGTACATCAAAACCGGCATGACCCAACCGTTGAAAGCGCGCACCTTGTTACCGCCTGATAGAAGACTATTAAGTACTTTTTTCAAGCGGCCAAAGAAGCGTTCCTTCAACGATTGCTTCATGTCAGTAACATTGATACCCAACGCTTCCGACATACCCAAATACTTATAGGTTTCGGATGCAGAGAGGGCTCTAAGGTTTATGGAACTCGTGAGTTGGGTTCCCACGGATTCCACAATCTCTCCTCGCTTTATATGCATGACCGCACATTTGTCCACACCAAATTCCATCCTGATGGCGCTACTGAAAGTTTCAGTAATTTTCAGTAGCTCCTTCAGTTGTAAATTGTTGGGAGCAAAAAGTTTCAAGTCATCCATATAGAGGAGGTGCGATATAACCTGACCACCTCTCCTCAACCGATAGCCTAGACCTGAATCCTCCAACAGTGTGCTTAGAGGATTCAGTGCTAAGCAAAACCAAAGCGGACTCAAACTATCGCCCTGAAATATACCTCGCTCGATCCTTATCGGTTCGCTATTCCTCTGAATATTTCGACATCCTGGATAGCGAAGGACTGTCCTCCATTGCCCCATACACGTCATCAGGAAGGTGCGTAGAGTTGTATCCACTTTATACAACTCCAGCACCCGCATGAGCCAAGTATGCGGCACTGAGTCATAGGCCTTCTTATAATCTATCCAACATGTCGATAGATCCTTTCTGGAACGACGAACTTGTTGGCTAATGGCCATATCAATGAGGAGTAGCTCCTTAGTACCGCGGGACCCACTTCTACATCCATTTTGAGAGACAGACATGATCGAGTTGCTGTCAATGTGATTGTTAATTTTGGCTTTCAAAATGGATGTAAGAACCTTATAGACCGTCGGTAAACACGTGATCGGCCTATAATTTTTGGGTTCCGCGGTGCTACCTGATTTATGGAGCAGGTGGGTTATTCCAGTAGTAAGGAATTGAGGTAACGAACCAGACACTAAAGCAGTCTGGAATTGAGATGCCAAGCTAGCATGCGACCTTGGAAACCATTTTATCCAAAACTTATGCAGCCCGTCCGGTCCTGGAGACTTCCAGTTAGGTAACGGACGGACTGCACGAGCTACATCTTGGGGGCAGATGGTAATAGCCCCCATTTCAGGTATTGGATCGCAGGCTCGCTCGACATCCCGAGCCCAGTCACCTTCAGTGTGACTGACAGGCACCGACCATTTATTATATTCCCTCTTTATTTTTCCGTGTCTACATATCGCTTTACATTTTTAAATATTTATATAAAAAACATACAAAAACATTTAAAAATATAAAAAAATAGTGTTCCACCGATGGCGGGAGCGGGGTCCAAGCTACCGGTGGTTAGGGCTCCAGAGACAGGAACCTCCTCACGATGCGGGCCGTATCGAGGAGTACTGCCTTTTGAATCAGGCCTTTGATCCAACTGCCTAACGCGAGCCTCAATAGATGTTGGTCGAGGCTCTTGGCTATCAAACCATTGGCCGATACGACAATTGGTACAATGACAGCCGAGTTCACATTCCACATGTCAACAACCTCGTGCGCCAAGTCGAGATATTTCATTTTTCTCTCTTTCTCAGCTTTCACGAGATTCCCGTCATGTGGAATGGTAACATCGACAATCATTGCGAGGCGCGCTAATCGATCTATCACTACTATATCAGGCTTATTTGCAACAATAGTCCTGTCAGTAATGATAGACCGATCCCAGTACAACGTGACATGGTCATTTTCAAGAACTGGGTCGGGCACATACTTATAATACGGTACCTCAGAATCCACAAGTTTATATTTCAAAGCAAGTTGCTGGTGGATAATCCTAGCTACCTGGTTGTGCCTGTGCAAATACTCGCTGTTAGCCAGACGAGAGCAACCAGAGATAATATGTCTGATGGACTCACCCGGATGGTGACATGCCCGACACACGTCAATCGTCCCGTCCTTCATAATATATCTCCGGTAGTTATTCGTCAAGATAACTTCGTCCATAATTGCACAGACGAAACCTTCAGTTTCCCCGAAAAGGTCACTGAATCGTAGCCAGGATACGGAAGCTAAAAAGTCTACATCGGGCTCATGAAGAGCCCGATAAAATCGCCCGTGAAGTTCCTTGCTTTGCCATACCTTCCTACGGTCATCTGTGGTCAGTATTATAGGCTTGTGCCAGTTCTCTTTCGCCATGGATAGCGGGGTGAGCCCCTTGTCTACTGTGACCACATCATGATGCATACCCACTACGGTTTGTAAAAAATATTCTCTGAGACTGCATACCTCTCGGTTGTGTAGGGTCTTCGCATTTAAAAATCCTCGACCCCCGCACTTCCGCGGGATATACAGTCTCATCACCGATGATCGTGGGTGATGCATCCTGTTTGCTGTCAGCAGTGTACGGACCCTTCTGTCTAGGGCGTCGAGTTCGGTCTGAGTCCATTTAAGTATGCCGAAAGAGTACATCAAAACCGGCATGACCCACCCGTTGAAGGCGCGCACCTTATTTCCGCCTGAAAGAAGACTATTTAATACCTTCTTCAGGCGACCAAAGAAGCGCTCCTTCAACGATTGCTTCATGTCAGCATCGTTGATACCTAACGCTTCCGACATACCCAAATATTTATAGCTCTCGAATGAGGAGAGGGATCTAAGGTGTATGGAATCTGGGAGTGTAATTCCCTCGGATTCCATAATCTCCCCCTGCTTTACATGCATGACTGCACATTTGTCCACACCAAATTCCATTCTGATGCCACTACTAAAAGTTTCCGTTACATTCAGTAGCTTCATCAGATGCAATTCATTGGGGGCAAAGAGTTTCAAATCATCCATGTAGAGGAGGTGAGAAATGACCTGACCACCTCTCCTTAATCGATAACCCAGCCCTGAATTCTCCAGCAGTGTGCTTAAAGGATTCAGAGCTAAGCAGAACCAAACTGGACTCAGACTGTCGCCCTGGAATATTCCCCGCTTAATCCATACAGGTTCATCATTCCCCTGGATCTGTCGACTTCCTGGATAGTGAAGGGCTGTCTTCCATTGCCCCATACACGACCTAAGGAAAGTGCGTAGAGTTGCATTTATCTTGTACAACTCCAGCACCCTCATAAGCCATGTATGTGGCACCGAATCGTAGGCTTTCTTATAATCTATCCAGCAAGTCGAGAGATCCTTGCGGGATCGACGAACCTGTTGGCTGATGGCCATGTCTATGAGGAGTAGCTCCTTAGTACCACGGGACCCGCTCTTACATCCATTTTGAGAGACAGACATGATGGAGTTGCTGTTAAGGTGTTTGTTTATTTTAGCTTTCAAAATGGATGTAAGAACTTTATAGACCGTTGGTAGACAAGTGATCGGCCTATAATTTTTGGGTTCCGCGGTGCTACCTGATTTATGGAGCAGGTGGGTAATTCCAGTTGTTAAGAACTGGGGCAGCGAACCAGACTCTAAGGATGACTGGAACTGAGATGCCAAACAAGTGTGTGAACTACTTAGCCATTTTAACCAAAAGTTATGCAGCCCGTCCGGTCCCGGTGATTTCCAGTTCGGTAACGAACGGACTGCTGCGGCTACGTCTGATGGTGTTATCAAAATGGTATCCATTTCTGGTATGGTTTCACACACTTGTTCGACATTCCGTATCCAGTTACCCTCAGTGTGACAAACGGATACCGACCATATGCCGCGCCAGAATGCACTTGTGGCAGCATCATCTGGGCGGCACACGTCAGCCTCGTTTTGTTCAGGTCGCTCCCAAGCTCTGTATACCCACCTCTCATCGCTCTGGAACATGCGATTCTGCGTATATCGATCCACTCGCCGCTTATACCGCCGAATACGGCTCGCCCATGCACAAACTTTCTGCTTCAGGAAGTCGATGCGCTCTGTGAGATGATTTATGTATTCTCGAGGGCTGATACCAGTTCCCGAGAATGCCTGTCTCACAAAGCGCATCACTCGTGGTCGAGTATTGCCATCCCTGAAGCAGTATAGTTTGCCAATGAGTACCCTGGTCCCATCGATACGACGCTCGATTCTGCGTTGCCAGGCTGGTACGGCTGGTTTAGGTCGAGCAGCTTCCTCACAATTCGGGAACTTGACTTTCGCTAATCGACATGCCGCTACAGCCGCGCAATACAGGATCGAGTGTGTATCAATGAGATCCTCGCTGCTCTCGAAGAAATTCTTGAGCAGCGAGTCCAAAGCACACACCAGCGCCCTATTTTTTTTATGCATAGGTAGCCGTGGTAACCGGGGTCTAAGGTCAGTCGGAGTGGATCTATAGTCGCGGAACGCATCCTCCAGTGCGTTCCTCAGTCGGTCGTTGTACTGGCTACTTACTGTTTCAACCCTATCATCCTCTTCTTCAACACGATTGGACCGCGGCGGACCAGCAACGATGATTGACGCTTGTGCCGCAGTCTGTGTCAGAGTCGGGGTGATTTGGTTGCTCAGTACCTCTGAGCGCAGCCTATCAAGTGCGATATCGTCCAACCTGTGATTGCGTTGAATGACCCGCACCTGATCCGACAGTCGTTGGGCCGAGACGTTGACAGTTGGTTCCAGTGCCTGAAACAGAGACAGCATCCTTTCACGGTACGCAGTGAGGTTAGTTCCCCCCTCTGTAGCCCTGTAATATGCGCGCATGACGTTCTCGTTTATTGTTTGAGTCCATCTCATGCGCTGCACACAACCACCGGCAGCGGGGACCCGGCTCGGGGCCGGATGGCCCCTAAGTCCCAAGCTCTTCGGTGGCCGGCCTCTCCCCTGCCGACGTACAGGTCTTGGCGACGTCGGCGGAGAGAAATACTCGTCGCTCGAGCTCGACGCAACTACCGCGGCCGGTGTCGTCACAGCGCTTACATTGGCGCTGGGGACCGGCGGCGGCGAGGCGGTGCTGGGCGGCGAGTCCGGAGGTGGTGAGCGTGCTCTTCGTGCGGCTTGTCTCGTCAACATTTTTTTCGTCCTCGTCTTCCAGTTTTATCGGAGGTGACAGCTGTCATGTCACCTCCGCTTCGGCAGTTTTTTATAAGCATTTAATTTCACATTATTACACATTTATTTAAAAAAAATGGGTTTATTGTTGAGCTATTAATTTTCCTTATTGATTTTCTATGAATGTTGATGAAAATTGCTTGTAAATGTATTTATAAAATTAAAATATAAACAGGAGCTTGACGAAATTGACTAGTCGACTTTAGTGTTGCCATTATTATATTTATTATTATTCTCTTTATTTTGCTATATGTACATATTATTTTACATTTTTAAATATTTATATAAATAAATAAAAAAAACATTTAAAAATATAAAAAATAGTAGCCCACCGGTATCGGGAACAGGGTCCAAGCTACCGGCGGTCAGGGTTCCAGAGAGAGGAACTTCCTGACGATGCGAGCCGTGTCCAGCAGTACCGCTTTCTGAATCAAGCCCTTGATCCAGCTGCCTAACGAGAGCCTCCTGAGGTGTTGGTCGAGGCTCTTGGCTATTAAACCATTGGCTGTCACGACTATCGGTACAATGATTGCTGAATCCACTTCCCACATGTCGACAACCTCGTGAGCCAAATCAAGATACTTGGTTTGTTTATCTTTCTCAGCTTTCACGAGGTTCTCATCATGTGGGATGGTTATGTCAACAATCATTGCACGCCGCTCTGATCGATCCACCAGCACTATATCAGGCTTATTGGCAATAATAGTCCTGTCAGTGATGATGGATCGATCCCAGTACAATGTGATATGGCCATTATTATTATTATTATTATAAGGACCAATTTGATTACACTAACAAATCATCAACCAAGCCACACACAACACATTCACACAACTACATACTATACAACCACAACACTACCACAACGACATTCCACATTATCACGATGTATGCCACCTCCTGACATCTATCTTTATAATATATGGCCAACATCAACAATATTAACACAGAACTAGACTCACTTGAGCTCGGAAACCCATATGTCTGTCGACCGGAGGACTGCCGAACATTCCTACCTCAAACGAATGATGCTATCAATTTATTTCATATTAACATCCGCAGTATTAACAAAAACTTTGACCAACTACGAATACTAATAACAATGTCCGACGTATCATTTGACGTCATCGTTCTGACCGAGTGTTGGCTACGCGGAGTAACTAACTTACCTACGTTAGAGGGGTACACAGCTCACTCCACAAACTCCACACTCAATCAGAATGACGGCGTCGTCATCTACGCTAAAACAAATCTGTCATGTATAATACGCGAACCAACATTTAAGGATGCAAGTTGTTTGATTTGCCAAATCGATCAAAATATTACAGTCGTGGCTGTATATCGATCACCTTCTCTAAAGACCCGAGAAAACTTCAACAACTTTATAAGTAGCCTGTCCGAAGTCTACAGCAGCCTGTCCACCGATATAGTCTTAGTTGGCGACATTAACATAGACATATGTCCTAACAGCTCCGACCCTCTACGTGAAGAATACTTGACTTTCAACGCGACCCACGGTCTTTTCCCAACACATACCTACCCCACAAGAAAAACAACTTGCCTAGATCACTTTCTCACAATACCTAATCTCGTAGTTAAAACTCTAGTACTCGAATCTTCTGTAACCGACCATATGCCAATAATTCAATTCATAGATACACATACCCCTTCCCGTAAACCAGAAACAACTAAAACTCTTTTAAACTACGACAAAATAAAAACAGATCTACAAAGCTTAGATTTTACAAACGTACTGACAACGAATGATGCGAACCTAGCTACCATTACATTTATATCTGCAATCTCAAACGTCATACGAGACAACACTAAAACCACCACAGTAACGAGAAAATGCAGAATCATAAAGCCGTGGATATCACCAGGATTACTCCGTTGCATAAAGCATCGAGATAAACTACATAGCAAAGTCAAAAAATCGCCAGACAACATGACCGCTAAATTAATTTACACGCGTTACAGAAATTTTTGCAACTGTCTTCTACGTAAACTAAAGACAGCTTATGAAAAAAGCCTAATTGACAAAGCTGGTAATGATACAAAAGCCCTCTGGTCAGCAATTAAAACTATAACATATACACAAAAAGCTAAAGTTAGTGCCACAGAACTCCTCCAAACACATAGTGACCCCAAAACGTCTGTAAATCATGTCTGCGATTTTTTCGCTAGCATAGGAAAAAACCTAGCAGACAAAATACTCACCTCCACATCCACTTTAAGCAACAAGCCAAAATCACAAAGTGGTAATAATCCAGCCCCTTTAAATAGTCCATTAAATTCAATAGCTCTTATGCAGGTAGATGAGTCGGACATCGAATCGATAATACTGCAACTACGCTCCGACTGTGCCACGGGATGGGACGGTATCTCATCACAAATAGTTAAACTATGTCGTCACTCTCTAATACCGCCCCTTACCCATATAAGTAACCTCGCAATAAGCACAGGAGTTTTTCCAGAAATGCTCAAAAAAGCCATCGTACACCCAATCTACAAGAGTGGGGACAGAGACTGTGTCAACAACTATCGCCCTATTGCAGTACTATCCTGCATCTCAAAAATTCTTGAGAAAATTCTAAATCGGGCACTCAAGGGATTTTTAGAGAAATATAAAATCTTAGCTGATAACCAATACGGTTTTCGCTCAGGTTACTCTACCGAAGATGCCGTACTTGACTTGACAACAGCAATAACCAAAAACCTAGACAATAAAAACAAATGCCTATGTATATTTCTGGATCTCTCAAAAGCATTAGACACGGTCTCTGTTCCCATCCTACTTGCTAAATCGGAGAAACTAGGCATACGAGGAAATGCATTCAATATAATTAAGGACTATTTATCTAATAGGAAACAGCAAGTTAGGGTAGGCAATATAAATAGCGATGAGGTTACAGTGTCCTATGGGGTTCCACAAGGGTTTTTTAGTCCGACAATTTTTCAGCTATATATAAATGATCTCTGCCAAATCTCTCTTCCTAACACAAGCATCTTTACGTATGCAGACGGCAATTACGGTAATTTTTACGGCAATACGGCAATTTTTGTTTGGGGACCGAATTGGAATGCTGTAAAGGAGATAGCCGAGTATTCCTTATCAAACATAATGAACTGGCTTACAAACAACCTGCTCACGTTAAACCTCTCCAAAACGCATTATGTTGCCTTCTCCATCAGGAACATTAACTCCCCACCACAAGACTTCTCCATAACAGCCCATAGTTGTCTTTCTCAAGATGCCTGTAATTGCCAACAAATCGAGCGAGCCGAGCACGTCAAGTATCTGGGTGTATGCATCGATGGTGGACTGAGATGGGACAAACAGATAGCAACAGTTACCTCCAGGGTGAGGAGACTAATACACATATTTAAAGCACTAAGAGACTGTCTCCCACTCGAGAAACTCATACTCGTCTACCTAGCCCTCTGTCAGTCCATTATTCAGTATTGTATCCCAGTCTGGGGTGGCGCCGGCAAGACGCTCCTCTTGGGTCTGGAAAGAGCACAAAGAGCTGTGCTTAAAGTAATGACTAAGAAGCCGTATAGATACTCCACCGAAAAACTATACGCAGACTGCAAAGTCCTAACAGTTCGACAGCTCTTTGTGCTCAAGTCCACCATGAGAAGACACCAAAACATCCCTCCCCCCGATCCAAGCAGACGCAGCAGGAGGTTAGTATGTCCACGCACTTCTTGTAACACCTCTTTTGCCAAAAAACAATTTCATAACATGAGCACTAAATTATATAATGATATTCACAAAGAACTCAACATCGCAGGATTAAACAGGCATAACCTTAAAACCTCCCTAACTAACTGGCTTCTAAATAAGAACTACACAAAAATAGAAGAGTTACTGACATACATCGCATAGAATTACCGACACATAAAAACACACGTTACCATTACCTACATAACACCTTATTCACATCCAACACAAACAGTACAAAATCACACACATACCTACACATTAACACCCACACATACACTCACTCACTTATACACATATACACTCAACAATCCATGGTCCACATAAGTAATATTCACATATAGTTATACAATCATTATATTTTTGTTTTTCTACTAATTATCCAGCGATAACGTTCACCCGCACGCACAAATGATGTAAATTGTAATTACCGAGCCACATTAAACGACTGAACACTGCCACCCAAAATACAAGCTTTCGCTTAGTTTGGGTGGCAGCACCAGTACCTATAGCCCATTACATTTATCTGTATCTAGAAATAAGTCACCCTGTGAACTGTAAACCTTACGACAATAAAGATTTATTATTATTTATTATTATTTTATATTGAAATTATGTAACGGATCTCGGGTTGCTTTACAGGCTAAAGAAAATGTTCTTCTATCACACATAAAAGCAATGCTTGTTCAATCCCTTATTGGCGAGAGGAGGCAAAACGTCGGGGCATAAATCCGCTGCCGCGAGAAATTACGGTACGGCGGACAGAGCTCCGGCGGGATCTCATGGCAACATGGAGAGTGCGATTGTCGCAACCCAGTGCCGGGCACGCCACAATAGCGGCGGTAAGTCCCCTCTTAGAGGAGTGGCTAGAGAGGCGCCATGGTGCCCTCACCTTCCGCCTGACGCAGGTCCTCACCGGACACTGTAGTTTCGGGAGGTTCCTGTTCCATTGTGTGGATCGCCCTGAGGACACGGTGGAGGTCTGCCCGGCTTGGGTAGAGCACCGCCATGTCTTCGTAGCGGCGATCGGCTGCGATCTCTCGCGTCTGACAGTGGTCCAGGCCATGGTCCGGAGCGAGAGTGCATGACAGGCCGTCACCTCCTTCTGCGAAGCAGTAATGCTGGCAAAGGAGGAGGCGGAGCGCGTGAGGCAACGGGAATCAACACGGATAAATACGGGTGGGTTTTAGTCAGTAAAAGTCTGACACACCCTTCCGCTCCGCCCAGAGCGGGAGAAAGCATTTGATGATTTATTTATTTATTTATTTATTAAAACTTTATGCACAAACATTGCACAATGGCGGACTTAATGCCTCAGGCATTTTCTACCAGTCTACCTTGAGGTGATGCAGAGACAAACATGGTAGGTGCAAATAAATTAAAATTAAAAGAGAGAACAAAAAAAGTATTAAATATATTATAATAAATACATAAATACATACATACAAAATATAAACAGTAGAGAGAGATAAAAATAATAAATAAATTAATTAATTAAAAAAATAATAAATAAATTATATGTGGGATGAATCTGCCAATTTCTTACGTAGATATTCCCGAGCTTTAACTTTAAATGTGTACTGACTTGTCAACGTCCTGATATTCTGAGGAAGACCATTCCAAAGGAAAACCGCCTGGACAAGAAATGAAGATTTAAGAAAACCAGTGCGGTGAGAAGGACATCGTAGAAGACAATTATTGGAAGAACGAAGATTCTTATTATGCGCAGTGAATAAATATTGAAAATGAGAAGTAAGATAAGAAGGAGAACAGGGTTTGTGTAGGAGTGAAAACAAGGTCGTCAAGGCTCTTAGAGCTCTGCGCTGCCTGATGGGTAGCCATTTTAAGATGGACCGGTGAGTAGATACATGATCGTACTTACGAAGATTAAATACCAATCGCATGCAGTTATTTAGAAGTCGGTCGAGTTTATTGAGTAGATCTGCATTCAGGTCGTAATAACACACATCACCATAATCAATAATGGGGAAGCATTATTGATTATGGTGCTGTGTGTTATTATGACCTGAATGCAGATGAAACTAGTTTATAATTATTAAAAAAAAAACTAAGATTTCATTAAAATTCTCATAAAATATTAGAAAAACTCCAATATAGCATAATGGCCATAACAAAATAACTGCCGATCGATTTTTTGTATAACGTTGCTATGGTCAGTTTTATTAGTCACGTTTTGAAATTATTTCCACTGCATAGAGCAAGATCCTTATATCAAGATCCAAGTATCCATAGTATACTTTTTGGTTTTTAGTTAAACATTAGCAGAAACTTATATTTTTAACTTATTCGCCGAGGTGTTGATAATAATAATAAATACATTGGTGATTTCATGGTTTATAGAATCTATGGCGTAGTGAACGTTTTGTTTTACAGCTTTTTCTTAAGCCCTTACTTATCCAAGTCTGGAAAATTGTTGGAATGCTAGCAATGGGGTGATTTCTTCACCATATAATTTATTTGAACTAAAGAACCTCCGTGAATCACTGTGTCCAAGAATTCCGTAGCCACCTTAGTAGCCGTGATATAAACTTGTGTTGTGATCCACGGGGTCCGGTATTGGGGCGTGCTACACTCCCGGTAACAGACCAGCAGCTAAGCGTGTGAGCTTGATGCAGCCTTCCTCAGGAATTTAGCCAACAAATGTGTAAATAATCTTTTAAATCTACTGGTTCTAGAGACTAGCGTCTTCCTTCTTCTTCCTCAGCCTATAGATGTCCACTGCTGGACAAAGGCCTCCCCCAAGGCTTTCCACGATGACCGGTCTTGTGCTGCCCGCATCCATCGGCTTCCCGCGACCTTCACCAGGTCATCGGTCCACCTTGTTGGGGGTCTCCCTACGCTGCGTCTTCCAGTACGTAGCCGCCACTCCAGAACCTTGCTGCCCCATCGGCCATCGGTTCTACGAGCAATGTGCCCTGCCTAGCATAGCTCTTTCCATTGCCCTTTGTGTGACTCTGGGCCTTCGTATGAGACCCATTGTGAGCGACCACGTTTCAGTTCCGTAAGTCATCACTGGCAACACACACTGGTCAAAGACTTTAGTCTTGAGACACTGTGGTATCTTGGACGACGAGAAGATGTAGCGTAGCTTCCCGAACGCTGCCCAACCGAGCTGGATTCGCCAAGACACCTCTTTCTCGAAGTTGGACCTACCTAGTTGGACTTTCTGTCCCAGGTATATATACTCGTCAACAACTTCGAGTGCAGAGCAACCAACTACAATTGGAGTGGGTGCGACATGAGAATTCGACATGATCTTCGTCTTATCCATGTTCATTTTTAGACCCACTTGTTGGGAAGCTCTGCTGAGGTCATTGAGCATTTTGCCCAAGTCTTCCAGGGTCTCAGCCATGACCACGATATCATCTGCGAAGCGAAGATTAGTGATGTACTCGCCGTTGATGTTGATGCCAAGTCCTTTCCAGTCCAGGAGCTTGAAGACATCTTCCAACGCAGCAGTGAACAATTTAGGAGATATGACATCTCCTTGTCTCCCTCCACGCTGCAGTTGGATCGGTTTCGAGTCCTGATCCTGGAGACGGACTGACATGGTGGCGTTTTTGTACAAACACTTTATCACCTCAATGTATCGATGGTCAATTTGGCACCGCTGGAGAGACTGTAGCACCGCCCAAGTCTCAATCGACTCGAAGGCCTTCTCATAGTCCACAAACGCCAAGCATAGTGGTTTGTTATACTCCTCGGACTTCTGTATAACTTGCCGCAGCGTATGAATGTGGTCTATGGTGCTAAAGCCTTTTCGGAAGCCTGCTTGTTCGGGAGGCTGGAAATCGTCGAACCTGCGAGCGAGACGATTCGTGATGACCCTAGAAAACAGCTTGTAGACATGGCTCAGGAGGTCTAGAGACTAGCGTAAATGAAAGAAATTAGGGAACGAAGAATTAAGAAAAAAAAAACCTGTATGTTTCATCTTTTTATTAATTAATTTTTGAATGCATACGTTTTCAAAGTTTACAAGAATGTAACCGAGATGAAAGTAAATTGGCCCACAAAAGCGGCGCGCCGTGAGCACAAACATCAACAGGAATTAACAGGGCGATATTTATGTCTTTCATCTTTTATTACAAAAGTAAAGCTCCAACCATGTCACTAAGAATACATACACACACACACACAACCAGCGGTTTAGATGTAGAGGCGCCAGTAACACACACAAGCGCAGCTAAACTGCAGATACATAGTAGGTATCTTTCGAGACGTTTGAGATACCTTGGGATGTTAGAATATTAGCAAAATCCGAACATATTTTGACACTATCTAAAATTCTAAACCCTTTATTTTCAGGTCAGATATTACGAGTTAGTATCTATGTATTCATCAGCTTTACCTTATTGATCTGTTTTTCCTAGACGCAAAACAGTTAAATAAGGTAAAGCTGATGAATATAATACAACATTCGATTTCAAATATCGTTATGTGAAATCACCGTAGGTAATTTCATGATTTTGATGTGATTTTGTGATCATTTTTTCTGTGGAGGTATATAAGATTAGGTTTTTTTATGTGGCCATGTTTTTAGTCATATATAATTTATCAATGGAATAAATGAAAACTCAGAGCTTTAGATGACACAATGATTTTGTAGTAGATACTTATCAATTTTGAGCAATACAATAAATTCATATTGTGAGAGCTGGTGCCTGAAATAGGTTTTACGAAAACCAGTTGTAGGTACAGCTCATAGTGTTAGTAACAATAAAATGAACTTACAACTGTGTTAGTGAAATAATACCATCAACAAAATTACACAAAAAAAACACAGCCATCACTGTTTCAGCAATCTACATCCGAGATACTGGAGCAGCGATTCAGAATACATAAGTCCATCCTGAAGGCGATAACTCCCAGGATAATGTTGTAACTATTTCGCACCGTGCACACTAAGGACGAATATCACTTAATATTCTACCTTCTCATCTTGTATTTATGTATATGCTGATCAAACAGAAGCTTGCTGTCCACGATTATTCTTTTTTCTTCATTATGGGAAATCATCAAATAATCCCCCCACTAAAGCCGTGTTCTTTAACTTGCCTGTACACCAGTGCCCCGGTGCCTTTTTCGAACAGCCCGCGGCCCTGGCGGGTGTCGCTCTTCGTGGACCCCGTCATGATGTGTTGACAGCTCTTTGAGGCGTTCATGGAACACAATGCGACGTCAACCCAGGTCTTGTCCTTATCGGGAGGCAAGCTGCCCGCTTCTTACCAACCGCAATTCAGCACTTACAGTGGCCGGGAGTAGGATGTTGTCTCCCGACTAGGGTGTCTCCTGCGGCAACTAGAGACGTGAAGGTCAGCACCTTCACGTCTCTAGTACTTCCCGTCACCTCCTCCTTTAATCTCAGCAGATTCCGGCTCCCTTGAGTGCTCCGCCTCCCCCGTGGTCAGCATCAAGCGTGACTGCTTTGCAGGAGCAGGTGACGGTTCCTAACCATGACCTGAAACAGGGCAGGACACGAGAGATCGCTGCCAATCGCCACCACGAGGGCAAGGCGGTGCTCCGTCCAAATCTACGATTAACTACCCCTGAATCCCTAATGCTACTTAGTCTGCCAATGATCTCGTTTATGGTGTAACTGAACTTTACCAATGAAGTCAGTGTGATAACGTTAGGAGTAATTTGACTAGAGTTTCTTACGAATGCTTTATTTTTCAAAAATAAAGCAATACAGGTCATCTTGCAACTGTAATGCATTATTCATGTTACTCACAAATTTCTCTCATAAACCCGAATGCACTGAAACCACTGTTTGATATCTGCAAAGAAATCATTCATTTTATATTAATAAAAAGCAGACAACATAAAATGGCGCCTTGAAATAGGCCTGGAGGAACAGATTTCCTGCCCTGATATAACCTGAGCTATATCCCTGAAGCATGAGAGCCTGCTATAGAGAAACGAAAGCAGATTTCCAAATCTTCGAAACTATACCTTCGGTAAAAAAAACGCTGGAACAAGATGTAAAGGGGTTCCATAAGACTATCGGCACAAGCGACTATGAAGATAAGAGATACTAGGTACCACTTGAGTTACTGAGGTATAATGATTTCAGTAGCTTCGATACCTAAACCTGCTGTTAACTTTTAACTTTTATCCCAATAACTGAACAACAAAATAATAACCTGGAACTTTATATGAAATGTTCCTAAAGTACCTACTACCAAGTAATATTTCAAGACAGGCAATATAATACGTTCGTCGAACCCATTATGTGTCCACGTATTATATGTCCACACCCTTTTATTGTCTCGGCACCTTCCATTTGAATACGGTTGCCATAACACACCTTGCGAAATTCCTTACAAAGTAACACACTGAACAGTACCTCAACTACATAGCTAGTTATCATTGAATGAATGAATGAAGTCAATACTAACGTATTACCAAGGCTAATTCCTCACACCACAATACTGTACTTTTACTCTCTGGTGCCATTAAGGTATAAGTTAGTAATTTATTAGTTTTTTAATTGAATGTTTACCCGTACCGAATCGATTTTTATAAATTTCCTCTGGGACCTGACTGAATTTATGAACATTGCTAGAGATGACACGATTAGGTAACTTAATTTCAGTCATATGATTTTTTATTTTATTTAATTTATTTATTTTGTTTATTTGGGACAAAAAACAGTTATATGTTACAGTGGCGAAGGGTGAAATTTTGACAAAGGGAAGCCGGTCCAAAAAAATAAACCCTTAAACACTTACCTACTGCAGGATATCTTGAATAATATTGCCGGTAGAATAATATAAGCCATAATAACAAACAAAATCCACAGTATTTAACCAAATCTGCGATTAAATTACCTTACAGAATCAGTCACAGTTTAAATAACACAAATATTAAAATATAACAAACGAAATTATCACGCACCAGTGGTATAGCAACATGTCACATATTAACAATAATTTATTTTCAACCTTACGAAATGGAACACGAAAATATGCCAAAATAAAAAGAATATGACTTGCGAAGGATTTCATTATAACGCTAATTCTTTTTAATTTTGTCGTGTTTTCTTTCTCCCGTGCCGTGCTTCAATAACAATAATTTCTTTGTCTCTTTCTAATAGAGGAGAGGAGAGAACTGCAACCCGGTCGCGAATAGCCTATCTTTCTTTAAATTTTACGTACAGTTAACGAGCATTAGAAAGAGATGGTGACACGCTCTGTCTCTTTTCGCCTCATAGTAAAACGTTGGCCGAGATAAGCTGTAATTCGTCGAGTTACCTTTACGACTATAAAATGAAATGTGATACTTAGGGTATTGCTAAGAATTACTATTGCTATTGTAAATCGCGCAGGCATTTAATTAATAATACTTTGTTAATGAAATAGAATGTAAATACTTTTGTATGAATATGGAACTGATTTTTGAAAGGTAACCCGGTGGGAATCGGCTTGTATGGACTCTTCGCCACTGATATGTTACAATATTAACAGTCGGCTAAGGTATACCTAATACATAGTAAACAAACATATAACCCACACCAATATCCACGGAATCATATAGATTTTACAAGAAATAAGGAAACCACACAGAAAGTAAATTAATTGCCATTTTTCTAAAAAAATTCTGGTTAAGAGAAAATATCTACTTTTTTCTTCTTCTCTTGTTCTACATGTTCTGTGTAGAACAAGCGGGTTGCTCGTACTTTATGCCTATTAGTAATTCTGAGTACACATATTTTATTTGCAAGCTCCATACAATTAAACCTGTCGTTCATAGGCCAAACAGCATCATAACCATAAGCAGTGTACGCCTGTGCTGCAAGCTTAATATGTTGTACCGTTTAATCAGATCATCATCATCCCAGCGTTAATCCCAGTCGCATCCGAAGCCTTTTCAGCTTTGGAGTCTGGGGTCCGCTTTTACCAGTCCAACTGCTGATATCGCTAAACTTCCACATTTTCCGTGAAGCGACTGCCGTCTGACCTCCACAACCCGAAGGTGACATCAAAGCATTGCAGTTAGACCAATTGTTGGACTTTTGAGGGCTCCAACAACCCGTAACGACTGCCATTAGATGTTCGTATGGCAACCAGGACCAACGACTTAACGTGCTTTCCGAAGCACCACCAGACCAGTGCAAATATTCATATGCATGCATACAAATACTTGCACTGTGCGGGGATCGAACCCGCGCCACCTTGCGCAGCGGCTGCGTCCGCTATCGCTACGCCACGGAAACTGTCAACCGTTTTGTCAGATCTGCATAAGAAATCTTAGTGTGTACTGCCATTCCCGAATTATTAAGAGAGCTATGTGACGTGCGGAGAGGGCAAGCTGCAAACAATTCACGTGGGCGAGCGACACGCCCCTAGTGCATTTTTGTTACCTAGTGAAGGTGACAGTTCTCACTATTGCTTACGAAATTTGGAATAAACCTGTTAAATATATGGTAGCCCCTGGAAATGTCCGCTTGTTGGTGATACGAATAAACTAAAATTAAATGTTTTGCCTACGTTTGAAAACGTTATGAAATTTTACGTTTGGATGAGATATATTTGGAATCTCAGAAAGAAAAGCCCAAAGAGCCCTCGTTCTCTGCAAAAGCAAAATTAGTAGCTTCCAAGATAGAAGTTTGGAAAATTATGTCCATTCCGACAGCAAGTCATACAAGCATGATACGAATGTTTAAAGCTTATCACCTTAAATGCAAAAACCTAGAAACATCTCTAGAGGCTTACTGGCGACAAAACGTCTTATTTTCAATATATCATAGTGCAAGTGCAAAAACTTGCGGTTTGAGTACAGATCAACTTATATAGAATTGTTTCAGCTGTAATAAGTGGGTTTGTTCCTCCTGGTTTGTTAATCTTTCACTTGCAAGGTAGCTGACCCGCGGCAATCGAAAATATCTGTCTGTATGTAGGAACAAAAAACCCGGGTGAAAATTTAACGTATTAGCAATGTTTGTGGTAAAAGTTTATGCACCGACTTGGTTCCACATTTAAAACTATCCAAGCTGCAAATACGGAGATCGTCATCTTTTCAAACTGATTTTACGTTCGAGATATCTGCCCGAAAATCTAAAAGCAATTGTAGATGATGTAGTACAAAGAAAAAGTTATTTCGTTCATGACGAAAATCTCTATGTTGACGGACGAAAAAAAACATGATCGAGAATTAGATGCTCGGTGAGTGTTGAAGTTAGGTTCCATAACTTCATCGACAATGCCAAGATTATTGGAACTCCAGACAATTATAAATTTTGAAGCATCGGATTACATAAATTTGATTCATTGGCACTATTGGAAGTGTGAAATTACCGAATCACCACTACTGAAACATCTGATAGAGCAAGAAATCCGTTTTTTATAGACAACGGTGGAGAAGGTAATTTGGATTTTCTACAAATTCCGTGTTATACACAAGCTAAAGTACGGGCAGTAAAGATCACTGCAGAAGCACCTACACACCTACGTTATACAAGAAAAGCTAGAATTGAGGTGATAAAATCAAAGTTAGAGTCACGAGCAATAATGCACAAATTTTAAACAAAGTGAGATTTTTTGTTTTTTTTTTATTTGTTTTTTTTTTTGATTTTCACCACTCTCAACTGCCGTCATCCTTCCCATTCCTAAGTTTTTTAAGTGAATAGGCTTAATAAACTAGTGCGCTTTACCACCAACGATTGGATCACTGCTTACCATCAGGCGGGATTGCAGTCAAGCACTAGTTTATAATTAATAAAAAATAAAAAAAAGAATAAATGCTAATTTCCTTTAATATTCCAGCTCACTATTCATAGTTTTGATAATTTTTATTAAAATTTGCTTTTTAAACACATGTTTCATTACATTTAATTAAGGAATCCATACTAATATTATAAATGCGAAAGTAACTCTGTCTGTCTGCCTGTCTGTCTGTCTGTCTGTCTGTCTGTCTGTCTGTCTGTCTGTTACGCTTTCCCGCTTAAACCTCTCAACAGATTTTGATGACATTTGGCACAGACAGACCCTGAGAAAGAACATAGGCTACCTTTTATCCTGGAAATATTTATATTTCCGAGGGAAATCTAAAAAGCGCGATATAACCGAACTTCACGCGGGCGAAGCCGCGGGCGGAAAGCTAGTATAGCTATAACTGAGGCATTTGAGGCCTTTCCAACATATACGTTTTATGGTATTTTTAATAATTTTCGAAAGCCATGCGGAGGCATTAAACTTCCTTTTAAAATTACAAAAAAAGATACCGCAATATAAACACAAATAAAAAACTAAACATAAAACAAAAGTAAATATAAATATAAATATAACACTTTTCCACACTATTACAAGTCAAAATTAGAGAAAAAAAATCTCTCCTACTTGTACGCTCCACCCTATTCTACAACTGCGTGTTCGGACTCGTATCCATTGATGACAACTTTCTGTGTTTTGTAGAAAATGTACGATACAAATCATCTAAGATTTCCTCTAATGCCGTTGAAGGCAATATTGTCTAAAATCAATTTATGGTCCACCTTATCAAAAGCCTTCTGAAAATCAGTATAGACAGCATCAACTTACGTGCCTTTGTCCATATTTTGGAATGAAAAAAATTGTAAAAATCATTAAGTTAGTATTGGTAGTTCGCGACTGCACAAAGCCATGCTGTTCGGGAATAATGTGATGTCTAAGGTGTGGAAACAAATTGCTGTGCACCAATCCCTCGATAAGCTTAGACAATGTGGATAAAATTGAAATAGGTCGATAATTTTCCACGTTGGCTTTATCGCCACTTTTATAGATGGGATTAGCAAAGACTCTATTCCATATGCATGGATTGCATTTAAATATTTGTTAAACAGGATATGGAGCGGAAAACAGATTTGTTGTGCTGTGTGCTTAAAAAATGTTGGTGGCAGACCATCAGGACCAGGCCCCATAATTAATTCGAAGGACAACAATGACTAAAGTACATCACATTTATCAATAAAAATATGGGGAATACAGGATGACTGAACCCAACTCTTAGGGTTGATGGTTTAAGGCTCGTGCACAGAGTTGTAAGCCTTATTTCATTCAATATAAAATTTTGACATTGGATCCAAGAATGTGGAAAACACTGAACATATCTCACCAGGGCAATTAGAAGATTTATCCTTGTGGTACATGTTTGCTGGTAGACTGAAATTTCTCCTATGGTTGGAGATGTACGACCAAGAGTACCTGACAATATTGTCGCATGAACATGATAAGTAGGTAGTGGTTGTTCTTTTTTTTCGGGGTGGAAATCCTCATAGGATGTCCACCGCCCTGGGGTGGGCGACGGGGTCTGTCAGACTTTTACTGACTAAAACCACTCCAGTATCTCTCTATCACGAGCGCACGTGGGGCCGCGGGAGTCTAAATTCTTCCACGGCAGATAGTGGTTGTCCTAAGTTAAACTTCAATGCTGTAAATTGTTGAGGAATTCCCTCGACAGACAGACAGTTCAGAGTACATCTGTACTCGACTGTGTCAGATACGATGTTATCATCTTTTGGGTAACTCAACTAATAAAGAAGTTGCATTTAGAGCACAAAAGAGATGTCTCACAGCCATATTTAAATTGAAATCCACCGATAGTTGTAAGCCCTATTTTATTCATTGTAAAATTTTGACATAGACATAATATTACATTCTGGAAACAGTAATGTTTGTTAGAAATAATTTTAATTTGTTTCCGCGAATGGCAGAGAAGTTTCCAAGAAACAGGCGTGATCAAAGTCAGCTTTATCTGCATGGGAGCAGGACAGCACTTATGCAAAAAGTGTTTTTTGCTTGGCTCCGATTATTGATAACAAGTTACCTGAAAGTTGGAGGGAGCTCAATAATAATGTACAATTGAAATATCGACTAAAGTGATACTTATTTGACAAAGCATAATATAATATTAATGAATTTCTGACAGAAGCATTTATATTGACATAAATTTCGATGCATTGTTATTTATTTTTCCTCATGCTGACATTTATTTTTGTTTTCTAATTTCATTTTATTTACATTTATTGTTTTTGACATGAAGGTGGCAAACATGTCTGATCTTATTTAATATTTTTATGTTATCCTGCATGCATTTATATTCTTGTATGTAACACATGTTTAAGCAAATAAATTTATCTTTATCTTATCTCTGTCTATGGTCTTTATTATCAGATCTACTGCAGACTTTCATTATAACCCATATGAGTGCAAAGCTGTTATCGATATAAATTAATTAAGTCCAACTACCTACAAGGTAGCTACTGTAAACCGTTGAGTTCCTTAAATTGTGTGTGTGTGTGTGTTAAAATAAAAATAAATATAATAAAATTATATTTATTTATTATATACAATATAATAAAATTGCTATTGTCATTAGTGAATGATAATACCAATTCATCTCTGTGTAAAGCTCTTATCAGTGCAAATTAATCAAGCACAAACACAGGGTAGCTGCTGTGCATCGTTGAAAAGTTCCCTTGAAGACCGTTGAGGAGTTCCCTGAACTGGCCTTTGTCTTCATCATAAGCCCTGATGACAGTCACAACACATCTAGGTGTACAGTTCCTATCAATACAAATTAATCAAATCAAATAAATCAAGGTAGCTTCTATGAATCGTTGAGGAGTTTCGTCGACTGTCTCCCAGCTGCATCAACAGATCTACTCCAAACCTTTATTAATTATAATATTTAGTGCTTTAAAATACTTAATGATAAAACTTATAAATGCTTTAGTCCCTCCTATGATTTTTGAAAGATTCCCTTGATTTCTCTGGTCTTCCATCATCAGATCCTGACTTGATGACTATAGGACCACCTGGAAAATATACCCTATCAAACAGGAAAATAACGGTCCAGGTGTACAAAACACAAACATACAAAAAAAAAAAAAAAAGATTCCGACTAATTGAGAACCTCGTCTTTTTTTTTTCAAGTTGGTTAAAAGTTTATAGTTGGTTCACTGTTTTTGCCTTTATTGTGGTCATGCCTTGAAATTCGAATAAGGCATTTTATCGGTAATGTTATAGATAAGACTGGGCAGCGCGCGCTCGGAATGTTTTGTATGAATTATGGAAACTGATCGAATGTACGATAATGTGCGGTCGAGAGAGCTCTCTCTGCTGCCCTATCTCTGAGTAAATACCGGTGGTCACGCTCGTGTTGTCTTAGGTCTTATTTCAAGTGCTCTTCCAGAAAGAAAAAAATATTAATCATTGACTTATCTTATTTTCTTTGAAATCATAAAGCTTTTCTCGGTAGATAATTGACATGGATACTAGAATATATAAGTAATAATATAATATATAATATTTGAAATGTGTGGATGTAATTTCTGAGCTCCGATAAAGTTGAATGTCGGAATATGTCTCGAATAAGAAACCTGATTCATTCAGATTATGTTTTCACCTGTGCTGTTGTTTACTTTAGGTTATAGACTGTAACATTTTAGAAAGGTGAGTCTAACATATACTGGACACTATGTTACAATTTGTCAGTTAAAAAGGTTATATATTATTATTTCCTGTATAACAGTTTGCAATACAAGAAAACGGTGAAAGTCAACTTATTTTTTAAGATAAGTACCCATCAACAAAGGTATTCAAGAATACAGTTAACAAAATATATAGGTACATAATATATAAGTAATTTTGAAAACAAACACATAACAATAATGCAGACGATATTAAAATACCTTTTCAGTTGGTGCGGCGCGCGGCGGACCGCAGCTGCAGACGGTACGACATACTTGATCATTAAAACGAGTCGTTCACTTTTATTTACATACTTTTATGAAAACAAAGTGGAATCTAAAACACTACACAGAGTTGTTATTTTCATATTTACATAGACATCACGTCTGAAACTGTTGGATTCATTTGATATTATGTTTACATACCACACCGTATAATAAGCCCGTCTGCTTCTTATTGGACGGGATCTCACAGATACAGCTCTCAGCTTCAGTCTGAAATCTGATCCCAATATCCATACTAATATTATAAATGCGAAAGTAACTCTGTCTGTCGGTCTGTCTGTCTGTCTGTCTGTCTGTCTGTTACGCTTTCCCACTTAAATTTCTCAACCGATTTTGATGAAATTTGGCACAGACAAACTTTAGATTCTGAGAAAGAACATAGGCTACCTTTTATCCCGGAAAAATTTGATATTCCCGAGGGAAATATAAAAAGCGCGATATAACCGAACTCCACGCGGGCGAAGCCGCGGGCGGAAAGCTAGTAGTTAATAAAAAGGCATTTGGAATGAACTGTAAATTTTAATATAAACTTTAATATTTACTTCCCACTGAGAATACTTTTTGAAAATATGGTTATTTTATATTATAGGCATTTGTGGTGGATAAATATGAAATGAGATTTTTCATATTAACTATACTACCGGCGTCCCGCGGTTTTATCCGGGTACGTTTCGATCCCGTCTTCGATCTTTCTAGCTCACAAACTTTCACAATTATAATATTAATAGGATAAAAGGATGGGAAGTAGGGTTCTCGCTTCTATAAAAGAGTTTTTTTTTGTAACACATTACAATGGTATAGTAGTTTTCGTCGAAATGTACCTATAGCTGGTATAAATAGTCTCTTCTAAATAAATAGTAAACACAGGCCTTTTTTCATTCATATGTTGATTGTGTTGTTTTTTGTCAGGTTCCATTCTCTGAAAAAATATTTTGATTGATAGAAGTAACGCGTGGGAATGTTTCCTTTAGCGGCCAGGAACCTCTGTCGGCTGTGCCGTGCGAGTCGAGAGGTACGCCCCGACGTTCTACCTCTGTCGGAACCTCTGTCGGCTGTGTCGTGCGAGTCGAGAGGTACGCCCCGACGTTCTACCTCTGTCGGAACCTCTGTCGGCTGTGCCGTGCTAGTCGAGAGGTACACGCCGGCGTTCTACCTCTGTCGGAACCTCTGTCGGCTGTGCCGTGCTAGTCGAGAGGTACGCCCCGACGTTCTACCTCTGTCGGAACCCTGTCGGCTGTGCCGTGCTAGTCGAGAGGTACGTCCCGACGTTCTACCTCTGTCGGAACCTCTGTCGGCTGTGCCGTGCTAGTCGAGAGGTACGCCCCGACGTTCTACCTCTGTCGGAACCCTGTCGGCTGTGCCGTGCTAGTCGAGAGGTACGTCCCGACGTTCTACCTCTGTCGGAACCTCTGTCGGCTGTGCCGTGCTAGTCGAGAGGTACGCCCCGACGTTCTACCTCTGTCGGAACCTCTGTCGGCTGTGCTATGCGAGTCGAGAGGTACGCTCCGACGTTCTACCTCTGTCGGAACCTCTGTCGGCTGTGCCGCGCGAGTCGAGAGGTACGCCCCGACGTTCTACCTCTGTCGGAACATCTGTCAGCTGTGCCGTGCGAGTCGAGAGGTACGCCCCGACATTCTACCTCTGTCGGAACCTCTGTCGGCTGTGCCGTGCTAGTCGAGAAGTACACGCCGGTGTTCTACCTCGTCTTCACCGACAGCCTTAGAATAAATCGATTATTTAACTACGTCAGCAGGACGTCCACTGCTAGACGTAGGACTCTCCAAACACCGCCACTTCGTCCCGTTCTATGTACCTGGTATCCGGTGATTTTTTGTGTTTAAATTATGATTGCACGAAAAGCATAATTTTATATTCGTTGTATAATTTGTGTTGCTATATTTATCTTTAATATTTGCAGCGATTACCACTATGTTGTAATTATAAAAGAATTATAAATCGACGCATTTAGGCTGCTGACCTTAAGTACCATTTATCGCAAGTTATTAGTACACAAAGTAGCTTAACAGATGTATCGATTTGAAGTAAGTCTTCAAATCTTGTATCGCTTTAAAGCGCATAGCTATTAGTCCTGGAAGTCAGGTGGACTGGTTGTGGAAGTATATTTAAAATCATCAGTAAATATTACATTTTTTGACTAATTCCAAAAGACTTTATATGCAAAGTTTTAATAGAAGCTTAAATATCGTTCGTTCGGGGTAATGCCTATTTCGGAGACACGTTATTCAGCATAGCATTCATTCGGAATAATATTAGTTCACCCTCAAGTTATTGTAATCTAAAATTGGAAGGAGGACGCGTGAGCTCTCGATATATGAAAGGAGTGGAGAGAGGTCTTTGTCCAGCAGTGGGACAGTGTTGACCAGCATAATAAATAAACCTGCCTGTTGGTGGGATGCGGCAGGGTTTGACGTAGGTATTACAGACGTGTTGCTAATGGCTGTTATAAATATGATTTTTTAATTGCAATTCATTTAGACATTTAGCAGTTATATTTTTCTTTATACATAACATAACACATAATTTGTGACTGAATCAATAGAAATTATGAAAGTAATTTTTCAGAATAATTTACTGAATCGATTTTTGTAAGTCTAATAAAGGTCTTATTTTATCATAAAAGTAATTAGAACTACGTAAATAAATGTCAAACTTTCGTTGTATTCGTACAGTGAAAACTAACCAACATGAATGATATAACCCAGAAAGTTAATATCGGTATAACTCACTTATTAAAAAAGGATCGCGTGGTTTTATGAAACCACGGTAAAAGTAAAACATGTGTTCATATTTAAGTAACATTTTTTGAAATAATATTCCATTAAGGGTATAAAAAGCGAACTACAAACATCGCCATATTAGCCTTGGCTGCTCTGACGAGCGCCTTTCTCCTTATCCCTACTCCGAACTGCTGGCGCCGCCATATTAGCCTTGGCTGCTCTGACGAGCGCCTTTCACCTTATCCCTACTCCGCGGCCGACCGTCACGCGACATGCAACACACAGACGAAAAAGTTTGAGACGATCTAATAAACGTTTCACTTTATAAATATATATTAATGACACAATAATAAAAAAAAAACTAAACACAAAACAACAACAACACAAAACATGCTTCTAAAAAATATCAAACTAAAAAGTTAAAAATAATTAAAAAATAAGCGTGAGGCGCTTTGTGCCATAATTTTTGTATATTAAGCGCCTCACGCTTTTTTAAAAATTATTTTTAGTTTAATATTTGTTTAAAAGCATGTTTTTTTAGTTTTTTAAACTATATTTATTTTCAACTTTTTAGTTTGAAATTCTTTAAAAAAAAAATAACGTACGAAAGAACGTATTGAAAACGGTGGGACATTTGTGAATCTAATAAAAAGCATGTAAAAAATAACCGTGCCCATTATGGAATTTTATTATAATATAACATTCTCATACTCGTAGGGGTGGTGAGTCCGTTGATTCCGGGACTTATTGTGAAAAGAGAAGCCATTGTAAAGTACTAAATAGTAGTTTCTTAGGTACTATAAAAGTGGTTTGTATTTTACAAAAAATATAAACAAAAGCGTGTTCCTATGTATTCGCAAGCTGTAATCTATTTGTACTAGCCAAACAAACTTCAGTGTACCGCTATCTATAAACACAACATACAAACAACTAAATTCAACTTTTATACTCTAAATTCTAAATAAAGATCTGTATTATTTGATTCTCTCTGTAATATAAATAAAATAAATTTCTAAGAAACAATTGGTTCCCTACGATAAACTTTAAAAGAACTTAACTTTGCATTTATTCAAACCAAACTCGTAACGTGAGGATATTCTAATATATCAAAGCGTCTTATAGTAATGTTATGCCACTGAATAGTCAAGTACAGAACTACAACACCAAATAATGTACAACCACAAGCAAACATATATTACTAGGAACTGCTCGGTGTACATCTAATTTCATGATTTATCGATTAAAATATGTCTTCTAGATGATCTAAATAACATTGAATGAACATCATATTATCTGACCTGACAAACGACGCTAAAATATAAAATGCTGTATCGGCTTCAGAAAGATGGAATTCTCTAAACTAAGCCAATGTCCATTATTTTGCCGCTTTCAATTAACCCACCTTTTTGATTACAACTTTGCAACATTTATCTAGATCGATAGGATGTAGATGCATCAGTTTATTTGTTGAAGGTCCACGACCTTCTGCATATTTTCTCGCGGTTAAAGAAAAAAGACGGTTATAACAACCGTCTTCTTTTAACGTAGGGTAGAGGAACCGGTTATCGGTGTTGAATTCGAACGTTGATGTGTGGATGCTGGCACACGGCCAGGCGCAAACTCCCCGCTATCGAGAAGCGTGGCAGCTGAGACAATAATGTAGGAGAGCACCCCACCGACGCTGGTGTCCGGTGCCGTACGATTGCTGCTCGTATGCTAATCTACAGTTTTATGAATCTATAACATTTTATTATCAACATAGTTTTGGGTAACTTAGTTCATAAAAATATTAAAATACATTTTATTTGTATCAGCCAGCGAGTGGATTTTCACTGACTATTTCTCAAGTATTGTCGAAGTATTTATTAACATGATTTTCGGTGATATAAGGTCTTACAGATTTATTGTAAGAACACATATATGTTTCTCATATATGTTGTATACGTGTAAAACATATCTCATATATGTTGTGTAAAACATATACGAGAAAAGCACTGCATAAATAAAATTAGAAACAACTGGGGAAGACTTCCAAATAGCGAAAGGTGTAAGGCAAGGAGACCCGCTATCTCCAAAACTTTTCTCTGCAATCTTGGAAAGTGTATTTAAGGGTCTGGAGTGGGAAAAAGCTGGCATAAACATAGACGGCAAAAAACTCAACCACTTAAGATTCGCAGACGACCTAGTCCTCACTACTGACAACGCTAATACGCTCCAACATATGCTGCAACAATTGGCAGAGGCAAGCAGAATAGTAGGTCTTACTATGAATGGATCTAAAACAAAAGTAATGACAAATAGAGAAGAAACAGCTATAAAAGTGGATGATTTAGATATCGAATACGTGAGAACTTATACATACCTAGGACAACTAATTGCATTCAGAGATCAAACAAACTTGGAAATCGAAAGAAGAGTAGCTAATGCATGGAACAGATATTGGACACTTAAGGAGATATTCAAAAGCGATCACTTTCCCATGGCAGCGAAGAAAAAAGTGTTCAACTCATGTGTCTTGCCATGCCTGACATATGCCAAACCTGGGCACTGAGCCAAAAATATCTTCTAAGATTGAGAACATATCAGAGGGGTATGGAAAGAAGCAGGATAGGTGTTACAAAAAGAGATCACATCAGATCAGAAGATATACGATCCATAACAAAGGTGGAAGACATAGTAAAAAAAGTAAGACAGTTAAAATGGAGATGGGCAGGACATAATTATGACAAGAGATAGCAGAATAAAGTGGACCAAAATCATAACGGAGTGGCAACCACATGATGGTAAAAGGAAAAGAGGCAGGCAGGCAAGAAGATGGATGGACGATATAAAAAAAGTCGGAGAAGCTATCTGGTCAAGAAAAGCCAAAGACAGAGACTAGTGGAAAAAGCTGGAAGAGGCCTATGTGTCACAGGACACGCTGGTCACTGAACAGGATTATCGAAGTGTTAATTTGTAAATTAGGTTAAGTACTTAATGTTATTTCAGCAATAAAGGCTTATATATAAGAACACAAAAATCACACATAAATAACATAATTTAATCATAATTAAATACAACATATCATCATCAACCTTTTTTATTGTTCCACTGCTGGGCACAGGTCTCCTCTCATACGATTGAAAGAAGGATTGAGCGTAATCACCATGCTTGCACAAAGCGGGTTGGCGATTTCAGACTTAACTTCCTGGTTTCCTCAAGATGTTTTCCTTCAACTTCTAATCAGTCATTGGTGTCCAAGATATACTTAGTAAGTACATATTATATCTTAGAAAAGTTACATTGGCAATTGCCTGACTTGGAATCCAACCCGCACACTCATACTTGAGAGGCTGGTGTTTTAACCACGAGGCCACCACGACTTTTCAAAATAAATAAATTAACTAAATAAAATATCTGATACAATTCAAATAAATGAAAAGGTTTTAAGGTAGAAATACTATAAATCATAAATACAGGATGAACTGATTGCGTCCGTAGGATCTACTTGAATTTCTGTGGGAAATTACGTAGAACAGTATATCCACGGCCCAGCTAGGCACAGCCGCACAGGCATGCTCGCGACACTACAGCCCACTTTAAGCTCAAATTACCTAATTGTTATCTATACCAACGAAACAAACGCTATGTTTGTGAACGGCGTGCTGGTTTGCTAGTGGCTGTAACGTTAACAAGCCGCTTTGCTAAGCGCCACCCTACACGTGTCTCCTGGTAGTGCTAAATGAGTACTATGTACCTAATAGCGATGGTAGGCCATAACTCGACTGTTTCACCACCTGAGTGGGGGCAGCTGATTTTGACGCGTAGTTTGACGCTCTGGGGGACATCAACGCCTGCGACTAAGACTGGCTTTTCCCATACCAGAGGACCGACCACGCTGGGACAGAAGCGCGAAATTTTGCGCTTTCAATCGGCCTTGGCCAGTTGGTAAGACTAGCGACGTATTTGGTCATACCGTCAATTATCTGGCCCTTCTGCTGACAGTTGTCAGCAGGACATCTGTCAAATCAGTGGATCCGGAAAGATGTATTGTAACAGTTTCTTCACCATTAGGAACTTCTTATCAGATTGAGCCTCATGTGGTGAACGGCGAATATAGCGAGTATACAAGTCACCAGATTGGAATGAGATGCGCCACTTCTTCTGAAAGCGGGTGGCAAACCGGTTCTTAAAGCGCTTCAGAAGCTATTTAATTCCGTCATTCTTAAAGGCGAAACGCCTAAGGCGTGGCACAGGAGCGTGGTGGTTTTGTTTTTCAAAAAAGGTGACAATACCCTCCTGAAAAACTACAGACCGATATCCCTCCTGAGCCATGTCTACAAGCTGTTTTCTAGGGTCATCACGAATCGTCTCGCTCGCAGGTTTGACGACTTCCAGCCTCCCGAACAAGCAGGCTTCCGAAAAGGCTTTAGCACCATAGACCACATTCATACGCTGCGGCAAGTTATACAGAAGTCCGAGGAGTATAACAAACCACTATGCTTGGCGTTTGTGGACTATGAGAAGGCCTTCGATTCGATTGAGACTTGGGCGGTGCTACAGTCTCTCCAGCGGTGCCAAATTGACCATCGATACATTGAGGTGATAAAGTGTTTGTACAAAAACGCCACCATGTCAGTCCGTCTCCAGGATCAGGACTCGAAACCGATCCAACTGCAGCGTGGAGTGAGACAAGGAGATGTCATATCTCCTAAATTGTTCACTGCTGCGTTGGAAGATGTCTTCAAGCTCCTGGACTGGAAAGGACTTGGCATCAACATCAACGGCGAGTACATCACTAATCTCCGTTTCGCAGATGATATCGTGGTCATGGCTGAGACCCTGGAAGACTTGGGCAAAATGCTCAATGACCTCAGCAGAGCTTCCCAACAAGTGGGTCTAAAAATGAACATGGATAAGACGAAGATCATGTCGAACTCTCATGTCGCACCCACTCCAATTGTAGTTGGTTGCTCTGCACTCGAAGTTGTTGACGAGTATATATACCTGGGACAGAAAGTCCAACTAGGTAGGTCCAACTTCGAGAAAGAGGTGTCTCGGCGAATCCAGCTCGGTTGGGCAGCGTTCGGGAAGCTACGCTACATCTTCTCGTCGTCCAAGATACCACAGTGTCTCAAGACGAAAGTCTTTGACCAGTGTGTGTTGCCAGTGATGACTTACGGAACTGAAACGTGGTCGCTCACAATGGGCCTCATACGAAGGCTCAGAGTCACACAAAGGGCAATGGAAAGAGCTATGCTAGGAGTTTCTCTGCGTGATCGAATCAGAAATGAGGAGATCCGCAGAAGAACCAAAGTCACCGACATAGCTCTGCGAGTCGCTAAACTCAAGTGGCAGTGGGCAGGGCACATTGCTCGTAGAACCGATGGCCGATGGGGCAGCAAGGTTCTGGAGTGGCGGCCACGTACTGGAAGACGCAGCGTAGGGAGACCCCCAACAAGGTGGACCGATGACCTGGTGAAGGTCGCGGGAAGCCGATGGATGCGGGCAGCACAAGACCGGTCATCGTGGAAAGCCTTGGGGGAGGCCTTTGTCCAGCAGTGGACATCTATAGGCTGAGGAAGAAGAAAGAAGAAGAAGCGCCACTTCTTTGCGTCTTTTTCTTGGCCGCAGATTTGCTTCTTTTCTGAGAATTCGTCGAACTGTGTGGATGCTATATCCGATGTGGTGCGCCAAGCTATGGAGTATTTTATCCCATATAGTGATGTGCCCGTCGGAGGCTCAGCTCGTTCACGCTGATTGTGTTTAAGCTGAACAGCGTAAGCACACGGGCATTTCTCACCTAACCTGAAGGTCGTGAACGCAGTGCTCCGGATCTAACTTCAAAAAAGAGAGCTTTTGACTGTACTGCTAAGTCCTACAAAAAGGCGCTTAGGAAGCCTCACGTCGGCAACATTACCCGTATTGCAACAAGCTCTCTGCGCAGCAGTGCGAAGAGGAGCAGAAGATTTGCTTCCGGACTGCCGCGCGCCTGGTCCCTTGACAAATCGGTTGAAGCGAACTTCTGTCAGATTATACTGCCTCCGCTGGTTAAGCCTGATGGAGCACTGACTCAAAAGGCGAGAGAGAAAGCAGGTCGTTTTGCATCTCTCTTTGCTCAAAATTTACGTCTGGATACTAGCAGTGTTACTCCACCGGATTTGCTACACTACGTCACTACAATTCCCGACATTCGCAATAGGAACAAGCAGGTTCTAAGAGTACTGGGTCGTCTGATCCTGAATAGTACTGGTGGGCCAGACGGTAATCCAGAGACTATCCTCAGGTACTATCCTACGCTTGTATCGCTTGTACCTCTCATTTAAGACTGGCGTAGTGCCCGACTCCTGGAAGCCTGCCATATTGCAGCCCGTGCCTAAAAAGGGTAGTCGTACTATCTTACAACTGTCGGCCGATTTTGATAACCTCCATAGTCTGCATGATTATGGACCGTGTGTTGAACTAGCACGTCTTGGAGCCCAAGAGCACCGGAGCCCATGTCAACTAATGCCGGTGTTCCTCAGGGATATGTTCTCTCTGCAACTCTATTCCTGCTGTATATTAACGGTCTGCTGATGCCCGGTATCTATGTGTATGCAGATAACAGAGAGAGATACCTGCCGGGTGCTCGGGCTAGTAAAGAAGCAATCCGGTCAGTAAGAGCGGCTACGGTAAAGCGTACGAATGTTGCACTACAGGCAGTCTCCGAATGAGGTGAAGAAAATCATGAGGCATTCAACGCCGCCAAAACACAAGCGTGTCCATTTACCGCTATAAGGAGCCGATTCGCCTTGGCTCCTAGTTTTCGGAATGTATCATTGGAGTGCACCGAGCGACATCAGCTTTTTGGAGTTGAGATTTCCTTAAACCTAAAGTTTGGATGGTTCATTGAGTCCAAAGCCAAGGTGGCTGCCAGGAACCTTGGCATTATTGCAAAGGTTCGGCGGTAGTTCACATCAAGACAACTTGGCCTTGTCTTTTATATCGCGTACATCAAGGGGCTGGAACAATTTACCAGCGGCGGTGTTTCCGTCTGACTACAATTAAGTGGCTTCAAGGCTGGAGTGAATAGGCTCTTAATAATCTAGCGCACTTTACCATCAACGACTGCATCACTGGTTACCATTAGGCAGCTAAAATATGGACAATTACAGCAACGGTAACAGAAGTTTTAACTACAGAATAATTAATTCAAAAAAATAGCTTAATTGCGAATGTTTCGAGACCGACAAATGAGTGTACCGTACTTAGGGCCAGATTCAAATAAATCTCGACTGCAATGTGGTGAGAGAAAGGATGCTGTTTGATTTCAGTCAATAGCCCGGAGGCATCGAACAGTTATATTGAGGTGCTACGTCGGTGGAAGCACCCTACCTACTTACGTACAGCCATAATTACGGTGCCGCCACCGGCAACCAGTTAAAAGTATTTCGTTTGTAATTATAAACTAGTGCTTGACCGCAATCCCGCCTGATGATAGGCAGTGATGCAATCCTTGATGGTAAAGCGCGCTAGTTTATTAAGAGTCTATTCACTCGAAAAAAAACTGAGTGAATAGGAAGGAACACGGCAGATGAGCGAGGTAATGCAACGTTAAACCCAACAACACGACCAACGATGCTGGGCCGAGAGAGGGAGATTGATCTGGAGATTACCTCTATGACCTAACTCCCGACACAACAACATTTGGCGCATCGTACCTGGTACACATCGGAACACAACTGCTCAGACCCGTCCTCCGTAAGGCTTCACTAGGCATCATGCCGGAACACGACGGATCGCTTGGCCGCCGGACCTTGTCTGGTGGGTTGTAACTTCTGCCGGCAGCCAATGTTTTGGCCTACCACCGAGAAACCTACCTCAGCGATAGCTCTAACTACATTTAACTGCTTGCTGGTGTTCTTACAGATGCATAATAACATGACAACAGTAACAAAAGTAGCATTTTAATTAAATACTCAACCAGTCCAGTCCACAATTACGCCGCACTTCAGACAGGGTTGTGATCTTTTCGCGCATCTAAGTACTTTTGTTGCCGTTATTTGTATTCTGATATGCAAGCTCCAGTATGAAGACGTCGAAGCATCCAAATTCCTGAATGCATGTGATGTGAAGCGTTATTCAGAACGATGGTTACAGAATGTCTTTACAAGTAAAAAGTAACTACGGCTGAGAGATGCATTAAAACAGAAGGATTGAGTTTATTCCAATAATATAACAGCAAAAGGTTCAAAATGAGTGTGTGACTACACTGTGGGACATCAGTCTTTCTAACCTTGAATCAAAACCTCAGTTCACTCCCTTTCGACCTCATCCTGCCTTTGTGAGGTCGTCGTTCCATTTAGTCCCAAAGCCCCACGCTTTGCTTTCACGAAAATATGAATATACAAAATCCAACAACTCGCGTACTTTGTCATAGGTATTTTGTGGAAGCAATTATGAGCCGATTATCTAATATGTTACGAGACTGACAAAATTGGACAACCAGACAAATGTCAGTCCGGGCAGGTTCAAACACAAAACACTAGTCACGAGCCATGACAAGTCACGAGCCATGAGCGGGCCTCTTGTGCTCAAGTCACGAGCCATGAGCGGGCCTCTTGTGTCCTCAAGTCACGAGCCATGAGCGGGCCTCTTGTGTCCTCAAGTCACGAGCCATGAGCGGGCCTCTTGTGTCCTCAAGTCACGAGCCATGAGCGGGGCCTCTTGTGTCTTCAAGTCACGAGCCATGAGCGGGCCTCTTGTGTCCTCAAGTCACGAGCCATGAGCGGGCCTCTTGTGTCCTCAAGTCACGAGCCATGAGCGGGCCTCTTTTGTCCTCAAGTCACGAGCCATGAGCGGGCCTCTTGTGTCCTCAAGTCACGAGCCATGAGCGGGACTCTTGTGTCCTCAAGTCACGAGCCATGAGCGGGTCTCTTGTGTCCTCAAGTCACGAGCCATGAGCGGGCCTCTTGTGGTGTCCTCAAGTCACGAGCCTCTGAAAATGTTTGTGTCAGAATTGTTTCGTTTAACTCTAAGCTACCCAATAGGCTTGTCTAAATTAATTCCACATAGATTTTAATTTATTTATCTAAAGAGGAGAATAGAATAGAATACTCTTTATTATGTACACCATATAGATTACAGAACATAAATAAAAATATTTTACAAAGGGTGACACAATGGGCGGTCTTATCGCTAAGAGCGATCTTTTACAGACAACCTTTAGGAGAACCTTCCACTTAAAATATAATCCTCTGACCTCTCAGATAATTTTGAAAAACTTTTCATAAGGCCAAATACAGCTTCGGTTCTACCTTCAAAGTGGTCTTCCCATCCGATTATAATTGAAGTGTCTTCAAGTCCCGAGTGAATATGCTTTTTTTTTGTTGGGATGGTAAATCATCAAATGACTTCTCCCGCACTGGGCGGAGCGGAAGTGCGTGTTAGACTTTTACTGAACAAACTGAAACTTTTACTGACTAAAACCCACCCGTATTTATCCGTGTTCATTCCCGTTGCCTCACGCGCTCCGCCTCCTCCTTTGCCAGCATTACTGCTTCGCAGAAGGAGGTGACGGCCTGCCATGCACTCTCGCTCCGGACCATGGCCTGGACCAGTGTCAGACGCGAGAGATCGCCGCCGATCGCCGCTACGAAGACACGGCGGTGCTCTACCCAAGCCGGGCAAACCTCCACCGTGTCCTCAGGGCGATCCACAGAATGGTGACATCCTGGCGTTTCCTCCCGCCTTATACGGAACAGGAACCTCCCGAAACTACAGTGTCCGGTGAGGACCTGCGTCAGGCGGAAGGTGAGGGCACCATGGCGCCTCTCTAGCCACTCCTCTAAGAGGGGACTTACTGCCGCTATTGTGGCGTGCCCAGCACTGGGTTGCGACAATCGCACTCTCCATGTTGCCATGAGATCCCGCCGGAGCTCTGTCCGCCGTACCGTAATTTCTCGTGGCAGCGGAGTTATGCCCCGACGTTTTGCCTCCTCTCGCCACTCTCACATGTGGGCGAGGACTTTGGCCTGCAGATCCCATGGCGGCAATCCGGTAAGAAGGCTCGCCGCCTCAGCGGAGACCGTACGGTATCTCCGGATCAGCCGAACGGCCATGACCCTCTGGGACGCGGTCAGGCATCGGGCTGGTCGCTTCCTTAGCGACCGCGCCCACACCGGTGCCCCGTAAAAGGCCATGAACCGCACGGCCCCCGCATAGAGCCTCCGGCAGGAGGCGTTTGGTCCTCCTAGATTGGGGAGGAACCGCCTCAGGGCAGCCCCGGTCCGTTCCAGTATGGGTGCCAAACGTCAGAAGTGCTTCTCGAACTTCCACCGGCTGTAGAGGACAAGTCTCAGGTACTTCATCGTCCACCCGACGCCGTTGTGAACCCCTCCTACCGTTATGTGGAAACCCGACGGTGGCGCATTCCGAGGACCATGAAAGCACATGGCCTCCGAGTGAATATGCTGAGAGAACGATGGCATCACTGCTTACCATCAGACGTGTTCGCAGTCAGGCATTTATATAAGAGAAAACGAATGGACAGTGATGTTGCTATATTGAAAGAATAACAAAGAAGAAAATGTAGCAAACTAACGTCAAGTTAGTATTTTGTGGGCCTGATGAGTTCGTGGTTACGGCTCGCTCCAACATTGTGTGGCGGGCGCACACGTATTTAAAAGCTACCAAGACAAGTATACCCAAATAAATTATTCAAAAATACACCTTAATAGAAAATAAGTTATTTTAAATCATTATTTTCTTAGGGAAAGTTTACTGTGATTAAACTTTAGAACTAACACGCATAAATGCTACCGTAATCATGGTATTATTTTTATCTCAGGTTGTTATTAAATAACAAAACTGACCCTTACTTTACATATATTCCCCACAGAAAGGACAAAATGCTATAATAAAGTAACTAAACGATTAATTGCCAACCCTTTTACACACAAAAGGAGAATATTATACAAAACCCTTTCTTAGTATAACTTACAAAAACCTTTCCAAGAAAAAATAAAGATAAACTTCTCGTTTTTTGTTCAGAATTTTGTATTCATGTAACGGATTTCGTATTAAATGATCGTCCACCAATATCGGGTAACTAGTGCGATCTGTACACTCCGTTAGGTTCGCATCGTTTAATGAAATGTTTCAACGCACGAAATATTAATCGGAACGGATTTATGAGGGAATTAGTTACGGACTGGAATAGCTGGATGTGCATCAAAGTGTACTGTTTGTAGTCGTGTTGATACTGTGTACCACAACAAACTATATTAGTGGTAATAAGAAAGAGTACGCACTGCTAATCTTTTCTGTAAACAGTAGGTAGGTACTGCTAATCTCTTCTGTAAATAGTACTTAGGTACCTAATCACTTTTGTAAATATCTCTCATTGAAAACATATAGTATAAATAGTCAATCACTTACACCTGTTGACATGAAGCTCCCTGCACATATGTTCTCACAGTGAGATTTTTATAGAAGAGATGAGATTGTGAATAATCTCAACTGAACATTGTTGTGAATTTCACAGAGTTCCTGTGATTCCCAGAACTCATGTGTAAATGTGACGACTTCGTCAGCCTTGTAGAACTTGGACGTATACATATAACTTTTCATATTTTATCAAGTACGTCTTGGTGATTGTTGATATTTCTACGCTATCCTCTCATGCTCACAGTGATTTGAAAATATTTTAAATGCCAATTATATTTGAAAGAGTAACCGTGACGTTTTATTGCCGGCTCGTCTCCATACAGAACAGCTAATTGGAGCCGCGCACAGCTTGACGTTCCACAAGTGCCCAAACCTTGGCACACATCCTTACTAATATAGTAAATGGGAAACTGAGTTTGTTTGTTCCGCTTTCATGCCGTAACTACTGTACTGATTGCTTTGAAATTTTGCAGATGTAAAGTTAGAAGTCCAGATTATATAATAGGGTACTTTTTATCGCGAAAAAAATTATATTCCCGAGGGAAAACTAAAAAGCGCGATATAACCGAACTCCACGCAGGCGAAGCTGCGGGCGGAAAGCTAGTTTCATATAAACCGACGTTTATGTGAAATAAAATATTCAGATTTCGATTTCAAGTGGTTTTAATCGCATTTCTGTAATATCGGTATCTCCTACTAACCGAGCGATTCAAGCGAGCGTCCATCTCGGAGAGGTACAAAGGTTGGTTCTGCAGCTTGAGCTAATGGCGTAACAAGTGGGAACTACAATCGGCCGCCACGAGTTATACCTCTGACAACACGTCGAGGACGTCACGTCCTCTTGCTCCACAAATCTCTAAATAAATTTCAAGCTAAACGAATTCTAATAGTAGATATTTTATGAAGGAGATAAAAAGTGTTATATGTTACGGGTGCTATGTTATCAAGCTTCGGATTCAAGTTAAAGACGAGCACAACTTTATGTAAGTACGTGGATAGCACTGTATTTTATGCCCGTAGAGCAACTTTTTACAGCTTCTGCAATGAAGCAATTCGGTTTTCATTAGCTTTTTGTTTTGTAAACGCAACAATATAATGCAATACAAAATGCCAACATTATTACCCGTGGGTTATTACCCGTGGGTTATTTATATAGTAAGCTCCGTATAATAAAACCAGGTTAAACCGCTTACTTTAAGGTTAGGTGGGGAGGAAACATATGTTCCTGTGAATCGTTTGAACATCACAAAGATATAATTATGTTTTTACTATGTTTGGCACAAACTGCAAAATAGTGATTAATGGTGCAAGCCGGCCTTAGTCTTGAAGAGTAAACAATGTGTTGTCTGTGTATCGACGAAGGTATTGATTAACTTACTTAGATCTAAAGCTATAACCTAATATTATAATAATGCCCAGTAAGCCCAATACGTAGGGTTGGTAATTGCGTAACACACTATCAGCAGCTATGGCTTTCATTTTGACGTTTTCACAACATACATTGGGTTTTTTACGTTGTAGAGCTGACATATTTTTTGAATATATGGTGCAATGGATTACCGAGTGCCGTTTGCTACAAGTAACGTCTCATTTACTACCTGCGGGAAACATTATGTCACGGTACTAAAGTACAGAAGGGAAGGTTTGTGTATGTATTATATGTTATATTTACATTTGGTCTGTTTTGTTTAAGTCACGTAAATGAAGTCCAACATAATCAACAGTAGAAACAAAATGATCTATTATATTAACGGGTTTGTTACGGAATAATAGGCATAATGACAGATTGCTGAGAACTTACTTCGTTAAGTATAGAGATATTACAGAAGTCCAATTATCGCTGATACACTTTCAAATACAATTACACTTTTCTATTCTTCCTTAAATTTTTACTCAATCGCCGCTACGTTATTGAGCCACGAATGTACAATGCGATTCACGCTAGATGATCATAAAATGTCGTATATATGTAAGTAACCGTATTCTGGGACTATCTTTTTACTCAATCGGCCCTCCTCAATTTAGCCACGAACCATTCTCTCCGGCAAATTATAATTTGTCATATACGTAAGTGTCCGTATTCTGGGAGGCGCTGGTTAGTCGTCGACACGCTGAGAGTGTCACGCGCGCTGATAGAATTGGCCCGGATCGTGACCGCACTCCCGATTCTACGGCCTACGTGACGAGCTACCAACGGGTATGAAGGAGATGTAGAGCGCTGGTGCAACTCATTTGAGAAACTTGTGTGAAAAAAGTGACATTGAAGTTATTGATTCAGAAAAATATACCTACATAAGCCCAACCTTATAGATACGATATAACCGGTGTTGATTTTGCATTACTGTTCTTGTAATTAGCTATTTATCCTAAGCTTTAGTGTCAGCTTAGTCACATTTATGGCTAGTTCAATGTTTCTCTAAACTGTAAGAAATACTTTCCATAAACTGAATTAATTGGAGTACTGCGCAATGGAAATAATTCACTGGCTTACTAAAAACTGGTCGCCACAACAAACGCGTGGGAAATAAACCATATTTACATAATCGCGCTGTTTTGTTTGGCGTTATACTGAACTGGACAATTCGGTGCAGTCGTGCACACGTGACCTATTTTTTGTGTTAAGCTTTTTGATTGTGTTTTATGCTACTCGTATGTATTTTTTATAGATAAACAAGTTTTCCTTAATTTTCACGATATTTTTGGCCCAAAAAAACAGTTTATTCTGTATTTGTAGCTGCGACCAACTAAACGAGATGCTATGATCAAGTTTTTATACAATTACTTATATTTATTACCATTTTGTTATCATTCTTTAACATAACTACGAATTACTGACGGTCCCTTTGACAATTCAAAAGTTCGTAACTTGTAATTAATTTATTTGAAACAAATGCTTTAATTTTGATTTATGAATGTAAGGTATGCTTTTCTTATTTATACTCAAGGAAGTAACCCTGTTTATTGAGCCTACCTTATTCTCGGTATCGTTAAATGAAATTGAATACCCGCAATACAGTTTTCGTTCGATTACATATCCACTAAGTAATTGTGGATACGTTTTACGAATACCGAAAGGTTTAGTAAACTGTCCGTTCTTAGCTGTAAGTGATACTGACGGTTTATTTATTTTCTAGCTTCGGTTTCATAGATTTTACTCATAATGCCTACGGATGTTTTACCATTTAGGGTAAACACGAACAAAAAATTTCAGTAAAATGTTATTTTGCAGATAATTTGTATCATGTTTTGATAGCCACACAACAATTCCCAGTTGGAACCGATGTAATCCGATCCCAACCGGCGTATATACATACGGCTGTAAATGAAAATAAAATTGGGGAAAAACCTTTGAAAAAATAAATAAGGCGAAAAGCGATGACCGCAGGGGCTTGGGGAGCTCCGTGGAAGTCATTACGAACCAATTGGAGTCCATGTATTTCGCGCTCGTTTGTTCTAAGCTTCAAGTCGTAATTTTCCGGCGAGTGGGCGGCGCGGCGCGCGGCGGAGTTTGTGCTGAATCACGCAAAAATTTTAATTTCCTCCGCCGTAGTAGGAAGCCGCGCGTGTGCGATGACGTCACGGCTATAAATCACGTCAAACTTTTCATTCCGATCGATCGCCGCGTGACGCCAGCATACGGAACAATAACTCCGCACTCAATTGCCAACGTAAAACGTTTTGTGGCAAAAATAGGGATTGTTTATGGGAGCGATTTCTTTGTCTCGTAAAGAAATATGTTTGTAGTAAGATAGTGTTCACATACAAACTGATTGAAATGCAAATATGTTTCGTCAGTGCGCCGCCTGGGGGCGCCGCCCGTGCGCTTCCCCGCGCCGGAGACCACGCGGCGGTTGATTGGCTTGTTCAGTCGCGGTCTATCACACACTTTATTTGCACATATAAAGCTCAGCTGGAAATCTACTTTTTAACACTCTTCAGCCGTAACCGTCTTTACGAAGAAAACACTGTTATGTGTCAAGCGTGTGCTACTAAAACATTATATTTACACAACTGGCACACACACACAGGTGTGCGCACGCTCGCACATAACGACCCAAATACATAATGCAATAATGATTAACTGAGTTATGTACTTTTTCGGCTGAACACCAGAAAAAAAACATCTAAACCCCGTGCAACCACTTAGAAATAATTCCGCCCCCACCGGTATCATCCAGATTAGTTAGCGCTTAACACTCTATTTAGGTAAAGAAAATATATCCGACTTTTATAAAAAACCTTACTAAGTGAAAAATAACCTCAGTGTCGGAAGTCGTTGGCAGGAAACTACAGACTTCTGAAAGCTAGATAGCTGTTATGCACTTTGAAGTGATTTGTTTTTTTATAAACTAGAGCTTTATCGCGATCCCGTCTGGTAAGCAATGATTGAAATTATAGTCAGACGGGAAGACCGCTGCAGGCAAATTGTTCCAGTCCTGCGATGTGAAGACGAGGTGAAACGCTTCGTCCGGAACATATTGGTGTCAACAACGTAAGAGTGGATACTGGCCGTCAGATGGGTCGTCCGATGATGAACAGAAATAGCGCCATTAAGTCATGCAATTCCCGCGCACACTCTAATATGCATCCTATAGAATACCGAATTATTTTTGAAGTCTGTTGTATTTTGTTTTATTTCACATGAAATCGATACGATCGAACATTTAATAAATAATGTCCTACTTACAAGATTGTAGACGCGATAGCTTTTTTTTTATATAAATTACTAACTAGCGCTTGACTGCAATCCCGCCTGATGGTAAGCAAAGATGCAATCGTTGATGGTAAGGCGCGCTAGTTTATTAAACCTACTCACTCAAAGGAACTGAGTAAATAGGAAGGAAGGTGATGCAATGTTAAACCCAACAACACGACCAACGATGCTGCACCAGAGGGAGATTGATCTGGAGGCCCTCCACAACCAAACTCCCGACACAATAACATTTCGCGCATCGTAACAGACCCGTCCTCCGTACGGATTCACCAGACATCATGCCGGAACTGCCGGAACACGACGAATCGCTTGGCGGCATGACTTTGTCTGGTGGGTGGTCACTTATGCCGGCGGCCGATGTTGTGGCCTACCACCGAGCTGGTATAGAAAGATGGTTATTCGTTACTCTTTTATGGTAAAACTCCTGAACAATTTAGAGTGAAATTTAGCATACAGCTCGTTTATAAAGCTTTTTAAATATTTGTATGCATGAATATGAACATTTGCACTGGTCTGGTCGTGCCTCGGAAAGCACGTTAAGCCGTTGGTCCCGGTTGCCATACGAACATCTAATGGCAGTCGTTACGGGTTGTTAGAGCCCTCAAAAGTCCAACAATTGGTCTAGCTGCAATGTTTCGATATCGCCTTCTGGTTGTGGAGGTCAGACGGCAGTCGCTTCACAGAAAATATCGAAGTTTAGCCAAAATCAGCAGTTAGACCGGTAAACCGGACCCCAGACTCCAAAGCTGAAAAAGCTTCGGATGCGACTGGGATTATCGCTGAGATGATGATGATGATGAGTTACACGCAGAGCGAATTGTTGCTAAAAACGAATATACTCGAGCAAGAACTTCCACAGTGGGTCCTTAATTATCGTTACTGGTTTCTTTTGTTAAGTTGTTTAGTTAAGTTCAGCTTTTTGACTTTAATGGGTTTTAACGGGTATAATCTGCTATAAAAAAATATTATGCATCATCATCATCAACCTTTTTATCGTCCCACTGCTGGGCACAGGTCTCCTGTTACAGGTCCTGTTGTGGTGTGTGGTTATGCATACTTAATGTAAAATTCATTTTTACAATATGATTAGTTTTTTAAGACACTGAGCCATAATTATTTTATAACTCATCAGGAAAAAAAATGGTTGAAGTAATGCAAAACATTAACATTCCGCTGCATCCGGGTAGTGTGCCTAAATACGAGCACCACGTGGCAACAACAAGGGCAACCACAGCCGGCGACACCTGTCGACAGCAAGGGCAACTACAGTCAGCGATATATGTCGACGGCATCCAGCGACGAATTGTGTTGTTGCCTGAGTCGTCGGCGCGTGTCGCTCATGTGTGTGAGCTAAAACTGATAGTGGAGGCCGAGCCCAACATAGAAGTTAACATGACAAAATATAAGTACATATGTCCATTCGCAGATACCTAGAACTGAAGCACTAATATCAAAGTCATAGATGAGTTGGGCTTTAACATCCTATGTCCATCGGGCGAGCAGAAATCAGCTAACAAACTCACAAATACTCGGCTAACAATTCGCCTATAATCGTACAACAGGTCAAACATTCACTAATAGTACACTCCTTCTGCAAATCACGGTTACGTGCTCTCGAAACCTATTCCATCGCGATAAATTGCGATACACGAGTATACGCGAGTATACGGTATTACCTTAAAACAACTCCTGTTGCCTGTAGTGTTGTCAGCAGTCAGTGTTCTTTTCCACGTGAATCTCCTTCTTTACTTTAAATATTTTCAGTAAAAGAGGTGAAAGACACGAATAGGAATAGGGACCAGTTAGTTCAACCTGGTTTTAGACTTGCTAATTTAAACTCGTCTTTCATCTCAGAATCGGAATTTTATTGTAATATTTCAACTCTGTTGAAAATATTACAATAAAATTCCTGTCCATATAGTCAAATTAACTGAAAAGAAATTTCACTCTTGTAAAACACACACACTGTGTAGCCAAGCACATTATACAATAAGGTAGGGGATTACATCGCTGACAAAAATGCTTGACTCAACGCTAATCCTGCATAGAGGAGCATAAACTAATTAGCATTTGGAAACATTGTTGGACCTGCTCACTAAGGGAAATAACTATATTTGCAGTACATAGACATATTTTTTTAGTATTATATAATTGCATTACAGGCATGTGAGCACGCTACCTATACACTTGCTATTTACTGGCAGTTGAGAGTATGTTGTGTTCTTTCTAATGTCTCGCTACTGGTGGCGTGTGTGTCGGATCATTAAGTTCCCGTGAATTGCAAATAAAAGGTAACAAATCATTTTAGAATTGCTTTTATATTTTCCATAATGGACGCTATTAATTTGCACGTCTTTCTGCATCGTGCTAACATACATAAATTCAACATGAATCATTAAATCAAATATTTTGTAACAATTTTATGATTTTCAAAGAGTGTCTGAGAAGTTTCTTACCCATTCTTCTCTATTGGAAAATACGCCTTGGAATGGGTGACTGTTATTTGTTAATTAGAAATAAGTGCTTTGATTTTGAGCCTCAAACAGAACAAAAGTGACCGAGCGACCTTAGTAAACAACTTACTCGGTGAATTAAATTTCATCTGTTTATTTAACCTTTTCGCAAAAAAGCAAAAAACTGGAGTCAATGCCTTACGACTTTCTCTACAGGTTAACTACAGGTGTTATAAAGATTAGATGACAAGGGCTTTAGTTGGGAGGAACAATTAAAAAAATTGTCACCTTTAAAGCCAAAAACATACCATGAGTAGACTGCATCTTTGGGCAGTTAACTTGACTGATCATACGATTGAAAATCCAAGGGATAGGGCAGTAAGATAGTAAAACGTGCACCATCCTGCTGTCTCTCTGGTTCAGGGTCCGGCTGGATTCACAAAACATAGGGTTCACGCCGGCTGACTTCCCTCAACGGGGGTTTATACATATATAAATAGATTATAAACACATACATACAGTAATTATAATATAAGTATACTTATATATGTGTACGTGTATATACAAAATCGAAGAAGAGCGATGTTGAGATGACATTGCGATTCGTTCAGTAAATAACTTTTCAATTTCCGCTTAAATATGGCCGTCCTGACATCAAGAAAGGCACAGGAACAGAAGCACGTCACTCATTTATGGTGTCTTTGTCGCTACAAGTCCTGTCCGGAGTACACACCTGACCTAAAATAACTACATTATGCACCTTCCCTCTCAGTAACTTAATTCATAAGATATGACGTCAGTGCTAGATCCCTTAGTTTATTTTATCCCACCATACCTAAAATAAATAAGATTGGACACATTAACTGGTATAAGGGATATAATGCAATGTAGGATAGTTAGTGGTCAAATAGCATTCCCCACGCTTGCCGTTCCAATTTGTGCTCATGTCATGTGAACGAGTCTACACAAGTCAATACAAAACTGCAAATACGACTACCGCATCAGTACGATGTTTGTAGTAGAGAAGCACGAACGACACAATCATGGTCACGGCACGGTCGCCATGCCTTGTGAAAGCTGTCTATTTACTTATTAAATGAAGCTAAATTTCTATTTAACATGGCACGGTGACCGTGTCGTGACCGTTTGTAGAAACAACGTTTGTCGAAGAACGCGAGGGATTCCTTTCACTTCCCTTCAAGTGCATGTTGTTGTGTGCAGTTGTGTATGTGTGAGTCGGAACTGGTGGCCGTGTGTGGTATGGATACTGAAGGCCTCTCGCAACTCATCTTAGATGTTTCTCGAGTCCATTATTGTTGCCTAACGTATTATATATGTCTGCTGTACTTTATTCTTATTTTTTTAATATGCTTATTTAAGACTAGCTGTGCCCGCGACTTCCTTCGCGTGGTTGTCCAAAACAAAACAACGTCGTTTAGATGAGAGTAGGATATATAAGCAGAGATGCGATTTATTTGAAATACTTCTATTTAAAATGCAAATACAAAATGCAAAATAGCTATTTTGTATTTTGTATTTAAATGCTTTTTAGTAAAAAGCATTTTGTATTTTATTTGAAATACCTTTCGCGATATATTTTGCATTTTTCAAATTCATTCCAAAATGCAAAATACTTTGTGATTAAGTTTAGCCAACATTACCAGTCAAACGAAATGAAATTTAAGAACGAATGACGCCTGTATTGCCGAATTTGACCGATAGAGGCGTCTGCTAGCCATTCGCGTCATTTTTAGTCCTTCTCCTTCTTGTTTATGATCAAGTATTGAATACTACTTCAACTCTTGATCAATGGCCCCTGTGGAATAGTTATCACAGTTTTTCCAATAACACGTATAACAAATTATAGAAATTTATTGAAAATTTTATTTCACAATAATGGCGGATATCGCCAATGACAGTTGAACTAAAATAGAACATTTTTACTTCTTTGGTCAGGTTTTTTGGCGGGAAATTCAAAGCTGAGTGTCACGCTCATTTTTCATTCGACTTTTAAAATTATTTATAGTGTTGTTTACTAAATAAAAGCGCGTGATTTATGTAATAAAAAGTGCAGTCAGTGAATAATTTATAAAGAACATTGAAATATTGTAGCATAGTGGCCACACCATGACTTTACCCCAAACCCCTCCTAGTCGGCTCACGCGGGAAACGAAAGGGGTTAGTTAAGATATGACAAGAAGATATATAAAGGGAAAGAACAAAAATAGAAAAGGATAAACTTACTCAAGTTCAGGCTGTATGGCGTACCATGCCTTTGCCTTTTCCGTTTAGAAGTACGGAAGGAAGTGAAAAAAAAAATCAACTAAAACGACGAACATACATTATCTATGGCTATGAAACTATTTTATTTTGAAAAAGTATTTTGAAAATACCTATTTTGCATTTAGCATTTCAAATACAAAACTCAAAACTATTTGGTATTTTGCATTTGAAATAGTAAATCTGAAAAGTATTTTGCATTTTGTATTTAAATGCTTTTTTAAAACCATTTTGTACATCTCTGTATATAAGTACATAATATAATTCATTCAAGAAGGTGGTATAGTATTTTTTTGGACACTAAAGACTTTGCAACTAATGATCCTGACTTTGGTATACCTAGTTGATTACGTTAATGCTTCTCTATATACTATGTTAGCGGTGGAATTACCCGGAGCATATACAAATTCTACATGAGATTAATATTGTTCTACTATTTCTGCTCGTCTTAGTTCATCTATGCTTTCCCTTTCAGATGCAAGATAACTCATTGTTTCATTGTTCACCTACATAATTATGTCTAGCTATTTGTAATTGTTCTTCTCTTTGTGAGAGAGATTCAGACTCGCTGGAGAGAGCGTGACGCTCTCAGTCAAAGGACAGACGTGCTTGGCGTTCCTCGATACTCTCTTGGGAGCGCAGATCTGTGGCCCGAGTTCTTTGCGAACTTAAGCGCTACTCCCTTTCGATGAAAGTCTCTGACTTGTGTGAGAGGGCGTGACGCTCTCGATCAGCTGATAGCCGCACTTCGCTTTCTTGGATGTTTTCTTGAGAGCGCAAAGTCGCGGTCCGAGTTCTTTGCGAACTTAAACGGAACTCCCTTTCGGAGAAAGTTTCAGATTCACGTGAAAGAGCGACGTGCTCATGGTTAGCAGATAACCGTGCTTCACGATCTTTTTCTGATTCGTGAAACCCACTAAATTTCATCCTTTTCGCATTTCACCTACGTGGCGAAAGGTATGTTTTTTTTCTTTTAGGCATTTAGACACCTAACGAAACCCAATTTGTCATGTAAGCACGGCGGAGGGTGATTCTCGCGTGGAAATTCTTAACACCGCCATTCAGAAAATGACGCCATTTGCACAACGCCATCTATCGGATTTGGATTTCAACTAACAACATTTTCTTAGTCTCAAGATATCGCGCACTAAATTAATCATATCTTTTGATAAAGTGAACCGTTTTCTATGAAATAAAACCTAAGTTATACCTCAAGTTGAGTATAATTTTTGTATATAAACATTGTATGCGTTGAATTCGTAGATTTTACGTGATACGCGCACAAACAAACATATAAACAGACAGACAAAAATTTCAAAAATGATGGAAATGGCTCTTGTTAGTTATTCTATAACACGCTGGCTATTTATTTTTTCAATTTCTTCAATGTACAAAAATGACTTTTCTACAGATTTATTATATGTATAGATGTTAGATTCAGTAGAACGAAAATTACTGTAACAGACAGGAAACCGGTAACTATTTAAGTTCTTCAAGACATCCTCAGGGATAAAGCTTATTGACATAGGTACGTACTTGGGTGGAATCTTCCTCTATATTGTATTCTATAAAATGGCCAAATCAGGTCTTTCACGCTTTCCCGCTTAAACCTCTCAACCGATTTTGATGAAATTTGCCACAGACAATCTTTAGACCCTATGAAAGGACATAGGCTACCTTTTATTGAAAAAAATGATATTCCCGAGGGACATCTAAAAAGCGCGATATAACCGAATTCCACGCGGGCGAAGCCGCGGGCGGAAAGCTAGTATAACATGTCTTGTACTGGTTTACTCTGGGTTAGTCGTTTGTAGCCTAAACCTTGCTTCAATAAATAACTAGCATTTCACATGCTAGTTATTCCACAAATTATTATATAATTCTACACTACAAAGTACCTCCGCTAACATCAGCATATTTTTCAGTGCACGTAAATGGAATCTAGAACAATTACCTACAAGTTTTGCATTCTAAAACAGCAATAGAGCAAGAGGCGCGCCAAGCGCGGCTCGTTAACATTCATTGAGTTGTAATTGAAGCAAATAGCGCGGACATGGAACATGTCCTGGACAGAAGGGTTATTACCTACATGTTCCGGCTAATATTCTTAGTAAAGCGGGGTTTTCAGTTTGGTGTAATTATGAACACTTAGAGAACGACGAAGTGTTGTGTGTGTTTCAGAACATCAGTTGGTAATGAGCAAACACAAATACTATTACAGTTGTGATAAGTCTAAAATTTACTTTTTTGGGTGGGAAATCATCGAATGACCTCTTCCGCTCTGGAGGGCGTGTCAGACTTTTACTGACTAAACCCAGCCGAGTTCCTTAACTTAAATGTGTGCCCGTTCCAAGGTTTCTTTTTTAACCAACCCGCAACCCTGTCCCAGGAGGCATCTGTCTTTGTGGACCCCGTCACGATGTGCTGACATCACTTTGAGGTGCGCGTGAATCACAACGCGCCGCCGACCACCGACACAAGCCCGTCGATATCAACCGTTCGTTGTCAAAATTGATGAAACTTGTACCGTTCTTAGGTCTATGCACGTTTAAATCGTACCTCTAAAATGCCTAGTTCTCGTGATATAGGGCTTAAAAGTTACGTAAGGCATGTCACGCAATATCGAACCTTATGCCATTGACAGAAGAAGCATTCGAAAGAATACGTTTATCGAATATAAGCAAGTAGGTAAGCTTTAAGCTACAACGCCACCACAGTCGCCACACGGTACATACTTAGCTACGTACTTTGCATCTTTTCAGTCCATTACCCGGTGAAAATAGCCAACTTTGTAGCACAGAGCCGCTCGCTTGAACCTTCTGCAGCTGTGTGGTTGGGGGCACGCAGTACATATACCGGCGAGGTGTTATGTTGAATTATGTAGTGCAGCGACGACGTATGTAGTGCTATAATATTTGTTGTACTGCTTGCCCTTTTGTGGTGAGTCGGGTTAATGCGAGCTGGTTACGGAAAGGGGCAGTTATGTTGTATGTCAACTGAGTGAAGTGAAGTCAGATGCACATTACATAGTTACAGTCAAGACCAAAAGTCGAGTTACAATCTCACAAAACTATGGCCAAGTAATACTAGTTGTAGTTACGACCTTCTTCTATAATAAAGTTTGATACACACTTATACACTTTGACAACTTGCTGCCCGCTTATGATTGTTAGGTACTACTTACTAATTTCACCGCTCACACTAAGTGTTTAAATGGCCTAGTGGTTCTCGCCTTGACAGGCGTTCAAGGTGGTTCGAGTTCAAATCTAATAACTTACAAAATATTTTTGAAATGTTTATTGGTGAGTTATGAATGCTGACAACAAAAATATGTATAAATACCGATCCGCAACTTAACGATGATACTTTATTTTAAGATTTTTTCTATATTAGAGTCATTATAAAAAGATGACGGTAGTTTTGTAACAAACTGAACAAAAAATATTCCACTACCTACAATAACTATTATTAACTACAATAACTTAAATAATATTACTTAGCGGTTGTTGGTTGGTGAACATATAGTTACGAGTTCGTGTTATTAGTTTTACTTTTTTAATCAATATGCAGGCATTTATGCAGCAATATATCTCAAATATCATAATATGAAACCGGCTTTTATGTAAGTTGTTTTTATTCTTATTTGGCAAACCAATCGCTCGTTGCAAGTGTGTAATAAAATTGTTATTATTTTAGAGAAATACTGTAAGCCAAAGTCAAGAGGTTGGAGGACGAAGGTGGCTTATGTGTCGAGATAAGTGGAACGAAACAACAATATTTACCGTTGAATAAACCTTTAAATCTTGCGAAGAAGGGAGGTTGCATTTGGGGTTTAAAAATAAACTGGCGAAACTGGTGGGGACTTATCGAGCTAAACAAAAAAAAAAAACGATTTATAACAATCACAGTGCAGAAGTGTCCTACAAAGTGTTTTAAATATATACCATTATATATCTTAATAACGGACTCTAAACCAACTCGTAAAGTAATTTAGCTAAGTGACAGTAATATGTTCGGTTGGCTTAATGGCTAACAGATGTCGCCTTTTGCAATTTCAATACAAATTACTTTTGGTAAATTATAAAAACAATAATTTCGGAATTCGATAAGAAATAAGTTCGTTTACTTTTGAACTAAGAAAGCGCTTGAAGATTATAATCTCATGCCTTCAAACTCCGAAAAAGGCAAATGGCAAAAAATTAAATGTAATAAGCACTGTTTTGTGTTCTAAGTATAGATTATTTTATGATTGTAATAATATTCAGGTTAAGCTTCAATCCTCTTTTCTTTAAGAAAATGAATAATTAAGCTATAACCTCTTTAATGATAACATGTAATACTATAACTTTCATATCTAAAAACCAAAAATGTTTTTTATATTTTTTACCATAATAATATCATAAGTTTGTCAAGGATTACTTTTATATAAAATATTACAATGCTGCCATTTCAACGTTTGTTTCATTTATTAGTATAAGTATATCTATACCGAATAATATATAACTTTATAATATATTGCATTATAATATGCTTATTGTTTTATTTTTATATATTTTTTTATTATATTACATCTATAGTAAAGTAAAACATACAATAAAAACCTATTTTGGTATAAATATTCAGTAAATTTTCCTATTCGTTTAAATATTATTTGCAAACATTTTTGCTATAGAATACAAATCAGTTATTATAATTTTAAATTATATGATACAACAAAAAGATTTGCCATTATTAAGGATCGAACCCACAATCGCTCGCTTATTATAGACCATTGTTAGGTGCGGCTGCTAACCTAACTTCAAATGAAGTAACGAAATTTTGCATTACTTTAAAGAAAGACGAAGACTGCGATAAAAAAATAATGCGTTAGTGTACGTGGCCGGTTTAGCGCAGGCGACAGTAGTCTTTAAGGTGGGAATGGGCTTCTACAGCTGATAGTACATACATTCTCCTGAGTTGAACATCCTTATATTCAAAATTACGTTATATGATAAAGGTTTAGATCCGTATTACAGAACCTCACTCAAAAATTAAGCCTTACTTAAATCTCGATGGAGAGATAGAGAGAGTTCTTAAATCCGAATCAGGCGTCGTCTTTATTTCCTTATCATAACTTTCTACAATATTTTCACTTCTTTGAAAACTCTGATTAATAAATGCTTTGACAAAATTTTACCAATCGTGGATCTCAACTCGTAGTTTCAAAGTTGATTTGTGACAAACGAATAATATAAATTTCTGTCTGACCGTGACTGACAAACGGTCATAGCAGCCGTCTACAACTACAGGTGTAGGAGTGCATCTATCGCTCTTTAGTGTGCGCAAATATCTGAGCACCCGTCCACGCCCCAGTCTACGCGGTTCCGCCGTAATCAGTCAACTCGGGATATACCTACTAGTCTATGCCACTCACTTGTGGGGCGAGGCCCTCAAGAAAAATGAGCCAAATTTAAGCACTTAAGATTTCCTCGAACCTAAACTTTGGGCGGTTCATTGGGTCCAATGCCAAGGTCGCTGCCAGGAAACTTGGCGTTATCGCAAAGGTCCGGCGGTACTTCACACCAGGGTAGCAGGCAGCTAATGTTAAACAAAGCACGGATCTGTTCGTGTGTGGAGTACTGCAGCCTTATTTGGGCTGGTGCCACAAACTGCCACCTGGCTACTTTGGATTCAGCGGAGAGGCACGCGAAGAGGCTGATTGGCGATTCGCATTTAACTCAAAACGGTCGGTAGAGTAGCCAGCCTGTCGGTGTTCTATAGAATGCATTTTTGTGAGTGTGCGAGGGTATTGCATAATTTAATTCCCCCATTTCCGTTCCACCAACGGACGAACCGTCGTGCGGTGAGTTTCCACCCTTAGGTACATTGTTAACACCACTACGATCCCGATGAAGTATATTACTTCCTCTTTTATACGTATATCGAGGTACTGGAACAATTTGCCAGCAGCGGTGTTTCCGTCGGACTACAATTTGAGTGTCTTCAAGGCTAGAGTGAATAGGTTCTTAATAAACTAGTGCGCTTTACTATCAACGATTGCATCGCTGCTTATCATGAGGCGGGTTTGCGGTCGAGCCCAGTGCTTGACCCCATTTTTTTCTAAATTTATAAAAAAATAAGATTGCACCAGTGTGTGCGCAAATATCTGAGCATCCAGTCTACAACTATAGGTGCAGGAGTGCACCAGTGTGTGCGCAAATATCTGAGCATCCAGTCTACAACTACAGGTGCAGGAGTGCACCAGTGTGTGCACAAATATCTGAGCATCCAGTCTACAACTACAGGTGCAGGAGTGCACCAGAGTGTGCGCAAATATCTGAGAATCCAGTTTACAAATACAGGTTCAGGAGTGCACCGGTGTGTGCGCTAATATCTGAGCATCCAGTCTACAACTACAGCTGCAGGAGTGCACCAGTGTGTGCGCAAATATCTGAGCATCCAGTCTACAACTATAGGTGCAGGAGTGCACCAGTGTGTGCGCAAATATCTGAGCATCCAGTCTACAACTACAGGTGCAGGAGTGCACCAGTGTGTGCACAAATATCTGAGCATCCAGTCTACAACTACAGGTGCAGGAGTGCACCAGAGTGTGCGCAAATATCTGAGAATCCAGTTTACAAATACAGGTTCAGGAGTGCACCGGTGTGTGCGCTAATATCTGAGCATCCAGTCTACAACTACAGCTGCAGGAGTGCACCAGTGTGTGCGCAAATATCTGAGCATCCAGTCTACAACTACAGGTGCAGGAGTGCACCAGTTTGTGTGCAAATATCTGAGCTCTGCAGCACTACAGGAGAGAGGACAAAGGGACTACTTCACGTATTCTCCGAGGGTCTCCCTCGATATGCGTCACGCACTCGTGGACCAACCACAGCAAGCAAACCTTGCAGATGTGTCGATACACGCAGTTATTGCTTATCTATCAGCACATCACACGGTGACGACGACTGATTACAGTCATCGTCATCGTGTGAGGTGCTGTCTATTAAGACAGGAAGCTGAAAATGTCTGTAACTAATAACACCGACAGCAGACAGCAGATACACGAGCGCTACCTGGCGGCAAGCACACCTATGTTGGTGTTATGTGTACCTATAAAGGCGGCGTAATGCTAGATAGACTCGCGAACGAAAACTTCCCATTATATCTGTTAAAAAAATTAATCAATTTATGGTATTGGTATTATAGCGGCAACCGAAATACATGAATTTTTTACCTGCTGACAGACAAAGAGCGAACTCTTAGTTATAGGATCTCATTTCCGTTTGTGTTCAGTGCCCTGACAAATGAAACACGTCAAAGTAAACTTTTCACATGACAAGTCCCCGCGGATACCTCGAACTTGAACTGAACTAACTCGGCCGGCCGTAACACTATAATATGGCGGATTTAAAGTTCACGCCGCCGAGTTAGCCGCACTGAGCCGCTCATCACCTCCAAGGGAATTCCGAAGTTAGTTTTACACGTTAGCTGATGCTACAAGAAACTTTTACTCTTTGAATTACACGAATTGTAAGAAATCTGTAATATCTTCGCTGTAAAGGGCTCTATAAATCTATATTAAATCAACAATGTATTTAAGGTTATTTAATTGGATAAGGAATAATGCTACACTCGTTAGGCCTGAGAATAGGTTTTTGTCTCTATTTTATATTAGTACTACTTACGCGGGCGAATCCGCGCGTTTATCTATATACATTACTATACACCTAATTTAATTTGCTTGCTTATTTATTAATTAGGTACATTAAATTATTTTTAGAGCTCTTCTTACTAGAATCACAGGAAATTTTCTAGTTGTCTGCATGGGAGCAGCACTTATGCGCAAAAGTGTTTTTTGCATGACTCCCATTATTTATAAGAAGTTACCTAAAAGTTGGATGGACCTAAATAATTTACATTTGAAATCGACTAAAGTCCTATTTATTTGACAAAGCTTACCATAATATTTTAATGAATTTCTGACAGAAGCATTTTATTGACATAGAATTTGATGAATTGTTATTTAATTTTTCTCATGCTGACATATATTTTTGTTTTCTAATGCCATTTTATTTATATTTTTTAACAAAAAATTATAATTAAAATCCTTATTATTCATAATATTTGCACGCCATACTAGGTGGCAAACATGTCTGATCTTGTTTATTTTTTTTATGTTATCCTGCATGCATTTATGTTCTTGTATGTACACACATGTTTGAGCAAATAAATGTATCTTTTTCTTAAAAAGATAAATTTACTTATCCCGATTGTTTTACCAACAAAGCGTGTATAAAATCATGTAACAAAAAGAACAGCCCGCCGCCAGTTTACGAGCCAGTGAAAATAAATGCTGGCCGAGATGTAAGTACTTACCGTTTGCTTTTAGAGCGACACAACACTATTTGCACCCTCTCCCCGCTCTCGCTCCATATAACGCGATGTCTTCGAAAAATTGGCGCTGCATACCTTACCTGGTAGAGAGTTATATAGACTGGAAGGTAGTGATGCACTGACTTACATATTTCGTTCATAAACTGACTCAGGTTTTCCAACCAAAATATATGCGGTGAATTTTCACATTTCGAGTATTTTACTGTTGGATTTGAGATGTGTCAGAAATCCTTAACAAATGAAGCTGGAGCTCTTTCTCCAGACCTATCCGGCCTATGGTGTGGTTCATGGTTAGCCAGTCCGGTCAGCAATGCCAATGCAGTACCATGCAGCATGTTGCACAAACTATAGTCCTATGTTACTTCGTGGTTTGGGTTTTTACAGATGGAGCAGTCCCCTTTTCTTTTGGTGTAATATTATTACAGTACGAAAATTTGAAGGTGTAAATACAGTACTTTAGCGGAGTCCATAGATTGTAAATTGTTCCCTCATAACTGTGTGACGGAGCGGAAAGGCTAGACGTAAGGCGACGTTCACTAAACTTGTTATAGCTTCTACTTCTTATAGCTACATATGTTTGGCTGCGGCCACATTTGTAACCATACGACGAACAGTACTCCGTGCCACATTAGCCATATTTTGTAAGCCGAATTAATGTTAGGTATATTTGTTACACAAACAATGCAATCCAATGGCTCATACAAATTAAGCGAAGCTAGTAATGTGACATTGGTACAGAGGACCGTCAGGCCGAAACGTCAAGAATGTGAACGCTTCTTTACGTCGCGTTGACCCATGCGCCGGGTGAGCACTGCGAGCAACGTCAGCGGTTTGGATACGGTTAACGTGGGGTGACCTAGGGGAACAGGGAGAGTTAGAGATTTAAAACTAAAATCTTTTATTTGGGGTGTCGATTAGAGGCAATCCGTGCGAGTTCTTTTTGTGAACGGGACTTTTAGAAAGACGGAATAAATATGCCATGACATCCTTCTAAAATGTTGAATTTAATACACGTTTATTAATCGAAAGAGTTCGATCAATATATTCATACATAAAGTTAGTGACAATATAACATTAACTGAAGCTCGAAATCAAACGATACACAGATCGTTTTCATTTTGAATATTCAACATCACTCATTGAGTTAATTTAACATCGTTTATTTATTTATACTACATACGGTCCATTGGATTTGTAACAATCTTAAACTTAGCCTATTTTAAAATGGGCAAGTTATATTTCCGATATGCTGTGAAATTTCGCGAAGAATTTTTGTGTATAAGCTATGTATTTTATCACTGTTCTATGCAAATACCTCCGTTATCCTTTAATCCTACATTCAATATTGACAGTGGTATTTGAGAAGTTTTAATTATCTTATTCGCTTCATACGAACGGCCGAATACTCTATTTGGCAATAAACTGCTCGTTCATGTTATCATTTGACGTTGATCTATTTTTCAGTTTTATAATTAGAGAATAGATCGATATAATTTAATATACTTACATGAAGCTCAACACTGTGTCATTGATCTCATTCATTATCGCGCCTCTTCTTGTGCCGTCACGTACGTTCCGGTTCATATCCGTGCCGCACAATCAGGCGCCGACCGGTTTCCGGGATACGTGCAAGACGTTCTACGTTTAAATCGAGCACTCGAAAAATCTTCGGTGAGACGGTGATCGTGTGTGTGCATTATTTTGTTTGTGTGTGTGAGTGGAATCACGTGTTACCGTAGTCATTTATTTAGCTTCAAGTGGCGGTGTGATGATGACGTACGACGTGACATGACCGGTCGTTGTCATATGGCTGCAAAAACATACTATACTAACGGTTTCCTGGATTAATGGGCTATCTAACGCAAAAAGGTTTTTTTCTTTAATAATTATAAACTAGCGCTTGACTGCAATCCCGCCTGATGGTAAGCAGTGATGCAATCGTTGATCGTAAAGCGCGATATTTTATTAAGCCCATTCACTTAAAACCTTAGTAAATAGGAAGGAAGACGGGAGTTGAGCGAGGTGGTGCAATGTTAGACCGAATGGCACACGCGAGACAGCTCTGGAGTGTTCGCGGTTCGAACGCATCTCTCGAAAAATTATTTTGTTACGATTTAAGCAGTTAAATGGTGTCACACCACATATGAAAAGATTTAAAAGTGTGATAATATTACGCGATAATATTAGTGTGACAAGAACGATTAACATATTTTAAACTATTTTATCGAAATCAGTTAATTTTAGAAAACTGTTTCTTTCAGTTAGTGTGTGTGTGTGTGTGTGTGTGTGTTGCCAGTTTGGGAAACATAATATTCACATTTTAACGGACGAAAATCTTGTGGATATTATAACATGTATAATGTATTATGTGCATAAATATTCATATTCCCCTTTTTATATTTTTTGGAAAGTTAATTAATTATATTTAAATGTTTTGTAGAACATAAGTTGTAATCAAACCTGATCATGTTTTTTTTTATTTAATGTAGGAGTTACCTACTTTTCACTGCTAGCAGTCATCTCTCCTAAAGTTATTAATGTCTTCATCTTCCTTCTTCTTTTGCCTATAGAGGTCCACTGCTGGACAAAGGCCTCCCCCAAGGCTTTCCACGATGACCGGCCCCACCCATCCCCCTGCATCCATCCCCTCCCAGATCCATCGGCTTCCCGCGACCTTCACCAGGTCACTTCACCTTGTTGAGGACCCTACGCAGCGTCTTCCGATACGTAGCCGTCACTCTAGAACCTTACTGCCCCATCAGCGTCGGCTACATTGATAACCCGCAGAGGGTTATCAAGGTAGCCCACGCAAAATGTTGTCGCAACACACACACATGAATATACATTAACAAAAAGTTTTAAAAAGAAAGAAATTAAATAGGTTAAAATCATGGTTCAAAATTCGTCTACTTGTTGATGGTAAGTAGTTAAAATGTATTCCGTGTTACCTGGGCTTTATTAAACAATCAATTATTTTTCAAAATCACATATGTAGTACACCGGTTATAATATTAGCAGTCTGCTAATATTATAACTCTTTCTTTTTTTGCCGTAGTTGGGTTAGAACATAAATTTGACATAGGTTTTATGCGCCAACTGCGACATTTGACAAAATGAAATAAATTAAAATGGGGAAATGAAAACATACATCACAATTTTTTTGGGAAATTACCTTTTTACTGGAAACGCCATTTTATGGTAGTGTGCGTGTGTCGCGTCTAATCGACTGCACACAGCGGTGCCATTTTTGCTTCACTTTTATCGTTGCGTTGAGTAGATACCGAGCTATCTATGTAGGTTTTTAAAATATAATGTAAATATTAAAAAAGAAAAACAGTATTTAAACTGGACAATGCAGATAGACGTGAACAGAACAAAACTGACATGACACTGTCAATCTATGACAATATAATATAATATGGTAATGTATACATAATAAAGCGTGGTCTCGACCACACTTGAGTTTTTACAGATTAAAAACCATAACATCGGCTGCCGGCGGAAGTTACCACCCACCAGACAAAGTCTTGCCGCCAAGCGATTCGTCGTGTTCCGGCATGATGTCTGGTGAAGCCGTACGGAGGACGGGTCTGAACAGTTGTGTTGCGATGTGTGGCGACGCGCCAAATGTTGTTGTCTCGGGAATTTGGTCGTGGAGAGTCTCCAGATCAATCTCCCTCTAGCGCAGCATCGTTTGGTCGTGTTGGTCTTGGGTTTAACATTGCATCACCTCGCTCATCTGCTGTCATCCTTCCTATTCCTAAGTTTTTTAAGTGAATAGGCTTAATAAACTAGTGCGCTTTACACTCAACGATTGCATCACTGCTTACCATCAGGCGGGATTGAAAAAAAAAAACAATGCAATTGCAAAAAGCAATGCAATTTGCATGAGTTTGATTCACGAACTAAGTAACTATCTAAAATAAAGTCAAACTCTACTCAAGTATAATCAATGACTCTAAAATCAAAATTCGACTCAAAACTAGTTTTAAATAGAGATCAGTACTTTTCGCAGATCTACTACAATAAATTACGTAGTAAATAAGCAGTCCTCACCTACTTCTGTACTCAACCCTAACATCTCGTATGTATTCCATTCAACTGTGTGATCATCCTTACTAATTTTATAAATTACGTAGTAAATAAGCAGTCCTCACCTACTTCTGTACTCAACCCTAACATCTCGTATGTATTCCATTCAACTGTGTGATCATCCTTACTAATTTTATAAATTACGTAGTAAATAAGCAGTCCTCACCTACTTCTGTACTCAACCCTAACATCTCGTATGTATTCCATTCAACTGTGTGATCATCCTTACTAATTTTATAAATTACGTAGTAAATAAGCAGTCCTCACCTACTTCTGTACTCAACCCTAACATCTCGTATGTATTCCATTCAACTGTGTGATCATCCTTACTAATTTTATAAATTACGTAGTAAATAAGCAGTCCTCACCTACTTCTGTACTCAACCCTAACATCTCGTATGTATTCCATTCAACTGTGTGATCATCCTTACTAATTTTATAAATTACGTAGTAAATAAGCAGTCCTCACCTACTTCTGTACTCAACCCTAACATCTCGTATGTATTCCATTCAACTGTGTGATCATCCTTACTAATTTTATAAATTACATAGTAAATAAGCAGTCCTCACCTACTTCTGTACTCAACCCTAACATCTCGTATGTATTCCATTCAACTGTGTGATCATCCTTACTAATTTTATAAATTACGTAGTAAATAAGCAGTCCTCACCTACTTCTGTACTCAACCCTAACATCTCGTATGTATTCCATTCAACTGTGTGATCATCCTTACTAATTTTATAAATTACGTAGTAAATAAGCAGTCCTCACCTACTTCTGTACTCAACCCTAACATCTTGTATGTATTCCATTCAACTGTGTGATCATCCTTACTAATTTTATAAATTACGTAGTAAATAAGCAGTCCTCACCTACTTCTGTACTCAACCCTAACATCTCGTATGTATTCCATTCAACTGTGTGATCATCCTTACTAATTTTATAAATTACGTAGTAAATAAGCAGTCCTCACCTACTTCTGTACTCAACCCTAACATCTCGTATGTATTCCATTCAACTGTGTGATCATCCTTACTAATTTTATAAATTACGTAGTAAATAAGCAGTCCTCACCTACTTCTGTACTCAACCCTAACATCTCGTATGTATTCCATTCAACTGTGTGATCATCCTTACTAATTTTATAAATTACGTAGTAAATAAGCAGTCCTCACCTACTTCTGTACTCAACCCTAACATCTCGTATGTATTCCATTCAACTGTGTGATCATCCTTACTAATTTTATAAATTACGTAGTAAATAAGCAGTCCTCACCTACTTCTGTACTCAACCCTAACATCTCGTATGTATTCCATTCAACTGTGTGATCATCCTTACTAATTTTATAAATTACATAGTAAATAAGCAGTCCTCACCTACTTCTGTACTCAACCCTAACATCTCGTATGTATTCCATTCAACTGTGTGATCATCCTTACTAATTTTATAAATTACGTAGTAAATAAGCAGTCCTCACCTACTTCTGTACTCAACCCTAACATCTCGTATGTATTCCATTCAACTGTGTGATCATCCTTACTAATTTTATAAATTACGTAGTAAATAAGCAGTCCTCACCTACTTCTGTACTCAACCCTAACATCTTGTATGTATTCCATTCAACTGTGTGATCATCCTTACTAATTTTATAAATTACGTAGTAAATAAGCAGTCCTCACCTACTTCTGTACTCAACCCTAACATCTCGTATGTATTCCATTCAACTGTGTGATCATCCTTACTAATTTTATAAATTACGTAGTAAATAAGCAGTCCTCACCTACTTCTGTACTCAACCCTAACATCTCGTATGTATTCCATTCAACTGTGTGATCATCCTTACTAATTTTATAAATTACGTAGTAAATAAGCAGTCCTCACCTACTTCTGTACTCAACCCTAACATCTCGTATGTATTCCATTCAACTGTGTGATCATCCTTACTAATTTTATAAATTACGTAGTAAATAAGCAGTCCTCACCTACTTCTGTACTCAACCCTAACATCTCGTCTGTATTCCATTCAACTGTGTGATCATCCTTACTAATTTTATAAATGGGAAACTGAGTTTGTTTGTTTGTTTGTTCCGCTTTCATGCCGTAACTACTGAACCGATTGTTTTGAAATTTTACAGACGTAAGGTTAGAAGTCCAGATTAAATAATAGGGTACTTTTTATCGCGGAAAAAATTGATATTCCCGAGAGAAAACAAAAATATTGTTAGTTTCATACCAGTTCGGTGATAGATGACGCTGTGAAAAGCGCGATATAACCGTTTTCCACGCGGGCGAAGCCGCGGGCGGAAAGCTAGTAAAGTATAAAATAAATAAAAGGAATCGTAAATAACGTTTTTACCGCTGTATATCGGAAAGAATGTAAGTAATTTGAAACCACCGAGGTTTCTGTAGTTTGTTAACACTACGACTATTTTCAACTAGTTAGTTGAAAATATTCTTAGTTACAATATATCAATATATCTAGTAAGACAATAACAGTGAAATAAAACAATTGCCTGTACTTTTTTTCTGTCAAACGGAAATATTGTGTTTCTCGACAATGAACAGGCTGTCCCGTAGATCGTAAAGAGAGTCCAGTCAGCTAATAACAATAAAAAATCGTCCGTCAAGCACGCTGACTTGCTGGCTGTAGATATTGCTTTTGTGCTGAACTGCTAAACGTGAAATGATGTTTTTGGATATCTACTGTTTCTTGTGTTAAACGGTCAGGAGCCTGTGACAGGTTTACGACGCTTTTACAAGTTTCTTCTATCGTCCTTTTTATTTTATAGCATTACTGTAACGATCATCAATTATGTCTTTTATTAAGAAAGTTGCTTCGTCAGTTATTCGTGTTAGGCACTAATAGGGTCCACAAGTTCACGTAATTGATGTCCATGACCTCTAGTCAACATGTCCGTGAACCACAATATAATAACAGGTAAACCATATTGCTTTGAATGGCTGTCATATAAATTGTCATTGGACAGGAAACTCGTCTTACAAGGCTATCAGGAACCAGCAAAAGATATCAAAATTCCGAATTATTTAATTGAACAATAGTTAAGTTTTATTGTGAGAACTAGACGAAACACTACCACTTTACCTGCCCTACCTCTTTGTTAGTGTCATGATTTAATCGTCCCCACTTTCCTGTGTGTTTGTGTGCTTATCATTATGAACAGCCATACCTATCCAAACTGTTAATTATCCATACTAATATTATAAATGCGAAAGTAACTCTGTCTGTCTGTCTGTCGATCTATCTGTCTGTCTGTCTGTCTGTTACGCTTTCCCGCTTAAACCTCTCAATCGATTTTGATGAATTTTTTCACAGACAATCTTTAGACCCTGAGAAAGAACATAGGACATAAAGAAAAATAACATACCTTTTATACCGGAAAAGTTTGATATTCCTGAGGGAAATCTAAAAAGATATAACCGAACTTTTAAATATTGATCTGTAAGATTACTATAATGAACAGTCATATGACCTGTATGTTAGTAAGGCGGTGACTGAATTGTGCAGGTTAGTAAGCGTTTATAATACATGCGCCAACAACGAGCCGGATATTACAACGAAATTGTTTCAGAAGATGGCAACTTTCACTCTGCCGCTTACTGACGAATAAATTCCTTAGATTTTGGCTCGGAGATTCAGCTCCGTTGTACTTACCCGAGTTTATCGTACACCAAATATTGTTGTGGAAAATTTACCGCTGACTTACATACATAATAACTTGAGAGTTGTATGCATGTATGTATATATTTACCTCGTGGTGTATACTTACAGAGAGTTAGACTAGTCGTGGTGGCATAGTGGTTAAAACAACAGCCTGCAAGTATGAGTATGTGGGTTCGGTTCCAGGTCAGGCAAGTACCAATTTAACTTTTCTAAGTTATATGTACTTTCTTAATCTTGGACAGCAATGACTGATTAAAAGGTGAAGGAAAAAATCTTGAGAGAACCTGGACTTTAAATCTAAAATTACCAACCCGCATTGAGCAAGCGTGGTTATTACGCTCAATCCGAGAAGGATGTATGACAGGAGACCTGTGTCCAGCAGTGGGATAATAAAAAGGTTGATGATGGTTTTTTTCATTTTTTTTTAAATTATAAACTAGCGCTTGACCATAATCCCGCCTGATGGTAAGCAGTGATGCAATCGTTGATGGTAAAGCGTACTAGTTTAAAAGCCTATTCACTCTAGCCTTGAGGACACTCAAATTGTAGTCCGACGGTAACACCGCCGCCGGCAAATTGGTCCATTCCCGCGATGTACGCGGTATAAAGGAGGAGGCGAAACGCTTCGTCCGGATCGTAGTGATGTTAACAACGTAAGGGTGGAAACTAGCCGTACGACGGGTCGTCCGATGGTGGAACGGAGACGGGGGAATTAAATCATGCAATTCCCTCGCACACTCCCCAAAATGCATCCTATAGAACACCGGAAGGCTGGCTACTATACATGTGCTCTAGGCTTTGGTAACCATCTCGAGTTAAATCAGGGTCACCAATCAGCCTCTTCGCACGCCTCTCCACCGAATCCAGAGTAGTCAAGTGACACTTAGCAGCACCAGACCAAATGTGGCTGCAGTACTCCACACACGAACGCACCTGTGCTTTGTACAACATTGGAAGCTGCCCAGGTGTGAAGTACTGTCGGACATTTGCGATATTGCCAAGTTTCCTGGCAGCCACCTTGGCCTTGGACTCAATGAACCGCCCAAAGTTAAGGTTCGAGGAAATTTCAACTCCCAAAAGCTGAAGGCGGTCGGTACACTCCAAGGACACATTTCGAAAAGTAGGAGCCAAGGCGAACGGGCTCCTTTTGGTGATGAAAAGACACGCCTGTGTTTTGGCGGCATTGAATGCTACAAGATTGGCATTGCCCCATTCGGAGACTGCCTGTAGTGCAACACTCGTTCGCTCAACCATGGCCTCTCTTTCGGACCGGATTGATTCTCTACTAGCCCGAGCGTCCGGCAGGTATCTCTCTACAACTGTGCTGTCATCTGCATACCCGTAGATACCGGGCATCAGCAGATCATTAATATGCAGCAGGAATAGAGTTACAGAGAGAACAGACCCCTGAAGAGCACCGGCATTAGTCGACATGGCTCAGATGAGCATGCGTCGACAACAACTCGGAGGGACCGTTCAGTCAGGAAGTCTTTTACCCAGCCAGTCAGACTAGCGGAAATGCCGTACGCTGGAAGCTTACTCAAAAGGCCAGCGTGCCATACCCGGTCGAAGGCCTTCGAGACATCAAGGGAGACAGCAATCGCTTCCCCATTCTTCTCGAGGGCCTCACCCCTCTGTGGGTGGCATACACTAGTAGATCCCCAGTTGACCGATTGCGGCGAAACCCGTACTGTCGGTCACTGAGGAGATCGTTACCTTCCAGGTATGCCAAGAGGCGCGAGTTCGACACACGCTCCATAATTTTGCAAAGTATGGAGGTGATCGAAATCGGCCGATAGTTGGTAGGATCGGCACAACTACCTTTTTTGGGCACGAGCTGCACGTGAGCAAGCTTCCAGAACTTGGGCACTATACCAGTCCCAAATGAGACGCGATACAAGCGCGTCAATACAGGAGACAACTCGGGCGCACATGCTTTAAGAACAATCGCTGGTATACCATCTGGACCACTTGCCTTATTCACGTTCAGACGACACAGTACTCTCAGAACCTCCTTGTTCCTAATGCGAACCTCAGGCATTGAAGCTCCGCAATGAGGTAAGTTAGGTGCAGTAGCACTGCCAGTATCAAGACGCGAATTATGGGCAAAGAGAGATGCAAAGAGACCTGCTTTCTTTCTTGCCGTATATGCCAGTGTTCCGTCAGGCCTAACCAGCGAACAGCAGTGTGCCGACAGAAGTTCGCCTCAACCGATTTGGCAAGGGACCAAAAAGATCTGCTACCGGATGGCTGCGCAGATAACTTGTTGCCAATATGGGTAATGCGGTCGAAGCGAGCCTTCTTGAGTGCCTTTTTGTAGGACTTGGCAGCACGGTTAAAGGCTCTCTTATTTGAACTTAGATCCGGAGCTCCGCGGTCACGAGCGTCAACCCAGGCGAGAAATGCCGTGTGCTTACGCTGTTTAGCATGGACACAATCGGCATTGAACCATGGGCGAGCCGAGCCACCGACGGGCACGTCATTGAATGGGATAAAATACTCCATAGCTTGACGTACCACATCGGTTATAGCGTCCGCACAGGTCGACGGATTGTCAGAAGAGAAGCAGACCTGCTGCCAAGGATAAGACGCAAAGAAGTGGCGCATCTCATCCCGATCCGCTGACCTGTATCGCCACATTCTCCGATCACCACGAGAGTCGTGATCTGGTGGGGAGAAGGTCGATACAGACTTCACCAGACAGTGTTCTGAAGTTCCCAACGGTGAGGAAACTGTTACAATACATCTGTCCGGATCAGTGGTCAGCAGAAGGTTCAAACAATTGGCTGTATGACCAACTACACCAGGCACCCTAGTCGCTTGCTCTACCAGCTGGGAAAGGCCCATTGAAAGCGCGAAGTTTCGCGCCTCTCTCCCAGCGTGGTCGGTCCTCTGGTATGGGAAAAGCCAGTCCTGGTAGCAGGCGTTGAAGTCCCCCAGAGTGACGAACTGCGCGTCGGGGTGCCAATGCAGCGCATTGTCAGCAGCCTCACTGAGGTGGTCAAATAATCGAGTTGTCTCCTGATCACCGCTGTGCGATCGGTAGAGACAGGTGTAAACAATTTTGTCCACACCAGTGTCAACCAACAGCCATAGGGACGAGAAGTGAGAGTCTTCGACGTGACGAAGGCGCCGGCAACAGATGTCATTGCGGACATACACACAGATCCCGGCACGCTGCAGGAAATGATGCTCCAAAGAGTATCCCGGGTAGCTGATGTATGCCGCATCAGACGGACATCTGATCTAGGTCTCCGTCAAGAAAAGTAGATGGGGCTTTTCAGTCTCAAGGTGGTAGTGTACCTACTGCAATGAGATTGGAGTGCAGACCTCTAATATTAGAGAGGTGCACTTTAAATGAGAGGACGTACACCCGCTGTGCACACTTACTTTTCTTTATGGAACCTTTCATTTAAAAAAAATTGAGTGAATAGGAAGCAAGACGGCAGTTGAGTGAGGTGATGTAATGTTAACCCAACAATGCGACCAACGATGCTGGGCCAGAGGGAGATTGATCTGGAGACTACGGGGACGCCCGAACCCCCCAGAGATCGCCATCGGGTCCTCTCGTCCGGTCGCCAACCGGCACGATGGAGCCACCCTGGGATTTTTCGCAGTTTGTGGGGCAGCCTTTCGTATGTGGCTGGCACACTACTTGAGCCCCCAACTACCTGCGGTCGGCCAGCGGAGCACCGTGCTTCGGATCCCGCTACCCTCCACGACCAAATTCCCGACACAACATCATTTGGCGCATCGTACCCGGCACACAACGCAACACAACTGCTCAGACCCGTCCTCCGTACGGCTTCATCAGACATCATGCCGGAACACGACGAATCGCTTGGCGGCATGACTTTGTCTGGTGGGTGGTAACTTACGTCGGCGGCCGATGTTATCGCCTACCACCGAGAAAAAAAGGATAATGGTGATGATGGTATACTTACAAGTACTTAAACACCCACTACTTACATTTAGTGCAGAAGAACCACTTCTTTTCTTAAATTAAAAACAAAAAAAAAAAAATACTGCATAATTAATACACAGACTGCTGTCTGACCTGTTCGCTCCCTCGCTAGGTGTGTGGTCCCGTAACGTTTAGATACGTCCCCAACCCGCAGTATTGTTCTGTATAACTTTCCTCTATGTACTAAGTTAGAGTTTCCTAAACGTCCCCTCAGTGACAAACAACTATTTTATTAGTTCCCGCTCACCTCTGCATAACAGCGTCCTCTTCTGATAAATATTTATGAACAAACTTATTTCATTTAGAGCCTCTGTCCACCCCCTGTATAATATGGCGAGAATACACAGCAAAACTTTTAGGGCGTCAGCAGACATGCTGTGACTGGCTTCCCTGATTAAATATATTGCTTTTTGGAAATTTGACGAAACGACTAAGCTTTACGCACCGTACATTTCTAGGATTAGGTATCAGCGGTTTTATCGTTTGAATTTATGCAAGAAAAGTGACATTCTGATAAAAAAAAAACACGTAATTTCGGTGCTTCTCTTAATCGCAGAAAGAGAATACACGTGCTGTAACATTAATGAACTGGTAAAATAGCCGATCGCAAATACTAAAAGCAGCGTGTCTGTTAGGGCCCTAACCGAACCGAGCCTGCTTGGCGTCGGTTGTAGTTTCTCATGCCATGTTCAGTATTCTTTAGCCAGCAGTCTTCGTGGAACTTCGTATGACTTGAGTTGTCTTTCTTGTCGCGTATTGTTCTTTTTTTATTTCCAACTGTATGCAACTGCGGGTTACACTACAAAAGCACGGTGTGGTTCTGCGGAGACGATAGTTTTGTTGAAGTTGCCGCGTTGCTTTTTGTAGATGTTACGTTTTTCTTTTGTAACTCCATCAGATCCAGTTCAAAACTTACTTACATAACGACATACGTTTCCAATTTCAGATGTAACTTTTAAGTTAGTTTAGATGTGAAGTAAAGCTAACGGTAAGGTGTAACAGTGATGGATTGCAAGCGCAGCGTGGGGGCGTCCCTCTCCTCCTAATATTCATATAAGAAAAGAAGAAAAATGAAGGCTGCTATTAAGTATGAGTAATCCCCAAACACTGCGACGGTCGCTCTTCGTTATGTTCGTGTTAACGCCCGGTTACTATCCGATTGCGGCTACATTATCATTCAAGTCTTGAACGCAGAAGGTCTAAATGCTAATATTTATGAAGAGCGAATTTTATAACTTCCATTTGAAGCTTTTGACACCGATTTATAATCTGTTTTATTAAAGATAGCGTTGTAAAGTGTGCCCTTTCATTTTGATCTACGTTAAAAGACGAATTTGAATTATTTTAGGGTTCCCCGTTTTCAAAGGGAGTTAACAGAACCCTAGTAGTAAATCCCCACCATCCGTCTGTCTGTCTGTTTGTCAGCGGTCATCTCATGAGCCGGGGTGAGTAGACATTTGAAATTTTCAAAGAATTGTGGAACGAGGTTATTATCCATACAAATAAAAAAGTAAATTAGTTCCTTATAAATGCGAAAGTAACTCTGTCTGTCTGTCTGTTACGCTTTCTCGCTTAAACCTCTCAACCCATTTTGATGAAATTTGGCACCGACAATCTTTAGACCCTGAGAAAGGACATAGGCTACCTTTTATTGAAAAAAAATTGATGTTCCCAAGGGAAATATAAAACGCGCGATATAACCGAAATCCACGCGGGCAAAGCCGCGGGCGGAAAGCTAGTATAAAAATAAAAACAAGTTAAATAATATTCATTAATAAAAGGTTTTGGTACAATCAACAATGAGGCAATATTTCAAGTTACAGTGAAGCATATTATATTCCTATACTAATTTTTTCTCGCGACATTGTCTGTGTCGAATTTGTTCCTCCTTCGAGCCCCTGCGTCGGCGTCGCATCACAACACCCTCCCATGCTATTAATCCTTATTTGTTTTCACTTTACATGTTTTTTACTTTTTTAAATAAATTGATAATTATTAAAGTATACAGTATGTTAACTAACAGAGGGCGTTCAAATATTCAATAAAAATTTTAAATTGACATGTAAAAGAAACACACTGTACACGCGAACATGAAAGACGGCAACGTCGCAATTTATTTATACATGACGACTACTATTTTGATTTAAAACAGGAGGTTTCAAATTTATTTTCAATTAGAATTTTTTTTTTATTCGGATTTTTTTATGCTTATTTTTCTATGCTGATATTTTTATTTTAATCTATTAATGATATATATTAACGAGTTTAAGGGAACGCCCTCTGTTATTTAACATACTGTATTTTTAACATATTAGATATAATTTAAGATATATAACTACCCCCTTTCGAAAGAAATCCTTTTTTTTTTGTTGGGATGGGTAATCATCAAATGACTTCTGCCGCACTGGGCGGAGGGGAAGGGCGTGTCAGACTTTTACTGACTAAAACCCACCCGTGTTTCTTCATTTGCCTGCGCGAAGGCCAGGACTACGGTTTTTTTTTTAACCAACCCGCAACCCTGACCCAGGAGGCATCGGTCTTCGTGGGCCCCGTCACGATGTGCTGACATCTCTTTGAGGCGCGCGTGAAACACGAAGCGCCGTCGACTCGGGCCTGGTCCTTACCGCCGGCGGCGAGCTGCCCACTGCTTACCGCCCGCAGGCACGCGCCTACGGTGGTCGGGAACTTGATGTTGTCTCCCGACCAGGGCATCTCTGCGGCGGCTAGTGGCGTAAGGGCGCTGGGATTCCCGCTCCCTCCCACGCTCCGCCTCCTTCTTTGCCAGCATCACTGCTTCGCAGAGGTAGGTGACGGCCTGCCATGCACTCTTGCTCCGGACCATAGCCTGGACCTGATGTAAAATATTCCAAGAAAGAACAGTATAGGAACTTTGTTATACTTATTGAATTATTTTTTAGAAAGTAGCCTTGGAGTTTCTTGCCGACTCTTCTCCATAGGAAACGATCAATCGGGACCGTGCACCTAGCTTCTGACGTTCCATAAGTGTTGCGTTTCAATGGGCAATAAAATATTTTGACTTTGAATTACTCGACAAGAAAAGCAATCCTATTAAAATATTTACTATCAAAACTGCTTGATTGTAGTCACATTGAGTGTACCTTGTCTCTCCAGGCCCCGTGAGCCGCGGGCCCGCTGGACCCGGCACCCTCGTCAATCAACGCCATCTGTCGGCTGCGCAATTAACACCGGTCTTAGCCCCGCCAGCTATGCGCACCAATTACTGATACAATTTGTTGATTTATATCTAGGCGCCTTTATTTATCGATTGTCGGCCGGTGGCTGTTTGTCTTCTTCCTTCGGGAGAGGACTAATGAAGTGCGGTCTATTTGGCTCCCTACCATGAAGAAGCAAATCATAATACCTAGCAGGCTGTTACCGACTGTCATTGTACGACAAACAACTCTTCTCATTCGAATAATATATGTATGTAAAATTATCCGCGAATGCACTGGAAAGTTATGAAGAACAGATTGAGTGCTGGGAAGTCATTTTGAGTAACAATCTTTTGTAATTTTGACTTTTGATTTCAATCTTCGATAATACATTTAATAGTAAATAAAATAAAAAGAACTATAAAAATAAAAAACTTTCATAGATATAATAATTTTAATTGCATTGAATAAACATTATATTATATTTGTGCTATGGATTTTACATGAATTTAATGAATTTAATTTTAAGTTAAATTTTCTCACGATTTTTATGAGTTTACATAAATTATAATTGTCTCTGTCAGACCTATTCAAGACTAATAGGTAAGTGAGCTTCGTCACGAGATCATGACATTATTCACTATAGATCTTAACCTTATCAGCGTCGACTGGACACTCGCATTCCCTATTCATAGTACCTGCTCAACTTATTTTAAGCTCCACTAATTACCCTCCTCCTGCCTGTTAACAGTACCATCCAACGCTGACCTCAGCTTCAGTATACAACGGTCTTTCTAAAGGCTTAGTCTGTTATTTGAGATAAAAACTAAAACGACTCCTAAACTGCAAAACATCTTAGATTTTATTTTAAAAACGGGAGCTATTGGTACCCTTGATTTTGGCAGTTAAAAGTCAGTTTAAGTAAGAATGCAAATAATAGCCTTATCTCTGGCTTCAACTGATTGCGGCTACATTATTATTATATACGAAAAGTAATACATAATGTACAAGTGTCGTCCGAACTAAAAAGTAATACATAATGTACAAGTGTCGTCCGAACTAAAAAGTAATACATAATGTACAAGTGTCATCCGAACTAAAAAGTAATACATAATGTACAAGTGTCGTCCGAACTAAAAAGTAATACATAATGTACAAGTGTCGTCCGAACTAAAAAGTAATACATAATCTACAAGTGTCGTCCGAACTAAAAAGTAATACATAATGTACAAGTGTCGTCCGAACTAAAAAGTAATACATAATGTACAAGTGTCATCCGAACTAAAAAGTAATACATAATGTACAAGTGTCGTCCGAACTAAAAAGTAATACATAATGTACAAGTGTCGTCCGAACTAAAAAGTAATACATAATGTACAAGTGTCGTCCGAACTAAAAAGTAATACATAATCTACAAGTGTCGTCCGAACTAAAAAGTAATACATAATGTACAAGTGTCGTCCGAACTAAAAAGTAATACATAATGTACAAGTGTCGTCCGAACTAAAAAGTAATACATAATGTACAAGTGTCGTCCGAACTAAAAAGTAATACATAATGTACAAGTGTCGTCCGAAATAAAAAGTAATACATAATGTACAAGTGTCGTCCGAACTAAAAAGTAATACATAATGTACAAGTGTCGTCCGAACTAAAAAGGTTAGATGTTAGTTGTGGCCCGCTAATGTAACGTACAGATATTACCTTTAAGTGCTTTTTAACTTTATAAACTAATGTTCGAAGGCGAACCCGCCTGAGGGCAAGCAATGTTGTATTAGTTTTTAGTAATGCGTACCAGTTTATTGAAAATCAAAAATAAAAGTCATTAATCAAATTAGGCTGAGAATCAGCACCTTTTGAACGTCAACATTACATAAGACAGTCCCCTAAAACGCCCACCCATCGACACTTCCTAGTGCTTTTGCTGGGAAGAAGTGGCGGAACAAACTCCCCAGCAGCACAGCTGTCTGTTCATTAAAAAAAAACACGTGTCTATATACAATACTATGTATAGTGATGAACACAAGAAAATACAACAACAAATATATTATTTACCATATGCCACCTACCACGCTAAAATACCAGCGAAGCAAAGAAAATAAAACATATCATTAAAATGGAAATGTAAATAAGTAAAAACTTATTACCTAAATACAAACCCTAGGTATAAAGGGCGCGACAGCTCACATATTTATGCGTTGTAAAAAAAGTAAATTATATGAACTCATATGACGTGCCAGTAAGCTAATTCCGGAGAAGGAAAACAAACATTGTCTTGAGTTAGTCAGAGCGACCAGCTATTCTTATCTTTTAAATGATGATGATGATGATGTTCCGACCGATTTCGGCCACGGCGACCACTTCGACTCCTAGCCGATGATTTGGCGCTCATGCGCCCGAAGATGGCTAATGTAGCCTATCTTGGCGGCGAAACTTCGTGCACACTGAGGGCACGTAAGCACGCCGTCGACGTAGTTGTATGTGATGGCAGCAGGTGGGCGGGCCATTAATTGGTCGCGTTTGGCATCGAGGATAGCTTTGCGCTGCTTCTCAAACTCGCGCACTTGTCCGTACACCATTCTGCGCCATTCTGGCTGTGTTGCTGCCAAACGTTCCCATTCAGAGGGTTCCATATTGCATCTCTTCATGTGTCATTTTAAGACATCCTTGAACCGGAAGAGTTGTCCGCCATGCTTTCGCTTGCCCTCCTCCAGCTCAGAGAAGAAGATGCGCTTCGCCACCCTTTCGTCCGCTATACGTGATACGTGCTACCGAAGCTGTCGACGCATTAAATAAGCCTCAATGCCACCAACATTGTCTCGTCGCAGGACTTTGGTATTTCGCACTCTGTCAGACCATTTGATCTTCATAATGGATCGGAGAAATAAATAAAAAAAAAACAATAATAATAATAAATAGTCATTTACGGAACAATAAGCCTTAGAACAAAGCTTGGATTTGATTTGTGCTTTAAATGCATTGTAAGGCAAGTCTAGCAAAGCAGAAGATATCTTGTATCTCTCACATGCCAGTGGTTTTTTGAAAATATATGATTGAAAGTCAAGGGTGCGAGTAGTTCGCACGGGTTTTCCCCTTATTTCTGGTGATGACATTGTGAATATAACTATTATTAGTGAATTAGCGAATATTTGACCAAATATATAAGATGTTGGCTTAGATTAATTCTGAAGCAATCGTGAGAATACCAATCTGGAAAGAAATCTATTAGAGAAACTCATAAAAATCAATCGAAGTGTAAAGTTTGTGGCAAAGACTGCTGCTGTCACATGACATCACATTCCCTGAAGTCAATTATAAGTTGTATTTAAACAGCTCAAGGCTGAACATCATGTTGGCATAAACTTTTTTAACAATATTGACCTCCTTGTACAAACTTTTTCATTTACACAAAATACCAAAATGATGTTGGAGTACTTTAGAGTTAGAATACAACCACGTACTCAAAATTTACCATACAATACAATTTGGATATCATTTTACATCGACTGCGTGTTTAATTCCTTTTACCGTTCAACATTCCTAAGCTTCGACGCAATGAAATTGAAAATTGTGTTAGAGTTTCTTTTTTCACGGTTGCTTAGTACTAGTATGGGCGATGTTTCCAATATTTAAATTAAGGTAACGGCAGGGGTAACAATAACATGTTAAGTAGTCAAAACAATCGGATGAGGGCCGCTTTTTACCCGACTACGGCAAAGAAAAGGAGGGTTATGATTTTGACAGGCTATGTATGTATGTATGTATGTTCATCTGTTCCCTCGTAACTTCTAAACTACTTATCGGAATTCGACAAATGACTTATCATTAGAAGCCTCTTAATTGTCCGCTGGTTATAGGCTATATGGAGTTTCACAAAATCTACTGTGGCGCCCTCTAGCGGATAAAACATACAGAGTAAAAAAATAAAGTTAAGATAAATATGCCGTGTTTGGTATCATTTGAAAGCGCTTTACTTGTACATTTTGAATATATATATATTGCTGGCATTTGCTTGTGGCTTTACCTGTATTCATGGGCTGGTTGCATATAATTCACATCTTTTCGTTCATAGCTTCTTTACTACTTATTAGAATAAGACCACTCCAGTACCATTAGAAGGGCCTTGATAGTCTGTTAGTTATGAGCTATTAAGCTTGTCACCAAATTTCGTATAGCGCCATCTATCGGACAAAAAGTTCTATGTTAATATAAAATTAAAATAAATATACCGAGTTTGGTATCACGTGAAAGAGCTTCACGAGTACTTTATGCTTTTACATAATTACAAGAATGCTTTAATGATGTTAAATATGAGCGATAAGAGTAAAGCGCGGATCACGGGAACTGTGAATCGCTTTATGCAATGTAGAACAGTGTGAATATTAATAGAATAGGTAATGCACTAATGAAAACGACATAAGCTGGGAGTAATTCCACGCGGTGAAGGCGGAAACGGTTTGACAACTGGCTAAACCCCCCATAAAAATGTCCTCTGCACTATGTGCCTTCGGGCTTATGTTGTTATATGTGCGTGTAGATGTAATATGTCAAGTACCTAGTTTTTAGTTCATCACATTAACTTTTGTTAATATTATGCGCCACAAATACACTTTAACACCAAAATAGTACAAATAAAAAAAGTAAAAAAAACTAAAACCCAACTACGACAAAAAACGACGCTGAAAAAGTATAAAACAAGATTTTCAGAATACTAAACTGAACAAAATTGCTAATGTAGTTGCAAGTAAATGGACACAGTAGACTCTACCAAGATGCCTTCGTTGTAAATTGACAATAATGTCATACAATACTATTCTGAAGTATGCAATATTCACTATGTAGAGATAAATTTTCATGTTTGGAAAGGCGTAGTCACACGTTGTCAAGGTGCTACGGTAGGTAGGTACATATATGTAACGTGTGACTACGTAGTCACACGTTGTCAAGGTGCTACGGTAGGTAGGTACATATATGTAACGTGTGACTACGTATCACACGTTGTCAAGGTGCTACGGTAGGTAGGTACATATATGTAACGTGTGACTACGTAGTCACACGTTGTCAAGGTGCTACGGTAGGTAGGTGCATATATGTAACGTATGACTACGTAGTCACACGTTGTCAAGGTGCTACGGTAGGTAGGTACATATATGTAACGTGTGACTACGTAGTCACACGTTGTCAAGGTGCTACGGTAGGTAGGTGCATATATGTAACGTGTGACTACGTAGTCACACGTTGTCAAGGTGCTACGGTAGGTAGGTGCATATATGTAACGTGTGACTACGTAGTCACACGTTGTCAAGGTGCTACGGTAGGTAGGTGCATATATGTAACGTGTGACTACGTAGTCACACGTTGTCAAGGTGCTACGGTAGGTAGGTACGCATATATCTAACGTGTGACTACGTAGTCACACGTTGTCAAGGTGCTACGGTAGGTAGGTACATATATGTAACGTGTGACTACGTAGTCACACGTTGTCAAGGTGCTACGGTAGGTAGGTACATATATGTAACGTGTGACTACGTAGTCACACGTTGTCAAGGTGCTACGGTAGGTAGGTACATATATGTAACGTGTGACTACGTAGTCACACGTTGTCAAGGTGCTACGGTAGGTAGGTACATATATGTAACGTGTGACTACGTAGTCACACGTTGTCAAGGTGCTACGGTAGGTAGGTACATATATGTAACGTGTGACTACGTTGTCAAGGTCACATATATGTAACGTGTGACTACGTGTCACACGTTGTCAAGGTGCTACGGTAGGTAGGTACATATATGTAACGTGTGACTACGTAGTCACACGTTGTCAAGGTGCTACGGTAGGTAGGTACATATATGTAACGTGTGACTACGTAGTCACACGTTGTCAAGGTGCTACGGTAGGTAGGTACATATATGTAACGTGTGACTGCGGTTTTCTAAACATGAACATTTATCTCTACATCTGTATCTTCATCTTTCCATTTCGTTAAGAAAAGGATTCAAGATAACATTTTAACTTAACCCTGTCAAATTAAGATACTCCATAGACAGTTTGGACGCGATTATAATCATGGTGACTTAAATACTATCTAAACTGACATTTTATCTTCTGTCCTTTTCTTAACGAAATGGAAAGAAAAAGATGCACATAACTTAAAATTAGTGTAGTTTGTGAACAACACAATCTGCGCCATTATGTAAAGAAAACCCCCTAAGGATAATAAAGGTTAGGTAAACACATGACCACATAAAATATGAAATTTTACATAATCGTCACAGTAACAATAGTAATAAATTTAGAAATATTTTATTTTTCCGCAAATTAATTCCAACTTCCCCAAAAAATGGTAATTTTTAAGATAAGATAAGATAATAATTTATTTTGCTATAATACGAGTATAAATACATTAGCTGGTAGTTTCAAATATTGTCCGTCATATTCAACCATTATCAGGTATGCAAAAATGTCACATACTTAAGCCGAAAACTCAATAAATTATATTATAACAATTTTCTATCCAATAAGTTAAATTACATTTCAATATTAAAACAATGATGTCGACACAGAAGCTATAGAAACAGTAATATCAAGATAAAAACCAAGGTAGTCAATATACAATTAAAAATGTCACCTGGTAAAAAAAAAAAATGTTTAAAATGCCATACTTATTTAAAATGTCAGTGAAATTAAAGCAAATCGAAAATATTAAAATCAAGTACATTAATTCATGTTAGTTTCTCTGTCAAATATTCAGAAATATTATAATATGCCCTTTCTACCAAAAAACTTTTCAGCTGTATTTTAAATGTATTAATGTTTAATTCCTTCAGATACCTCGGTAAACGGTTGTATATCATTGGCGCCATGCAAAATATACTTTTACGCATCAGTGCTGTATTGCCTTTCAGAACACGCAGTCTACTTTGATCATGGCGACTGCGCGAATTAGTTACTGTATCAGACAGCTTTGGGAAAAGTTTAGGGTTAGTTTTAACGAATACAGCAATTTCGTATATATACAGCGATGGAAGAGTGAGTATTTTAAATTTCACAAAGTAAGGCTTGCAACTTTCTATGCACTTTAAACCGAACATTGACCTGATGCATCTTTTCTGCGCCTTGAACACTAGTTCTCTATTCGTGGAGTTACCCCAGAATATTACTCCAAATCGTAGTAATGAGGCCACAATGCCATGGTACGCCGTGACAAGAGCGGCCCTGCCTATAATAGGTGCAAGTTTGTAAAGGGCAAAGGCGGATGAACTAATTCTTTTAATTAATTCTAGTGTATGATCTTTCCAATCCAGTCTATGGTCTATTGTAATACCTAAAAATTTTGTCATACTTTCCTGCTTTATTCTATGATTATTATAGTCAATATTTATTTTATTAATTACGCGTTGGCTAAATAGCATCAATTTGGTCTTGTCTAAATTTATTTTTAAATTATTATCTTCTAACCATTTTACTATGGAACTTAATGTATTCGTGATTTCACTTTTGTCTATTTGTTTGTCCGTACTGCTTATTGTGACTGTGCTATCATCGGCAAAAAGTGACTTATGGTGTTCTGTCACTTTTGACAAATCGTTTATGTATATAATAAAGAAAAGCGGGCCCAGCAGGCTGCCCTGTGGTACGCCATACTCAATTTTTCGATGATCTGATCTGTATATTTGTTCGTGTTTAGTCCTATGGTCTACTTTGCGTATTTCGACGTACTGTTTCCTATTTTTTAAATATGATTCAATTAACTGCAGGACGTTCCCTCTGATTCCGTAAGCAAATAATTTGTCAAGTAGGATATCGTGGTCAACATAGTCAAACGCCTGAGTCATATCACAATAGATCGAACATACAGGTAATCGACATTTGTGATGACTTTATGTATAAAATCATACACGGCCATATTAATGGTTTTATTCTTTCTAAATCCATTTTGATCCTGAGTTAATATGTTTTATTTTTCTAAATATTGGTATATTTGTGAGTTTATGTATTTCTCAAATACTTTTGAAAGCACTGGGATAAGTGCAATGGGTGTGTAAGATTTCATATCTTCTCTATTATTTTTCTTAAACAAAGGTTTAACAACAGCAGTTTTAAGCTTATTTGGATATGTGCCGCTTGTAATACATAAATTGATAATGTGGCTCAAATGTCCACTGATATTGTCTGCTACCTGTTTAATCACTAGTGTTGACAAGCCTTCGTTACCTACACTACTGGTATTTTTTAAGGATTTTATTATAGATGCTATGTCATTTGTCGAACTCGGAGCCATAAACATTGAATTATTGCGATTTTCTATATATGTCGATTTTTTACTTTTGTTGGTATTCGGCTTGATCTTTTCAATAAAGAAGTCGTTAAAAGCTTTCGCTATGTCATGTGGATGTGTCAATTTCCTATCCTTTACGGTAATACACGAAATGTCATACTTAGCAAATTTGATTTTGAGCGATTAATAATATCCCAAGTAGCCTTTGATTTATTAGTGGCCGACTTGATTTTGTAGATATTCTGGGCTCGTTGTGTTAATTTAATTATTCGCTTGTATATTGCAGAATACTTTTTAAAATCCACTTTATCGGTTTGTTTTCGTTGCATACGATACCGCCACAAAAGTGCCCTTTTCTTTTTACTACATTTTTGAATGCCGCGGGACAACCACTGTGGTCGCTTGTGTGATCTCACTATGATCACCTTATATGGAAAACACAAGTCATAAAACAGAGAAACAGTTTCCAGTTTTTAAAAAAGTGACTACACCATTTTCGACGGTAAATATTATTATTTAATAAGCGAAGCGATCACGTGCTGCGTGCCTTCGCCCGCGTATGTTTTACCTACCGCATAGGTATGTATTAAGTTACCTCCTTTTGCGAAATAATATTTATTTTTAGGGAGATTTATGTTTTTAAGTTTAGACCGGCTCTGTAGGCATTAGTAGAATCAATTATCGATACCTAACAATACCTTCACGGATCGAACAGGGTTTTCTTTACATACCTATTATATAAAAGCTTATATTGTATCGTTGTTAGTATTATTAGGGTTCCGTAGCCAAATGGTAAAAAACGGAACCCTTATAGATTTGTCATGTCTGTCTGTCCGTCCGTATGTCACAGCCATTTTTTTCCGAAACTATAAGAGCTATACTGTTGAAACTTGGGAGGTAGATGTATTCTGTGAACCGCATTAAGATTTAGATGCAAAAATAAAAAAATAATAATAAGTATTGGGGGCTCCCCATACTTAAAACTGAAACTCATTTTTTTTTTCATCAAACACATACGTGTGGGGTATCTATGGATAGGTCTTCAAAAATGATATGGAGGTTTCTAAAATATTTTTTTTCTAAACCGAATGGTTTGCGTGACAGACGCTTCCAGAGTAGAAAACAGTTGGTCCCCCCCCCGCCCTCTAATTTCTAAAATAAGAAAATGAAAAATCTAAAAAAGACATATATTAAGATGTACATTACTATAAAACTACCAATGAAAATTGTTTTGAGCGAGATCTAGTAAGCAGTTTTTTTTTTCATACCTCGTAAATAATAAACCGGTTATTACCGCGTAATCTTTCATACAAATAACTTAAATCCTTTAATTTCATAAATCAATGGTACGGAACCCTTTGTGCGTGAGTCCGACACGCATTTGGCCGGTGTTTTTTATTTGCATTGCACACGAATACAACGGAAACGTCTACATGCATTGACATAAATAATTAAGGAAAAGAAATACAAAAAACATGAATAAATTGAAGGTATTAATACGATTATTTGTATCAGATGGGGCGTGATTGTAATCGGTACGGCGGTCAAACTATTGTGTGTAACTAGCATCTGATGAACAGCATATTGTAATTGTTATTAACAGCATAAATTCCGCAGTTGAAGTTTACGAGATAAACATGATCCTACAAGTATAGTGTACCTACATATTTGTTTCCACAATTGCCAATTTGAGTTGCTCATAACCGCTTCAATATTGTTGTGTATCAAGAGAAAGGCCCTTCCTCAAATAAACATAAAAGCAGAATAATATAATAGATGTAAATTCAGATTAGTCACTCGTATGTATCCGAGTAATAAGCTTGCGTCAAATGATCGACTAATTTGATCACGAATAGAACTAATCAGCTCATTGAATATGGCATAATAATGGTCGTGCGTTATTATGTTACCTTTTGCCTTCGTCAGTGATGTAATGAAATCAATACTCACTTCAAACAAACCCTGCTGTGTTTCGGTTCAAGCCAGTGGAATAGAAATAATTTAAAATTCTAAAAATTTGCTTCATATTAAAATTACTTCATTGATTTTTAAAAGTCAGTTAACTGTTAAATAAAAGGGGCGTTTACATTAGAAAGGAAAACTTTGCATATCAAAGTGAAGTAGCAAAGGTGGCTGTTTGTCGAAAAACCCTTGGCCGATGGATCAGACGATTTTTAGGGTTCCGTACCTCAAAAGGAAAAAACGGAACCCTTATAGGATCACTTTGTTGTCCGTCTGTCTGTCTGTCTGTCTGTATGTCTGTCTGTCTGTCTGTCTGTCTGTCAAGACCCTTTATCTCAAGAACGCGTGGACGTATCAAGCTGAAATTTACATGAAATACTCAGGTCTATTGTCCCTGTAAGCTGTGAAAATATCAAACTTCTAAGCGAAGCCAATCAAAAGATACAGCCGATTATGTCGATATTTTCAACAAATTTTCGACACTCGCAAAGGAATCAAAACCTACAGGATACTTCCCGTAAACTCAGAATCTTGAAAATTGGCATGAAGCATTGTCATATAATGCAAATATAGGAAAAGTTGCGAAAATCACAATTTTTTTAGTTATACAATATGTTAAGAAAACCCTGTCCGACCCGTAAGGATAGTAAAGGTTAGGTAAACACATGACCAAATAACATATGAAATTTTACATAATCATCATAGTAACAATACTAGTGAATTTTTAAATTATCTTTTTTTCCCGCGAATTAATTCCAACTTCCCCAAAATTTGGTAATTTTTAAAAAGTAAGCGAATAGCGTTGCGACCGCGTGCCGCGTACCCTGCCCCTCTTCGCCCGCACCTGGATGGCATACCGCACATGTTTTAAGTGACCTCTTTTTGCGAAATAATATTTATTTTTTTTGGGGGACTTTTTTAAGTTTGGCCCGGCTTTGTAGGCATTAGTAGAATCAGTTATCGATACCTAACAATACCTTCACGGATCGGACAGGGTTTTCTTTACATATTGTATAATATAATAAATATATTTTAATACAATGGAACTTACTACCTTATTTCTCACGAACGAATAAAGTTATCAAATTGAAATTTATACCAAATACCTAGATCTATTGTCCCTTTAAGCTGTGAAAATATCAAACTTCTAAGCCAAGCCAATCAAAAGATACAGCCGATATGTCGATATTTTCAACAAATTTTCGACACTCGCAAAGGAATCAAAACCTACAGCATACTTCCCGTAAACTCAGAATCTTGAAATTTGGCATGAAGCATTTTCATATAATGCAAATATAGGGAAAATTGCGAAAATCACATTTTTTTAGTTGTGTAATATAATAAACATATTTTAATAAAATGAAACTTACTACCTTATTTCTCACGAACTAATAAAGGTATCAAATTGAAATTTATACCAAATACCTAAGTCTATTGTCCCTTTAAGCAGTGAAAAAATCAAACTTCTAAGTTAAAGCGATCAAAAGATACAGCAGTTTATACCGACACCTTAGACGAATTTCCGTCACACGCTAGGGAATCAAAACCTACAAGGTACTTCCCTTGAACTCAGAATCTTGAAATTCGGCACGAAGCAACGTTATATTAGAGTACAGACAGATAAAGGAAAAATTGTGAAAATGATAAATTTGAAGTTACATAAAATATTAAAATATTACTTTTGCTTACATGACACAAAATATTTTTTTAATAATTATAAACTTACCTACTACCTAGCCTTTTTCACATGAACGCGTAGAGATATTAAAGTTGAAATTCATATAATAATAATAATAAAAAAAAACACACTCACACACAAACACACACACACCACACACAAACACAAACACTTCTTAAATCTAATTGCCTCTAAACTGTGAAAAATTCTAAATCAATGCTAGTATTACAAATGCGAAAGTAACTCTGTCTGTCTGTTACGCTTTCCCGCCTAAACCTCTCAACCGATTTTGATGAAGTTTGGCACAGACAATCTTTAGACCCTGAGAAAGAACATAGGCTACCTTTTATCTTTTTTTCTATTCTTTTTATTTCCCGAGGGGAATTTAAACAGCGCGATATAACCGAACTCCACGCGGGCGAAGCCGCTGGCGGAAAGCTAGTCCATACTAATCCATACTAATATTATAAATTCGAAAGTAACTCTGTCTGTCTGTCGGTCTGTCTGTCTGTCTGTCTGTCTGTCTGTCTGTCTGTCTGTCTGTCTGTCTGTCTGTTACGCTTTCCCGCTTAAACCTCTGAACCGATTTTGATGAAATTTGGCACAGACAATCTTTAGACCCTGAGAAAGAAAATAGGCTACCTTTTATCCCGGAAAAATTTGATATTCCCGAGGGAAATCTAAAAAGCGCGATATAACCGAACTTCACGCGGGCGAAGCCGCGAGCGGAAAGCTAGTATTATAAATGCGAAAGTAACTCTGTCTGTCTGTCTGTCTGTCTGTCGGTCTGTCTGTCTGTCTGTCTGTCTGTCTGTCTGTCTGTCTGTCTGTCTGTCTGTCTGTTACGCTTTCCCGCTTAAACCGCTCAACCGATTTTGATGAAATTTGGTACAGACAATCTTTAGACCCTGAGAAAGAACATAGGCTACCTTTTATCCCGAAAAAATTGATGTTCCCGAGGGAAATCTAAAAAGCGCGATATAACCGAACTCCACGCGGGCGAAGCCGCGGGCGGAAAGCTAGTATGTCATAAATTGTAAACCGCTACGTTTGTACGGCGGAACCCTCGATGTGCGAGTCCGACTCGCATTTGGCCGGTTTTTGGAGTATAGTCCGAGTAACAAGTTGGCCAGGCTGTATGGACTTGCGTAGCGTGTGCACTGTGCGTATGCCTGCGTGGGTTCCTCAAATCTCTAAACTAGTGACCCGAACATGGACATCAGCGCAGCCTTCATGCAAAAATATTCAGTGTAACGTTATCATCATCAATCCCAAGCTTTGGCGACGAATCACCCAGCCAACCAGCACCCATGGCTTCAACGGGTATTCTGACCACAAGCATGCAGCGGCCACGCATATCTGGTCATGACCCTCAGCCTCATCAGCGACCTTGCCACAGCACACTGCCTTTTCAACAAGTCAACGAGAAGATCCTTCTCTCCTGGTCGATGCAGCAGCCAGCCTCATCTCGGCGCTGTACGACATCCGACGTACTGGAGTATAACGCAGCGCCACCACCCCAACTCACTGGGGAATCTCCGAAGACAGTTTTGACTCAGTTTTGAGTCACTGGACCACTATCGACCTCCGGTATCTGGAGGGGAGAGATATAGCGGTATGTACAAACACCACAAAACAACGCGTCATACTGACATCACACGGATTCTACATCTCGCAAGCAGAGTTTACCGTGCAATTAGCATACATATAAGTTCCCAACATTAACCGTTGGGCAAGTGCCCGTCAGACATACCACCCGTCTGGTCGAAGGATCCCTCCCTTATCTATGGAGGATGAGTGAACTTTAATACTTATTCCTCAAGCCTCCACAACTTATATTCTCTAAGATAATATAACTTTACACCTTGTGTCTTCGATAGATTGGACAGAACTGTAGGTGTAAATAAAGTAAGTTTTAAAGTTGATTTTTGTTTATCTTGTTTTTTTTTTTTTGTTGATAGCGTGGGGGATGTGTAGCAACGTGTAATATAACAGTATAATATGTAGATTTATCGTTCATCGTGGTACAAGCATTTTGAGTTCCACCAAAAATGAACAGAAAAATGAAACATTTTGCTTCCAATTAAAAGTAACCTCCGCGGTAACAGCACGTGATGCGATCTTTTAGAAGCACACCATGAGGAAAAGACGTCGTCTGAATAAAAGATAAAAATCTTTTTATGCTAAATATTTCAAGGAAACTGAATACTGGCGTGTTTTGGTGTTGAGTTTTTACAAGCTCTTGTTTAGACACCTGCAGGTACAAAGCAAATAATTATAAAAACATGATTCTTTAGTAGAAGTGAGTGGAATTTATCGAACTCGATAATGAATCAATCAGCCGAATGTAATGAATATCGGCAAACAAAGCTTTATAAAGTGATCGTTCTTTTGTAATTATTTTTTTGAAAGGGAAATAAATAATTAAAACATCTGATGACTATAAATATTGGAGCGTTAGCTTAGAAGCCTTCCTGTTATCACAAAGGTTTATTTATGTTTATTATGAACGATTCTTACCGTTTGTTTTCGTTGTTGTGAATGCTCCTCATCGCTTGTTTTACCTGTGCGTGTTTCAAAGAAAATTTATTTAATGAAAGAAAATTTATTTCTTTTTAAGTTAAGAGGAAAAAGAAATCCTAACAGGCCCATGTTTCTCGTCCAGCATCCTAGACGTCACTACGTTAAGGACACACTAAACTAAACAAGATAAGTCACGTCTAAACCAGAAAGCTCTCCCTGCACTTTGAGAGCTCCCTTACAAAGAGTTCACCGTTCTTCTCTGCGAGAGGGAGCGCGGCTTATCGAGGGCGCGAAGTAAGCGGATCAGCTCGGTACACTACCAGTTGTTATCCACTAAGAATTGAAAAAGGTTTCAAATAGACTTGTCGTGATCACATAGTTTTCTATCTACAAATAGTATTTAAACGTTATCACTACATAGTATAAAACAAAGTCGCTTTCTCTCTCCCTATGTCCCTTTGTATGATGTGATGCAGGGCGCCATGTTTATCAATAGAGAGGTGCCTATGTGATTAAATAAAATTATCGATAGAATCCAGGACTATACATATGATAAACATAATGTTTGAATTATTTTATATATAATTAAAGAGTATTTTATTTTAAGTTTGACATATTCAAATAATGTATTACTCATTGAATAAATGTAACAAAATAATATAAAGGGCCATGTCAACTATGAGTATTTATTATAATCTAAGTATTTAGTATCAAAATGGTAGATAATTGAAATATAACTCATGTAATAAATTAATAATTTTAGATTTCCTCAAAAACCAAATATTTTACAAAATGGCACCATAATCTAAACCAGTACTTATAGAAATAAAAAGCTTATAGGAAAAAACATTGAAAATAAAGTTAGATACAAGTTTTCATGACACATTTTTGCTAATATCTTAAAAAGAGTGCTCATTTGACTGTGTGGTCGTTTTAGGGAAACAATCTCCAAAACAAACTGACATAATCATCCGCTTCACATCAGGAGCTTCCTGTGTACGCCAGTAACTGATGTACCTACATGTTTCCTCACATTTACATTTCTATCTGGAATATAATAATATGTTCAGTAACGATATTAAAATATTGTTGTAGAAAAGATTTCGCCTACGGAGAAAGACACACTTGTCCACCACCAAGGCACCAAAATGTTTACGTTGGTTTATTTTAGCTCTCACTGCGGCGACATTCGCTTTGGCAACGGACGAAGAGAATGATGTATTTTCTTGTAATTACAATCTTAACAAATAAAGTCTGCTTTTTGCAAAAAATTCCAGTAGGTAATCAAATGAATAGAATTTCTATAATCGAGGAGAAATTTATTTAAAACTTTTTGCTACACTTTTTACTGTTTCTCACGTGGAAAGGAAAAAAATGGAATTCTCATACGATTACTTTATTGTCGTGTAAGGTCCGTCCGTCTGTCGGTCTGTTTGTCAGGACCATTTTTCTCAAGGAACGCGTGGAGATATCAAGCTTGTCTGTGTGTAATGTCTCTTGAAACTGTGAAAAAATCATACTTCTAAGGCAACGCAATCAAAAGATACAACCGTAATAAGCCGCAAATTTTCGACACCTGAAAGAGAATCAAAACCTACAAGGTATTTTCCGTAAACTCAGAATCTTGAAATTTGGTATGAAGCAACGTATTATAGCACGGATAAAATAAAAAGTCCGAAAAGCGAAAATTTATAGCAACATACCTACAACTCGCACATGACCAGGTTTTTTAGGGTTCCGTTGCCAAATGGCAAAAAACGGAACCCTTATACATTCGTCATGTCTGTCTGCCGTCTGTTCGTCTGTCCGTCTGTTCATCTGTCTGTCCGTATGTCACAGCCATTTTTTTCCCTTTTGCAGGTAAAGGCCTCCTCCAAATTGTGCCAAACTTCTCTGGGGTGTGCAGTTTGCATCCATATTGGTCCCGCTACAAGTTTAATCTCGTCATCCCATCTTTTACAAGGTCTTCCTTTTTTGTTCTTTTGCCTGCCGGACCTCTCCACGCTGTGACACATTTTGCCGGAAACGCAGCGCGTCTTCAAGAACAGAAATGGACAAAATGTGTCACAGTATCTATGGATAGGTCTTCAAAAATGATATCGAGGTTTCTAAAACCCTTTTTTTCTAAACCGAACAGTCTGCATGACAGACGCTTCCAAAGTGCAAAAAGTTGCCCCCCCTCTCTAACTCCTAAAATAAGAAAATGAAAAATAAAAAAAAACATATGATGTACATTACTATAAAAACTACCAACGAAAATTATTTTGAACGAGATCTAGTAAGCAGTTTTTTAATACCTCGTAAATCGCATATTACAACATAATCTTTCATACAAATAAATCCTTTAATTTCATAAATCAATGGTCAAGTGGACTCACGCGCAAAGGGATCCGCCCTTTGCGCGTGAGTCCGACATGCACTTGGCCGGTTTTTTTTTAATTTTTGTGTTACGTTATTCATCATCATCATCATCAATCTTTTCTTTTATCGTCCCACTGCTGGGCATAGGCCTCCTCACATACAGAGAAAGAAGGACGTGATTATATTTACATTCTAAGTAATTAATTTAAGTTCACGGTAAGCTACTGTTAACTACACGGTGTACTCGAATTTTATCTTTGAAAAGAATTTTGTCTTGGCCCTATGGGGCGAAGCCAATCTTGTGCCAATCCAGATCGAAAAAAAAGGGTGTTACCACCAAAAGGAGCCTGCTCAACTTGGCTCCTACTTTTCGAAATATATTTTTAGTTATAACATTAATCGGATGAGCTGAAAATGGGTGACAATATCACACATTTTCATAATTTGTGACAAAATATCATAAATAAAACTTTTATAAGCAAGAATCATAATAGTTGATGGTTACAAATATTTTAGAACATGAGGCGTACTCTACAGTTCAATTTTCACGAACATCCATCCATCGTTCAATCCTTCTCTGTATGAGACCTGTGTCCAGCAGTGGGACGATAAAAAGTTTGTTGATGATGAAACATTCTGATAGTAATACTGTTAGTTCATCTGCAGCGTCTGAATTTGTCAATGCTAGTGTAGACTTACGGCTTTAGTATTTGATTTTTTACCCGACTACGGCAAAGCAAAAGGAGGGTTATGATTTTGACAGGCTACGTATGTATGTCATACATACATACATACATAGCCTGTCATGTATGTATGTATGCGACAAATGATATATCATTAGAAGCGTCTTAATTGTCCGCTGGTTATAGGCTATATGGGGTTTCACAAAATCTAATGTGGCGCCCTCTAGCGGACAAAACATACACAGTAAAAAAATAAAGTTAAAATAAATATAGCGTGTTTGGTATCATTTGAAAGCTCTTTACTTGTACATTTTGAATATATATATATATATATATATATATATATATATATTGCTAGCATTTGCTCGTGACTTTACCTGTATTCATGGGCTGGTTGCATATAATTCACATCTTTTCGTTCATAGCTTCTTTACTACTTATCAGAATAAGATCACTGCACTTCATGTTTGGAAAGGCGTAGTCACACGTTACATATACCTACCTACCGTAGCACCTTGACAACGTGTGACTACGCCTTTCCAAACATGAAAATTTATTTCTACATAGTGAATATTGCATACTTCAGAATAGTATTGTATGACATTATTGTCAATTTGCAACGAATCTTGGTAGAGTCTACTGTGTCCATTTACTTCCAACTACATTAGTAACAACTTTGTTCGGTTCAGTATTCTGAAAATCTTGTTTTATACTTTTTCAGAGTCATTGCTGCATATGCTAAAGTACTGTGGTAGCTCAACAACGTAAATAACGTAATTAATGTTATTGAACTTATGAAACTCCTTTACTCCTTTCCTCTCCTTTTATAACTTATAAAAATATCAGACTACATAGTCAACACGTGTATATATATAAAAATATCAGACTACTTAATCAACACGTGTATATATATAAAAATATCAGACTACATTGTGAACACGTGTATTTTGTGCCGCTGAAAATAAACTTGCTCAATAAATTAAGTAAATTGCCTTAGTCATGTTGTTTGGCAGCCAGTCAGTTATGTTTAGAATATTGTTACTACATGAAGTTGGCGCCGTACCATGATCGCAGTTGTTCAGCTATTGCGTCTCATCCTTTACTTAGCGCTTGAAGGCATTCGCTTTAGTAAACAGTTTTACTGCACTGTAAAATAACAACATAATAATGCAAGAACAACAATACTGACCGGTCACCATACACATCGACAAGAACAACAATACTGACCGGTCACCATACACATCGACAAGAACAACAATACTGACCGGTCACCATACACATCGACAAGAACAACAATACTGAACAACAATACTGACCGGTCACCATACACATCGACAAGAACAACAATACTGACCGGTCACCATACACATCGACAAGAACAACAATACTGACCGGTCACCATACACATCGACAAGAACAACAATACTGACCGGTCACCATACACATCGACATAGAACACAACTCATATCTACGTGTTATGATGTTCTGATTAGAATATTTTAGATACTGCATAAGGCAAACACCAAGGCTCACTTACAGTCGGTACGCTTCCATGCTGAATCAACATGCTGAATACCAAATGTAATCAAAGGATTATCTGAAAATCGTAAATCCGAAAATAAATATTATCTAATATTTAAACCAATTAAACGAAGAGTCTTCAACCCAAAATAACTGTTGGGAGGTTAGCGTCTTCCAACAGTTACTTGCTGTCTGGGACGAGGCAAATCGGGCCGACAATATGTAATTTTCGATTCGGAAGCATGCCGTTTGGTTGTAACATATAAAGTCACATACACAAACAGCCAGACCCAGAACAACTACCTGTAGGCAATACAAACATTTGTTCCGTGCGGGGAACGAACCCGCAACATACAGCACAGCAGTTAATTGCTCAACCGTGCCAACTCTGCCGTAATAGTACAAATTAATTAATCTATTATATTAGACCAAAGTCAGTCAGTCATATTCCTCATGAAATACCCGTCATGGTTTCTAAAAAATGTATGTACCTATTCTCATCATTGCATCAGATACTTTTTGCAGCTAGTATTACAAAATGCTTCAAGAAACTAAGTCTAAACATTTTATCTACTCATCGTTTTTGACATTGTCACAAAGGGACGGCATCAGCAACGTATGTGTCGGCGCATGATCGCCGTCGTTATAAGGCATATTATAGATTTGCACCAATATATCACTCAAATACACAGTAACATAAGAAATGGCATGAAAATGATTAAAAGAGTACGAAGAAAACTCCTTAATTAAATTCAGGGTGTTTATTCTACGAGTGGCGAATCACTAAATAACGCTTTTGTTCGTATTACAACAATTTTTAAACAAAAAATACCGCCAAATAGTTTTATACAGCGTGTAACAAAAAGGGTATATACATACCAAGGGCAAGGCATCTTTAGATGATATCAAACGATATCGGAAGGGTTTAAACTCAAAATAAAATACTCAAAAAATTGGTACCAAATTTTCGGTTTCGTGTGTTTCTTAAAATCAACTCTAAAAACGTGGCAGCACACTACATACGTTAATAACTACTCGTTACCCGTCACGTTACTTGCCAAAATCCGATAAATGTCTTCAATATCTCTGTGATACTAGTATGATAGTAGCCTATTACAGGCGGTGTTTTTCCTCATAACTTCCTAAAATAAAGAGATAGGATTAAAAAACCCTTGCAATATCGTTTGATATCATGTAAAGATGCTACGCCTTTGTTATGTATATACCCTTTATGTTACACGTTGTATAAAACAAGCGGATAATATCTCAAACCAATTAAAAATAATAAAATGGATCTATCAAGATAAATTCCTAATACTAAAATAGAAATGATATTAAATTCACTGGAAACTTTAACATTTTAAATAAATAATAAGGAGGTATCAAAATAGACACAGATTCAACCGGAAAATACAACATTTTAAGTATATCAAAATAACAATTTATTATGAACTCAAACGGAAATACAAATATAAATAACAAGGAAGTCGAATCAAATACATAATGAAAACATGCTTAAAATCAAAAACCATGTATGCATTTTGTGGCGAGTACATGCGGTGTATCAAGTGCGTTGTGTATGTACCGTGATTAATATCAGGCGTCAGGCATATTGATATGCACTATGCATTTACGTGGCCCGGACCTGGAGAGGAAACCTTTAGGAATCCGAAAATATTTAGCACCCACACTCTGTTGTTCAAAAATCCAGTCAAGTTGTCACCAACGAGCTGCCAAGTTACATTTTATTTTACACAATAAATAAAAAATCATACACGTTTTTAATTTAAACAAATACAGCCGTGAGCAAAATGAGATAATACCATTTCCAACAAAACAAAGTGCGATAAGTACCGCTGTTGATTTAATCAATTAAAACATTTATCATATGACAAGCACACGTCCGGTTTGCTGTCTTGTGAGCACGTGTGTTTCAGTAACAGTCAGATGAGAGGTTTGTTGCGGACTTCTACTGCGCTCTATAATACAAATAGTAAAATTGAAGTCAGTTAATGGTTTATTTTCAGAATGGTATTGATAAACATGACATGTCACCTGGCCACTTTGGATTCAGTGGAGAGACGTGCAAAGAGGCTGATTGGTGACCCTGATCTAACTCGAGTTGGTCTCCAAAGCTTAGAGCACAGGCGTAGAGTAGCCAGCCTTTCGGTGTTCTATAGGATGCATTTCGGGGAGTGTGCGAGGGAATTGCATGATTTAATTCCCCCATCTCCGTTCCACCAGCGGACGACCCGTCGTACGGCTGGTCTCCACCCTTACGTTGTTAACACCACTACGATCTGGACGAAGCGTTTCGCCTCCTCCTTTATACCGCGTACATCGAGGGACTGGAACAATTTGCCCACGGCGGTGTTTCCGTCGGACTACAATTTGAGTGTCTTCAAGGCTAGAGTGAATAGGCTCTTAATAAACTAGTGCGCTTTACCATCAACGATTGCGTCACTGCTTACCATCAGGCAGGATTGCGGTCAAGCGCTGGTTTATAATATTTAAAAAAAAAAAAAAACATGAGTCGCCATGACAGCCATCTTGGAAGAATTATGAAGTAATCCAAAATTCTTCGAGCTGGATTGCCGAACGAAATATTATGTTAAAATACAGGTGGACCCTGATACTTGTTGAATGAACTCATCTCTTTCATCATTCGCAAAGATAACACGATGATATACTTTGACTTATAATCAAAGAAAGTACTTATTTCATTCACATTTATAAGCGATGCCCGTCCTAAGCCTATATTAAAAACGTTATACAACGAAATGACAAGTTTCATAAATATGCGAGTCGTTTGGTGGTTAATCAAAGTTTTTTTTTTGTCTTGCTGTAATGTTGTGCTCTGAGTGGAGTAAGGTTGTGGTGGGGTGGTGGAGCACAGTATAATGCAAGGCAATGCAAGGCACAGTATGACCATTTGACAACCCAGTTGGCGCAGTGGCTGAGCGATCGACTGCTGCACTGCTTGTCGTAGATTCGGAACAAACACTTGTAAGGCCTACAGGTAGTTGTTCCGGGTCTGGGCGTTTGTGTATGTAAGTTTAAATATTTGTAATGGCACCCACGATACAGGCTAAATTCCTAGTGTGGTGAAACGATAAAAATAAAAACAAATCCTTCCTTTCTAACCACATCAATTTCTTATATAATTCCTCCAATCTTGTTTTGATTTCGTGCGGTTTCGTTCATTGTGTGATATACAATATATAAAGAAAACCCCGTCCGACCCATAAGGATAATAAAGGTTAGGTAAACACATGACCAAATATAATATAAAATTTTACATAATCATCATAGTAACACTACTAATGAATTTGGAAATAAGCCTTTTTTCCCGGGAATTAATTCCAATTTTCCCGAAATTTGGTAATTTTTAAAAAAGTGACAACACCGGTATTATTATAAGCGAATAGCGACGCGACCACGTCACAGGTGCCGCGTGCCCTGCCCCCCGCCGCCCGCGGAAAGGGTTGCTTACCGCACATGTATTAAGTTACCTCTTTTTGCGAAATAATATTTATTTTTTTAGGGGGATTTTTTTTTAAGTTAAGCCTGTCTTTGTGGGCATTAGTAGAATCAGTTATCGATACCTAACAAGTTAACAATACCTTCACGGATCGGACAGAATATAATCGAAAGCTATTATTTATTATTAAAGCATCGCTAAGCGCAAATCTTCTTGTGACAGTCAAGCTGCCGACTATTTCTAGTTGATGCTGGTGATATTGGTTTTGTTTTTTGATTCGAATTATCTTATCTCTCTTTTGCAAAAGCACGTTCTCTGTGACAAATAAAGCAAACCAATATTTTGATATTATAATGCAGATTATTTTGCAAGTGAAAGAAAACAAGCCAAAATAAGAATTAAAATACACTTTGTATGTTCTTCATTTACCTCTTGTTCTTACCGCTCGTCAGCGCACTAGTGGTTCCTACCCTTATAGGTGGTAGGAGCACTGCTGGCCCCACAGCCGTGGGCGATGATCTAACGTGCACTGATTCACGACTAGCTGTAACTTGGGGGCGATGATCATTTAATTATAATAACGCAATAGTCGCAGCGAACGCACGCTCCATCGATCAAACCGATGTTCTATTGCCGCTCGATTAATATATCATGCTGTAATTGAGCTGCAAGTTTCTGTAACCAAGTTGTAGCTAAATAATAATTGTGTTGTTTGTATAAAGTTGCGAGTTTTCAAAGGCATTCTTACGTTGGTTAAGCACAAATCAAGTCCGATACCATTTTCTTTAACATTTTCCAAATTTTCTTTTCTTTTGATCAGCCAAAATATCATCAAAATATTTTTTTCAAATTAATCTAAGAATCAGCACTTTTCGGACGTCATAATTGCAAATGCCAGTCCTCCAAAGCATCCACCCTTTATCATTTCCAAGTGTTTTTGCTTGCAAGAAGTTCCGCCACCCAGCAAATATGAAAGGTGCCAAAAAAATCTTTAATCTGTGCCACCTTCCGAAATTAGTACAGGTAGTGCGGAGGGCGTTCCTACAAATGTTAGTGTACCCACCACAAGATCAGATTTGTATGAATAATTCAAGCCTCACCCTCCAACCGTTTGTCTTGCGAGACGGCTGCAGAATTCGTTAGCGCTTTAACGCTGCACCACGTACAGGTTAGATCATGCAAAAATGTTCCTCATATTATATCGGATGGTTGCAGCAAGCACTGAATTGTAATGTGCTGGTTAGTATCGGATTTGTAATGGCGCTAATGTCCGGAAATAACTCGCAAACTAAACATCTGTCTGCACTTCTTAGATTTCAAGATAAATTGCATATCAGAAATTGTAGCCTTTTTAACTTTGACTTTAATCTTTCTTTTTTTTTTTTGATTTCGAAGGGCAATCATCAAATGACCTCTCTCGCTCGGGGCGGAGCGGAAGGGCGTGTTAGACTTTTACTGACTAAAATCCACCCATGTTCCATGTTCGCATGCTTGTGTGCTAGGGCTATGCTTTCTCTTTTAACCAACCCGCAACCTTGACGCAGGTATCGGTCCTCATGGACCCCGTAACGATGTGCTGACATCTCATTGAGTCGCGCGTGAAATACAACGCGCCGTCGACCCGGGCCTGGTACTTAAGACCGCACCTATGGTTGGCGAGGGTTTGATGTTGTCTCATCAGTGCGCTGAGATACCCGCTCCCTCACGCGCTCCGCTTCCTGCTTTGCCAGCATCACTGCTCCGCAGGAGGAGGTGACGGCCTACCATGCACTCTCGCTGCAGACCATGGCCTGGACCAGGGTTGGACGCGAGAGATCGCCGCCGATCTCGGCCATGATTCGTCATCGCTAATGGTAGGCAACTTATTGCTCTCTTGCGAATCACACGAACATTCAAAATCTACTACAAAATTATATAAAAAACATAATTCACGAGCACTGCCGGGTGACACTCGTAGTATGCAGTGGTTCAGTTAGATTTTTACAATGTAGGTACAACGCGTACGTCTCTTAGGTCCGTATTACAGAAATTCCTCAAGTACAGTTTAAACGCCAATCACTTGATCATTGTTTAAATAGAATCAGTGATTGAGTATCGTTCTTTTTCCAGAACGGTAATCAACGTATACTCAGCTTTCGACTGCACGGTTAGCGCAGTGGTCAAGCCATTGACTGCTGCGCTGCGTGTCGCGGGTTCGATTCCCGCACGGAACAAACATTTGTATGAGCTACAAGTAGTTGTTCCGGGTCTGAGTGTTTGTGTGTGTGAGTTTATATGTTTGTAAACGCATCCACGATACAGGACAAATTCACAGTGTGGGGCGACGTTTAAAAAAAAAAAAAACTCCAAAGCCTGGAGCACAGGCGTAGAGTAGCCAGCCTTTCGGTGTTCTATAGGATACATTTTGGTGAGTGTGCGAGGGAATTGCATGATTTAATTCCCCCATCACCGTTCCGCCATCGGACGACCCGTCGTACGGCGAGTTTCCACCAGACTGGAACAATTTGCCAGCAGCGGTATTTCCGTCAGACTACAATTTGTGTGTCTTTAAGGCTAGAGTGAATATGCTCTTAATAAACTAGCGTGCTTTACCATCAAAAACTTGTATGCTAAAATATTGGCGCTTGAAAAGACGGGACAAAGTCCCATCTTTTAGATAATTTGTCCTATAACTTGTAGATTATATGATTAAATTTAAGGACTGCTTAAAACGTTTCACTTTTTCGGAAATATATGAAACTGAATATCTAAATATAGCTTTTAATATCATCATCATCAACCTTTTTTTTATCGTCCCACTGCTAGGCACAGGCCTCCTCTCATACAAAGAAGAATTGAGCGTAATTGCTTGCTCAATGCGGGTTGGCGATTTTAGACTTAAAGTCCAGGGTTTGCTCAAGATGTTTTTCTGATGCTTCACCTTGCAATCAGTCATTGGTGTCCAAGATATACTTAGAAAGTACATGTAAGTTAGAAAAGTTATATTGATAATTGTCTGACCTGGAATGGAACCCACACACTCATACTTGAGAGGCTGGTGTTTTAACCACTAGGACACCACACAATTGACATTGTCGTTTGATACATTTATTGTCAACTTTAAATTATTTTATGACCTTTATTTTCCAAATAAGCTGATAACAATTGATGTTTAGAGGTATGGTGCTCCTCATACTGCCCAGTCTGGTATTGTCTGGCGGGCCAGTTTGCCCACCGGTTGATGTCACGAACTTGTATGTGTACTAGTTGCATAGAAAACCCTGATTGCGAGATGCAGGATTCGCGTGACGTCAGTATGACGCGTTGTTCGCATGCTGCGTTGTAGGCCCCGCTACAGTACGTTGTAGGCACCGCTACATTACTGGCTCACATTAACAATCACGTCGGAATCAATTAGATCGGATCGGTTCAGTTCATGGTGATCAATTAGGGGTCACGTCGGGGTCAGCAGTTTGAAGGTATGAGGAGTAACGTGTAAAGCTCGTTTTGCCCTCCGATTAAAAATTCTAAATGGATATCACCTGTCATTAAATATGTTGCAAAAAGAAACGTCAATTGCTCTGGCATTACAGATTAAAAAAACAAGGTGCAACATTTTTTGGAAAATACGTTTATAAAGAACTTTAACCAAACCTCGAAAAGAAAAATATTGATATATATTATTATTGTCTTGAGTGAGAAGCAAATAGATCTTGGACAGAAATATGACTTTTTATATACCATTATCTATACTAATATATAAAGCTGAAGAGTCTGTTTCTTTGCTTGTTTGAACGAGCTAATCTCAGGAACTACTGTTCCAATTTGAAAAATTATTTTGGCGTTGGATAGCCTATTAATCCAGAAAGGTTTTAGGCTTATAACATCACGCTGCGACTAATAGGAGCGAAGCATAACTAACTCCACGTGAATGAAGTGGCTGGCGGCCGCTAGTGTTATATAATATGGACAGGAGAATCTCAGTGTATGCTACATATGATAAGACACATGCTTTTGACTACTTTGACCATTGTATTTTATTACAGAAGTTAGCAGCCTACGGTATAAGGGGAAACATACTGCAACTTATTCAGCTAGACATACTATTAGTGAAGAGTAAACAACATACTGAAATTGAAAGAATTAATGTTAAGACAAAGAAAATGGAACATTTACTAGTCAAACGAACGACACATGCGGCGTTCCTCAAGGTAGCGTACAAATCTTTGTTATTCATAATATATATTAATGGGCTATACACCACCATGACTCTTTTTGCCAATGATAGCACTATAAAGACTTATATAAAAGCGACTTAAATTATTCTTGGTAGCAATAGTAGCATGGTTAAATAGGAACAATCTGAAAATAAATCTGGACAAGAAAAATATTATGCATTTTAAGCAACGGACGTAGCCTGTATTTGCTCCTAACGCAATTCACAAGGAATGTGTTTAATAAAGTCGACGCCACGATTTTTTCAGGGATTATTATTGACTTTAAATTGAACTCACTTTGGATGTGATCGACTACACGAAAACGGCTAAGTTCTTCTGCGTACGCTATACATAAACTAGCCCCAGAGCTAAACGCAGATGGCTTTAGTAACAGCGTATCATGGTTTAGTAGCATCGTTATTGTGCTACGGTATTAACTATATGTACTTCGCGTTGGTTGAATCTAAGATCAAATACATATAGCATAATGTTTTGGGGAAAAAGTTATGACTATAATATCAAAAGAGCTTTTGTAGTACAAAAACGTGCCATTCGCACGTTAGTCCGTATCCCGCAAAGAGAGAGTTGCCGTGAACATTGTGTACGACTATATATATATTTACAGTGCCAAGCATTGATGTATTTGTACTTCTATGTAACATGGCGAAATACATACATGAATATGAAACAGCAGAAGAACGACTAAGCAGAAAACGCACACGTAGACAAGACATTAAGCATTACAAGGTACATCCTTCTTTGAATATTGTAAAGCACAGTCACAGCATATCAATCGGTTATATTGTTCAATAAGTTGCCTCTAGATTTCAAAAGCGCTTTCTCCTCAAGTTCATTCCAAAGTCAACTCAAACGTTTTCTGTTAAATAAGTGTCTGTATGCTGTTGACGATCTATAACAGAATTCTTATGTACGAGTATGTGTAGATATGCAATTGCAATATTTGACATTTTTAATGTAATGTGAAGTCTTAATTTTCTCTTTTGTTACTGTGTAATTTCAGATACATGTTTTGTTAGTGAATAAATGACTGTGACTATTTTAGGGGAACTACTCAGACAAAGCAATAGCTTTTATAGCTTAAAATAGATGCATTGGTGCTATGTTCAAATTGAAATTAACTGACAGCTGTATGCCACTGTTTAAAAAACACAAGATATTAACATTACCATTTCTGTATATACCTATTTTTGAAGTTGCGACAATTGTTCGGCAAATCAAACTTTATTTCCACGACTGAGTGACACCTTCCTCCGTAACAGACGTGACAATAGTCAACTATGTTTGTGTGCGTCAAAGACTGTATAAATAGGAAAAGTGTTTTCCCCTAAAATTTATAATAATATACCACAGTCACATACCCCCTTATTCATAAAAGTTGTTTAAAGTTAACTAGTGATTAGCGATTGTTTCACCATACATTTTTGACCTTTCAACGTCACTTAATCATCGTTTATGAATAAACCCCTTAAACACTGTGGCGTTTATTTATAAACGATGATTAAGTGACGTTGAAAGGTCAAAAATATATGGTTAATGAATCGCTAATCACTAGTCAACTTTAAACAACGTTTATGAATAAGGGCCTTAAAACATTGTCGGTAAAGTTTAAAGAGAAAATTCGAGGTTTAACAGACAAGTGTTATTACAATGTAAATGACTTTTTGAATGACACTATTCGACATTTGTATTTATTAATCCATATATTTTGTGACAGTTTATAATTAACTAGCTTTCCGCCCGCGGCTTCGCCCGCGTGGAGTTCGGTTATATCGCGCTTTTTAGGTTTCCCTCGGGAACATCAAATTTTTCCGGGATAAAAGGTAGCCTATGTTCTTTCTCGGGGTCTAAAGATTGTCTGTGCCAAATTTCATCAAAATCGGTTGAGAGGTTTAAGCGGGAAAGCGTAACAGACAGACAGACAGACAGACAGAGTTACTTTCGCATTTATAATATTAGTATGGATTTATATTACATACTTATCAATGTATATCTCTGCCTATTGTGTATTTGGATGTGACTTTAGTAATTTCGTTTTTATTCTGTAATTTTAAATTTGTTCGGACGAAAGGAATCATATTGTGACATCCTGCATTCTTAATTTAATACACATGTTTGACAAATAAAGTTATCTTTATCACTTTATCTAGTATCAGGAGCAGCTGCGGTTGTAGTGGAAACGGTTGTAGTGGAAACGGTTGTAGTGGAAACGGTAGTAGAAGCAGCAGTAGTAGGAGCAGCAGTAGGAGCAGCAGTAGTAGGAGCAGTAGTAGCAGCAGTAGTAGGAGCAGCAGTAGTAGGAGCAGCAGTAGTAGGAGCAGCAGTAGTAGGAGCAGCAGTAGTAGGAGCAGCAGTAGTAGGAGCAGCAGTAGTAGGAGCAGCAGTAGTAGGAGCAGCAGTAGTAGGAGCAGCAGTAGTAGGAGCAGCAGTAGTAGGAGCAGCAGTAGTAGTGGCTGCATTGTACCGCACTCTGTAGTAAGACCGCGCGAGTCTGGCTGTGACCGCGATGCCTTGCCATGTTTCCTCGTTCATATGGTCCATGAACTGTGGAGGCACCATGAAGCTGAACCCATAGCCGGGTAGCTCTAAGGTGTACGAGAAAGGAACGCCGACCACCTGGGGACAAGATAGTATGATAAGGAAAATTACCGTCTGTGCCTGACGTACCAACCGGTTTCCAGACAATCACAAGGCATCCTTAGTTCCTTCACCACTCCACCACGCGCCTTATTCAATGAGTGTTAAAAGTGTGTATCTACCATGAACCAGTAAAAGTTGATGTTCAATAGAAAATCTATTCAGAAGTTCCAAGTGTGAGAGATACGTGAATGACCATTTGGGACCGTACACCTACTCGTAGCTCGAGACTATTCATAGGTGTGTGTTAGTTTATATGAAATAAAAATATATTGATTGATTGATTGATAAGATTTGCAGAAGCGTTCGATGAGACATCAAAGAGTGAGCGCGCACGTGCTGTGCGGATGAATGCTCTAATATAAAATAATAATATTATCAAACTGTGGAATACTTCAGCTTTCAAAATATATAGGTAATCAAATTATATAGTAGCGTGCATATACAATAAATAAATAAAATAACCATCTAACTGGTTTTAAAATGAAATATTAAAAAGAAAACTTATTAAATGAAGTAGGTGTACCTGGGCATAATCCTGAGCAGATCCCGAAGTACCATACAGAACAGTTGCACTGTTCCCGACCAGGTAAAAAGGTGCCTCTGGTAGCTTCAGCGCATCCATGGTAGCTCCCATGGTGGCGGCAACGTGAAACACTTGTGCCGGATCCGGTGCTAAACTGTGATCACCATAAGCAAACAGTACATAGTTCCCGTGACTGTGAATGTCCATGTATAGCTGGATCCTGTTCTCGTGATTTAGGAGTATATCCCTGATGTACTGGGTCTCTGGTTCTGAAAACGGTTCGGTTCCAGGATAGTTCAAGGCGCAGGGGTTGGTTGAGGTTCCTGTAGTACCAAAGTGGATATCGAAGTTTCTGTTGCCGTCAACTCCAACGCAGGTTTCACTGACTTCTAGGTTGATTGATCTTGTCTTTCGCCAAAGACGTTCCTGAAAGAAATACATTGATTCATGTTTAATTACATTATATACATTCCATTACAAGTCTATTTTGATGTGTGGTGGACGAAAGACTTTTATCAGGTCTTTCGTCACCAAAAATCGTAGAATGCTAGAAGCACTGAGCCGACTACTTTGGCGATGTTGTCTACCACGGGATGTGTTTCACCTTCGTGTTGATAATATTAAATGCTTTACTTACATTAGTATGACTGTACTCGTATCCATCAGGATTGACGAGCGGCATGATAATCCAGTCCACATCGCTGAGCAGGTCGCTATCCTCACTTCGAAGGTTCTCTACCAGCCTGTAGACGGAGTATAGTGCCACCGGCGTGGTTACCCACTCCCTCGCGTGGATCATTGCGTTCATGAAGTAGATTGGCTTGCTTGGGTCGTTGAAGTTCGTAGTTGATATCTAGTTGACATATACAAACTGGATTGGAAGTATACTATTTAGTTGTAATTAAAACATGATTTGATTTACTAAAACTGTTTCGCTTTTAGTAGATCTGATCAATCAATTACAAAAGTTGAAACCCTTTGGATCGTACCAAAGGGTTTCATATGAAATTGAAAGCACAAACAGTTGAACTATTATTCTAAGTAAAAATGCCTTAGCTTAAAATGATTAACATGAGATATATTTATTATATACATTTAAATTACATGAAATATAAGTTTATTTGTCCAAAAAAATCAGTAATTACATTACAATAATTAAAAGTGGCTTTATTTTGCAATTTTGGAACCCAACCAAGCATTTGAATTTGAACCAAGACAGCATCAAAAGTAACTGCCTACAGGAATAAATGTTAATAACTATAATATATCTAGAGGCTTGTTATTACTTATTTTTTATATTATATTCTTCATATTATTCGATTGTTCGTCCGTAAGCCTTCTTAGAAATAAAATAAATAAATAGACACTTACCTTTAAATATTTGATATCTCGACCTTCATAGCTCTTTCCAGCGTTGCCCAGAGTCACTAATTCGGGATACTGAGCAGCTATTCTGTCCATGTATGCATCGATCTGAAAAATAAAAATATTATAGAAGAGTTATGGATAAAAACCCATCAGGACCGAAACAGAATACAGTGACAACAGCGTAAATATTTAAATTTTTGCTATAAATGTCATTGAATGCCTAGACTGAATGACGTTTAAGGAAAAAAAAAATTTTTTATTGTCACTGAAATGCCAGGTTTGTATACATTACGTATTTTATGTTCCTTTTCCTTTCACTGAATTTAATTTAATTCAGTTAGAGAACACAGTTAGAAAAGACCCATAATTAGATAACCTTGATTTTAGACCTTGAAAAAACGATATCTGTAAAAAAGTGGTACACTCGGTAAATTGGAATCAAATTCTCTCCCTAATCGGCGAACACATTTTTGTCAAATGATTGCGACTAGTTGGCATCAGTTGGGATCGTTCAGACCTCCCATTGGTCCGTTCGGTTCAAACGATCACGACTAGTCGCAATCATTTGACAAAAATTTGTTCGCCGATTAGGGGGCAGATACTAAATAATCATTGTGACATAGAATGTATTCAATTTTGTATTTGATCACACAAACATCGGATTACTCAGATTTGTCATTTGGGCATTCAGTTCAGATTTGTTATTTGGGCATTCAGTTAATATTTCGCAACTCTAATGTGCAACAAATTATATGTATGTAACTTGGTGTATTTAAATTAAAATAGAGTCTTTTCAAATGCCTATAGTAACCAAGTTTAAAATGACATCTTGGCCACTTATTACAAATGTTCAAATTCTAGTCACACTCTCGACTCGGTGACAAACAAATGTCAGAAAAATCTAAGGAATGTATTAAGGTACCCCGTGTGGTACCGGGCTTAGAATATTACCAACTCAAATCCTTCCGTGAGTGTCGTACGAGGCAACTAACGAAACTTTAACCAGAGAAGCGGGCAGCAGCGATTCCCTGTGGAATATCAAAGTACTGCGATCCCCAACCCGCCTGCCAAGCGTGGGGATTATTATACGATTACCTCAGAATATCGCCAGTAGTCCTGGAATATAAATCTCTGGCCTCTACTGCTTCTCCACATTGATATGTCTTCATTGTGTTTCTCGATGGCCCTGTGAAAGAAAATAATAGGCTTAACGTAGCTATCACTTCGAGTGTGTATGTAGGTTACAGGCCAAGCCACGAGTTGAGGCGGCCTCAAGGCACAGGCGCTTCTGAATTTTCTGTAGGAATAACAGTCATTACGCACTGTCTACTGGTCGCCGGCGACTCGATCGATGGCAATTGATTTAATTTAACACCCAGTCACCCGGGCGACCGTCGACCAAGTGCGTAAGCACCTATTTCATCATCATCAACCTTTTTATAGTCCCACCTATTACTTATATTATATACAAGCGCCTATTTAAACTATAGTAAATTATAGTCGCCATCAACTGAGTCGCAGGCGACCAGTCGACACTGCGTAATGGTTCTAAATGGCAGTGCAGTTGAATTATCAAAAGTGTGGCACAGTCGAGAAGATGGCGGCACGGGGTCGAGGCGGGGGCGTTGTGCAGGTGGTGTGCTGTGATGTGGCTGCGACGCGACGCTACCACCAGTTTGAAGTTCTGTGTTCCCGGGCGTCGGCGTATTTACAGAGTCAACATGTATGAATGAAAGTAAAATCGCCTGCGTAAGTAAATTATTGAAATTTGTAAATGCTTATTGCATTGTTTCACGAATTAAATGTACATTTATTTACATTTTATTTTTAAATCAAAATCAAAAGTCATTTATTCAAACTAGGCTGAGAATCAGCACTTTTTGAACGTCAATATTACATTAGACAGTCCCCCAAAACGCCCACCCGTCGACATTTTCTAAGTGCTTTCGCTGGGAAGAAGAAGTGGCGGAAGAAACTCCCCAGCAGCACAGCTGTCTGTTCATTTAGAAAAAAACACAATAGTTTATACAATACTATATAGGTACAGTAATACAAGAGAAAAAATATACAAATATGCCAGCTAGCCACACCAAAATACCAGAAAAGCAAGACAAATAATAAAATATCACAGAAATGTAAAAAGTAAAAACTTATTACATACCTAAATAAAAGCCCCAGGCGTAAAGGGCGTGACAGCTCACATATTTGTGCATTGTAAAAAGCAAATTATATGCACTTATATAATGTGTCAGTAAGCTATGTTTTTAATATTTTTATGTTTTTAATACTTCGTTTTACGAGATTTTCTTTTTCTCCCTTTATTTTTCTTTCATACAAGTGTTCGTGCAAGTGAGTATCGCGTATTTATGACTTATTAATAAATGATTTATTTTTAAAAGTCTAGCAAAAATTCGTTTCTTACTTGGCAACATCATCCACATGCACATAATGCTCGATGCCCTCATTATCCAGAGTCTTCAAGAGCTCGTCCCGGTTGTGCGGCGCCACCATGAGCAGCGTGTCCCTCACTCCTGGCGCGCCCGGCTGCCAGAGGTCCAGCTCCAACTGATCCTGAAGCTGCTGCAGTAGCTCCACGTCGGACAAGTTGCGCAGCACGACCCCGTGCACCATGTGCCTGGAACATGAAGTGCTTTATTTGTTAACTAGCGGCCGCCAGCGACTTCGTTCGCGTGGAATTAGTTATGCTCCGCTCCTATAGGTCGCAGCGTGATGTTGTATACCTTCCTAGATTAATGGGCTATCCAATGAAAAAAGAATTTTTCAAATCAGACCAGTAGTTCCTGAGATTAGTGCGTTCAAACAAACAATCAAACTCTTCAGCTTCATTTAGTATAGACTGAGTACCTGTTTGTACAGAATGAACGATTACATGAACGAATTCCTACATTAAAACGAGTGGACTGAAACTCCGGTGTTAAGTATGATACTCTTGTAAAGTAACCGTATGGAAAGAGTTTTTTTCTTTTTACATTTTTCATTCATAAACGTTTGAGTACGTGCACATAGATTTTTTCATAGGATACGCGTGGTTACATTCTTTACAGCCCCACTTTGATTTCTTAAGAAACCCTCTCTGTCCCTGTTACAAAAGTATTTGTACATATTTTTATTTGTTTGTTATTTATTAAATAGTTAGCCAGACGTGACCTTTGAATGTGTAATACTTTGTTTGTTAATAAATTAGCGATGAACGCGAATTAGCGCATTTTAGGCACATTCAGAAAAAACAGCCAGTATTACCAACAAAGTAAAATAATATTTTAATGTTTTGTTGAAGATAAATGATTGTAATTTATTGTCAAAATTAAATGATTGAAAAGAATAATAGAATTTATTTATTACCTATATTTTATCTTCCAAAGTTAACATTATTCATAAACGTTACTTAAAATTAACTAATGATTAGCGATTGTTTAACGATACATTTTAAACGTTTGTACGTCACTTAACTTTAATCATTGCTTATAAGTAAACCCCATAAACACTGTGTTTATACATAAACGATTATTAAAGTTAAGTGACTTCAAAAGGTCATATATGTATGGTTAAAGAATCGTTAATCACTAGTTAACTTTACACAACGTTTAAGAATAAGGGGAAAATGTTGACCACTTTACCAACATGCGTTCAAAGTATCATCGGGGGCACCGCCAAGTCGAGCGCGAAACAAACACTGCCGTACCATCCTTTACCCGAACCATTTCGCTGCATTTTCAGGCCCCTATTTAAGAACCTCTGGATTAGACCAGAACGCAGAAATTATCGTTATCCAGTAAGCTATAACCATATACTTAAAATGCAAAATTTCAAGTCTGGTCATTTAGTTCTGAAGTTAAGTTAAAGTAAAGGTGCGTGTTTATGACATTCACTCACTCATGATCATGAAAATAGGACTAGTACTTCCCATAAACTCATAGAGCTGACATTTGGTGCAGAGTTAGGGTTTAATAACCGCATAAAAGGAAAACTATAAAAACTGGGATAATCGAAGATCTGGAGTACCTGGTGACCCTGATTAGAAATCAAACTATTGGAGATTGACGTACCGCCTTTACAAAAACTATTCAACTCGGTGGGCCGCTTCATTTGATGTCAAAAATTGAAGGTCTTAAGTAAATACTCATCTGGTTTCATCTGTCTTAGAGATATGGTGATACCCATTACTACTATTGGTACATAAAGAAATAGACTGACATTGCAAAAATCCAGCGTAGTGGAACACATCTTCTAATTTATTCTATCTTATAATATCCCACTGCTGGGCTAATGCCTTGCCTTAGAAAAAAAAACGGTGTCAAATAATAGAATAAATCAATATGGCACACTTGCCCACTTTTCTACAAAAAGAAGTGAAATCCCAGGAAAAAAAGTACTGTAATAAAGTGCCAAGTCTCGATGGAGCTGCTTGTTTATCTCTAAAAAGTAATGTAATCTAGACAAAGTCGTACCAAGTCTAAGGTTTGATACTGCGATTTTTTGTTATTATAGTTAATGTGTGACTTGGCATTTTTTATACGTTAGTAGGTATAAGTCAATTTAGTTTACACATAGTGTTTTATCTGTTGTAAATATCTGTTTGTTAAGCGAGGTCATAGCCCATACTGGTATTACCTTAGACTTGGTACGACTTTGTCTAGATTTCATTACTTTTTAGAGAAAAACAAGCAGCTCAATCGAGACTTGGCAAGTTTTTTAGAAAATGTTTTTAGTGGGATTCGTCTTTAGACTGAGCACCTTAATAAACTGCCCGTTTTATTTTATTTAAAAAAAATCGAGCGTTTTACTTTACAATAACGCACAAGTGCGTAATGATATACAATACGATATTGAAATTAGTGAAATAAGAGACTTTCGATCAAATGTGTTATTAAAGTCTTTTATGAAACGAAAATATGAGTTTTTTTAACGTGAAATACCTATAATTGTATAAAAATATTTACAACCCTAACAAATACCTTCTCATAGCATTTCACACTTGACTGTGCAGAGTGATAAAGATTCTAATTTAAAAACTGATAAACATTTCTATACCATGACTGTACATCAGATAAGGGAATGAACCTTCAAAAAGTACTAATAACAATGTGCAAATGAACTAATTTACTACTATACGACGGTGATGACGATGATTGATGTAAGTTTATACACCAATATCATCTCATCGTTTCAACCGAAAGACTCCCGGTGCGGGACCAGGACACCGCAAAGAGTCACACAATTACAATATTAATAGTTTTAATTTTAACAGCTCAACAATCCGACATTCATTGCGTTATTTACGTTTTTGCGCCAAGAATCCTTCAAAATGAATGAAATGTAACTGACGGTATACGCAACAAGGATGTGTCTTTGTGGTATTTGGTTCTGGCAGCTTCTGCAACCATCAGCAGGTTATGTGTCCACCTTGTGGGATATCTTCCAACGTTACGAAAACACACCGATCAAGGAATTACTACAATGTCATAGTTAAAAAATAACATCATACCCGGAGTAGGCCTCGTGGTTACCGGAGCTCACCAGGCCCATCACAGTCGCACACACTATCAGCAGCAGGCTGGTCGCCATCGTTGTCCACGGCCGTCGTACTTGCGAGCCGGTACTAAACATAAAATAACATCATACCCGGAGTAGGCCTCGTGGTTCCCGGCGCTCACCAGGCCCATCACAGTCGCACACACTATCAGCAGCAGGCTGGTCGCCATCGTTGTCCACGGCCGTCGTACTTGCGAGCCGGTACTAAACATAAAATAACATCATACCCGGAGTAGGCCTCGTGGTTCCCGGCGCTCACCAGGCCCATCACAGTCGCACACACTATCAGCAGCAGGCTGGTCGCCATCGTTGTCCACGGCCGTCGTACTTGCGAGCCGGTACTAAACATAAAATAACATCATACCCGGAGTAGGCCTCGTGGTTCCCGGCGCTCACCAGGCCCATCACAGTCGCACACACTATCAGCAGCAGGCTGGTCGCCATCGTTGTCCACGGCCGTCGTACTTGCGAGCCGGTACTAAACATAAAATAACATCATACCCGGAGTAGGCCTCGTGGTTCCCGGCGCTCACCAGGCCCATCACAGTCGCACACACTATCAGCAGCAGGCTGGTCGCCATCGTTGTCCACGGCCGTCGTACTTGCGAGCCGGTACTAAACATAAAATAACATCATACCCGGAGTAGGCCTCGTGGTTCCCGGCGCTCACCAGGCCCATCACAGTCGCACACACTATCAGCAGCAGGCTGGTCGCCATCGTTGTCCACGGCCGTCGTACTTGCGAGCCGGTACTAAACATAAAATAACATCATACCCGGAGTAGGCCTCGTGGTTCCCGGCGCTCACCAGGCCCATCACAGTCGCACACACTATCAGCAGCAGGCTGGTCGCCATCGTTGTCCACGGCCGTCGTACTTGCGAGCCGGTACTAAACATAAAATAGCTCCAGTTTGTTATCTTAACTCTTTTGTCCTTATCCACCTAGGTTTTTGGATATAAATTAATCGTTAGAATGATAATGACTCTTTTATTATTAGATAAAGGCTGATAATGTTAGGAAAAAAATGAGTGTTTTATGAAATGCCTTTATGTAATTATTTAACGAAGGTATTTATTTATTATTATCAACGGATTGATTTTCTTATTTCATTATAAACAAATGTATAAAGGATGACCTTTTTTAATACCATTTCGCTCATGATCCGCTCCTATGAGTTGTAGCGTGATGCCATATTAGCCTAAATCCTTCTTGGATTAATTGGCTATCCAACGCAAAAAGAACTTTCTCAAATAAGACCAGTAGTTCCTGAGATTAACGCGTTCAAACAAATTCTTCAGCTTTATCTACACTAATATAGATAAGAGGAAAACTTTGTTTGTATGGTTGTAATGAATAGGCTCAAAAACTACTGGACCATTTTCAAAAATTTTTTCACGATTCGAAAGCTACCTTATCCACGAGTGACATAGGCTGAATTTTATTTTGGAAAAAAATAGGGTTCGCTAAGATATTTGGGTTTTTTGAACACAAGGTGTAAAAAATCAACCAGAAAAGTTACTTATTTTGCGTACGCTGCCTAAACTATAAAAGGTAGAACCATAAAATGTGCTAATTAATAACAGATCTTATAACTATCCACAAAAACGACACAATATAGCTATCTATGTCGAGTGAAGCACAACAACCTATTTTTAATTTAAAAATTTGAATATTTTTGGACTACATCTAAACGCATTATTTGATTTTACTCGTGCTATTATTCCTTATTAAAACGAATTATTTTATTACTAAGCACATTACAGCAGCTTATGAAGATAATATTTGGTCTTTGAATGATTAAAATTGAACGTTTGGTTTTGAAGTTACGGCGAAATTAACTTATGTATTACGATTTCTGCTGCACCGCCCTTTGCGATGTGAGCGTCACCAAGGTGGGTGCGGGAAGGGAGTTTAGATCTCTTAGTAAGGTTCCCGCGTTGAAATTTAAGCCCTATTATCACCGGCCCTGCAGCAGCTGGTGAATTAGCTCATATACCAAGAATACCCATGATTCCTACTGATTTGCCTATACCCATCAAAAGGCTCCAATTTCCAGTAAAATTTATTTCGCACTAACGTTAAATAAAACCCATGGCCAAACATTCAAATTAGTAGAAATATATTTACGAATATAATGTTTTACGCATGGGCAACTTTACGTTGCCCTATTACGGGTCGGGGCTCCCGATCATCAGTATATTTTGTTACCTAAAAATAATTTAACTTCGAATGTTGTTTATAGAGAAGCTCTACAATAATCGCTTTAGTTATCTCTCCTAAAACAACGGGTTGCACTCCGGGGCGGGCAGAAGTGAAAACTTAGTATTAATTACATTTAAATATTTTCATCATTAAAAACTATAACATCCTCATAAAGACAATCTATGCAGCCTGGGGATAATGACTGCGTCGTCGATGTTAGTGTCGGTGTCTGTGAATTGACTTGGGAATCATTTTGCTGACCGTGTCTTCCCTGGGTAGGCGTTTTGCAGCAGTAACCGACATCCACGCCGGCGGAGCAGTGGGCGACCGCATTGTAGTATAAAACAAAGTCGCTTTCTCTGTCCCTATATGCCTATGTATTCTTAAATCTTTAAAACTATGCAAAAGATTGATGCGATTTTTTTTAAATAGACAGTGATGCAAGAGGAAGGTTTATATGTATAATACATGCACCCGTGTGAAACAGAGTGATTCAAGAGGAAGGTTTATATGTATAATACATGCACCCGTGCGAAACCGGGGCGGTCGCTAGTATGTATATTAGTATAGATATAAAAAAAAAAACAAAGTAAAGCAAAGTTAATTACACACTACAAATGAAAAACTACTTTCGGAAGCTAGTGGCAAATACACCGACTTTATTTTTCACTCTATATTTTTCAATAGCAATCATTCCATTTAAAATACTGAAAGCGAACTGTTCACACACACTTCGAAGACGCGGACAGCGCGGCGGCGTCGACTACGGGACCGGCCACACAAGCTTCATTGCATCGTCCGACACGATCGCGCGCAGTCATCCCTTTAGACTTTGGGTTATACTTGTGAACGATTATTTAAATATATATTATACAGTCCGCTTGCCTTTAATTTAACTTAATTTAATAACACCTGAGCCTTAACATGGTCCATCGATCCGTCGAATTAATTTAAAAGTTTAAAAGTCGCGAGCCGCGGTCGAAAGAAAAAACGCCACGCCATTACACATCGCCCGGAAATCAGCTGGAGGTCAAACAGCGGTTGAACGCAGCCTACTAGCATCTGGGAGCAGCATCGGCTGTCCGGCAGCATCGGCAGTCAAGCAGCGTCGGCAGCATCTATCACAATAACGGACGAAAAAAGGGTTTGGTAGCAGCAGTTCGTGAGTTCGACCAAATCATTTCATTAATATTCTCATTCAGTATTCAGTGAACTTGCATAATTCCCTGCCATTCCCATTTGCAATCATAAATATAAACATTCCAGTTCAATCATTTCATTGCTTTCACTATAATAAGCAAAAAAAAAAAATTTTTTTTTCTCTCACCCACATCATATAATTCTAAAAAAATTTCCAATTAGGATTATTTTTTTGAAACATTCCAATTACAAACCACCTTGTTAAAACATATTCACATTATTCGAATACTTATTTTATCCTTTGTTTACAGCATACGTCGCCTTGCTCTGAGCGCACTGGGTGAATCTCACATCGAGGGTAATTTGGTAAAGTTACGTGATCGCCGCACGGTACCAGCCACATTTTCAAATTAATTTTCAAATTAATTTACACATCATTTTAATTGCATTACTTAGTTATGGAAACCAAAAAAAACAATACATCAAATGATGACGAAACACAGCTCAATATATATAAAAAAAGACGAGCTAGTCATAAAGCCAAAGTCACAATCTTCAAAAATTATATTGAGTCTTTGCAATCAAAGAAAACCTTAACTGAAATAGATATAATTCAAATAAAAAACCGTATGGACAGTTACAGAAACCTTACAAAAGAATATGATGATAACCAAACATTTATTGAGGAAATTATTGGGGTTACAGACGAACAGCTGCGGGAGCGGGAGCAATTCGAGTTGGATTATCAGAACCAACTCGCACTCTGCACCCAGCTGATACGGGACAACGAAACCAGTTGCGTCAACGGGTCTGTACTAACTCCAAATGCAGGTGAACCGGCAACTAAAGCTTTTATAAAATTACCCACCATTGACCTTCCACACTTCTCAGGCGAATGTCAGAATTGGCTTGAGTACAGAGACACATACGAATCGCTCATTCATAAAAACAAATCATTAGACAACATTCAAAAGTTCCACTATTTGCGTGCATCTTTGCAAGGGGAAGCTTCACAAGTCATAAAATCGTTAGAAATGTCATCAGACAATTATCGGGTAGCCTGGGAACTAATATGTGATAGGTACAATAACACGCGACAGCTACTAAACAACCACGTCCACGCTTTGTTCAACATTAACGCCATGAACAATGAATCCGCAACATCACTCAGACAACTATTGGATACCGTCAACAAAAATCTCAGAGCACTTGAAAACCTAGGTGAACCCATACAGTTCTGGGATACATTAATAATTTATCTTGTTGCCTCTAAATTAGATTTCAAAACACATAGGTATTGGGAGGAACACAAAAGTACATTCGAGAAAAAGCCCACACTACACGACTTAAAAACATGTCTCAATGATCGCGCTATCCTTTTACAAAATCTTGAAGACACCAAGCAGAACATAAAAACAGATTCAAAATCACACTCGCACAAATCAAATACACAAACTCGCACAAATCAAACTCGAATTCCTAACTGTCCCTTGTGTAAAGCTCAACATTATTTGTTCTTGTGTCCAGTTTTTAAAGAAATGCCAGTTGAAAAAAGAATAGAAAAAGTATCGAAATTACAAAACTACTGTTCTAACTGTTTACATACAGGGCACGAGACCAAATCCTGTCGCGGTGGTACATGTAAGTACTGCCAACAAAAACATAATACAATGTTACATAAGGAACAACCAAAACCTGGATCACAACAAACTACCCTCACAAGTAACACTAATACACAACACACATCAGTTTTACTTCCCACTGCCCTAGTACATGTTGTTGCAAGTAATGGAACACCACACTTGGCGAGAGCATTGCTGGACAGTGGAAGTACCTCCAGTTACATCACAAAAAATCTATGTACAAAGCTCAATCTCACATTCGAATCCATTCAAGGCACAGTTTCAAGCATCAATCAACAACACACAAATATATTTCACAGCACAACCGTACAAATAAAATCATTACACAATTCATTCACAGTCAAAATGCCATGTTTGGTACTTGACACGATAGCACACTCAGTACCCAACGTACGCATCAACAGAGAAGCTATTAACCTACCAAAACACCTGAAACTAGCTGATCCTCTGTTCTACGAACCTGCTGCAATCGACCTATTACTAGGTGCAGACATATTCTGGCAGATAATTGGCAACAGTCGAATCCAGTTAGGTAAACAACAGCCTACATTACAACAAACTGAATTCGGCTGGCTAGTTTCGGGGTGCACAACAGACACCAACAAACATACAGACAAATGTTTCTTCAGTAACACTAGCTCAGACCAGCTATCACGATTCTGGGAGTTAGATAGTATGTATAATTCTCAGAATAATGATCCGTGCGACTCAGATGCGTGCGAGATCATTTTTAAACAAACAACCACAAGACAAACTGACGGCAGATTTGTGGTCACTATTCCATTCAAAAAATCTCCTGAATGTTTAGGTGATTCTTATTATCAAGCAAAAAAAAAACGGTTTTTATCAATAGAAAACCGCATGAATTCAGATCAAACATACAAAGCAACAATATTCAAAATTCATATCACAACACATACAACTTGGTCACATGACTTTAAACAAACATTCACAGTATTCATATAATCATAAAAAAAAAACACAATCATCATCTTCACACAAAAATACAGAAAATAACAACGAAAACTCAATTTCAAAACCAATTCATAATTCACTTGTGTACTACCTACCACACCACGGTATAATACATGAGTCAAGCCCTACCACTAAATTCAGATTGCTAGGTATTCGATTGTTACACACCAACACACACACACACACACATACACTCTCAACACGGTCACATACGGCACTGCGTCAGCGCCCTTCTTAGCAACACGCTGCATAAAACAAATAGGCCTAGATTGTCAAGATAAACAAAACCATACAGACAACTAGAATCACAAAAAAGTAGCGGAGGTAATTTTGCATGATTTTTACTGCGATGACCTCTTAACGGGGACGGACAACGAGTCCAGTTTGTTGGAAATAGCCAGAGGAGTTTTTTCCGAGCTTAAAAAATATCAGTTTCCACTAAGAAAATGGTTATCTAATTGTCCTCCCGTTCTGAAACAGCTAGGTTGTGAAGATTCAGATAAAACAACTGTCAATCTAAGCTCAAACGATCCGTCAAAAACCTTGGGCATCTATTGGAACATTCACAATGACACAATTTCATACACAGTACACTCAGATATCACAAAAACATATTACAAAACGCACAATTTTATCCACTATAGGTCATATTTTCGACCCACTGGGTCTAATTAGTCCATGTGTACTCAAGGCTAAACTACTAATGCAACAGATGTGGATGAATAACATTGGTTGGGATAGTGAGATACCGGTGTCGATTAAAACACAATGGGTGAAATTTGTTAAATCGTTATCTGTTCTGAATCAGTTAACTATTCCACGTTATGCATTCAATGACTCATAAAGTAATAATATTGAACTTCATATTTTTTGCGACGCCTCACAACATGCTTATGGTGCTTGTGTATACGTACGTACCTATACAAAGGATGGCAATACCGATGTACATTTGCTAATAGCAAAGGGACGGGTGGCTCCTTTAAAAACACTTACAATTCCGCGCCTTGAATTATGCGCTGCGTTAACCAGTGTTAATTTAGGCAATAAAGTTAAAAATTCACTACGTAACAAAGATAACTGCAGGTGTTATTATTGGAGTGACTCGATAATCGTTTTATCCTAGATAAATACACCAACACATAAATTACAAACATTCGTCAAACACAAAGTGACAGAAATTCAAAAACATACTGATTCACATTCATGGTACTATGTACCGACCAAACAGAATCCAGCAGACATTATAACAAAGTGTACTAATGCAAAACAATTACTACAAACAAACTTAGATTCATTCATCAACCTGGGCACCTCAGCGTATCTGACCTTCCAGAAGTCCGGTCCCAGACACATTTTACACACATAGACACACACACAAATAATAATAATTCCTTTATTTACAAATATTCCAATTTCAACAAACTTACACGCATAGTAGCTTACATACTTAGATTCATTCATCAGTGCAGAAACAAACATTCAAACACTTTAAATAAACAAGTTTGCGTAAGTCAGGTCAACCCTTTATCGACCACAGAACTTATCTAGATATCAATTAGCAAAGGTAGTACAAATAGAATCATTCCCTGAGGACTACGAATTATTATTAAAAAATAAAAAGCTGCCTGCTAAACATAAGTTAAATTCACTTAATCCTTTTCTTGGGGATAATCAACTCATTCGTGTGGGTGGAAGGTTAGCACAATCACCATACAATAACGATAGGAAATTTCCTATCCTTTTGCACTCAGCGCATCATATTACTAAAATCATATTTTCAACATATCACATAACACTTTTACATGCTGGCCCACAGCTGTTACTGTCATACATACGTCAACTATTTTGGCCCATTGCTGGTCGTAATTTAGCTAGAAAAACAACACAACGTGACATGCAAACGGTTTCAGGGGAAAACCATAACTCCTATAATGGGGCCGTTACCTGAGCAGAGATTGCATGCAAATTTTGTATTTAGCGACGTAGGTGTAGACTGTGCAGGGCCAATTATGATTAATAACCGTAAGGGGCGTGGAAGTGTACTAATTAAATCATACATTTGTATTTTCGTTTGTTTAGTAGTCAAAGCTGTGCATTTGGAGTTGGTCACAGATCTCACAACAGAGTCTTACATAGCAGCAATTAAGAGGTTCATCTCTCGTAGGGGTGAACCCAATAATATTTATTCAGATAATGGGAAAAATCTGGTAGGTGCTGCTCGTGTGGTCGCCAACTTTATCGAGAATCACAGTGAGTCAATTTACAGTTGCGCTGCAGAGCAAGGCATAAATTTCCACTTCATTCCCCCATACTCACCCCACTTTGGAGGCCTGTGGGAAAGTACTGTTAAATCAGTAAAATACCACCTCAAACGTGTCCTAGGCTTGGCACACCTCACATACGAGGAAATGTACACACTACTTGTCCAAATAGAAGGCATCCTTAATTCAAGGCCGCTCACACCTCTTTCATCAGATCCATCAGATCTATCAGCTCTCACCCCCCTCCATTTTCTGATTGGTCGTACTCTAACTGTAATGCCTCACCCACAGATGTCCGACTGTGATGCTTCACGTCTGCCACGGCACCAACGAGTCGAGCTACTGCGCCAACATTTCTGGAGACGCTTTAATAAAGAATACATTTCTCAGTTACATCAGAGGACGAGATGGCAACGCTCGCACGGCGCGCTCACGGAGGGCTCGCTAGTCATAGTGAAGGACGAGGCGCTACCTGCAGCACAATGGCCTCTGGGACGGATCCTGAAGCTGTACCCGGGACCTGACGGAGAATCTCGCGTGGCGGATATAAAAATACAGTCGGGGACAATCAGAAGGGCATTCCACAGAATCTGCCCGTTACTGGATGGAGAACCACCAAACTAATACAATTTCAACAATCAACATACCACATACACCCATAACCACATTATATACTTTCATCATTCACTGCTGGCCCCGGGAATATGTTCACACACACTTCGAAGACGCGGACAGCGCGGCGGCGTCGACTACGGGACCGGCCACACAAGCTTCATTGCATCGTCCGACACGATCGCGCGCAGTCATCCCTTTAGACTTTGGGTTATACTTGTGAACGATTATTTAAATATATATTATACAGTCCGCTTGCCTTTAATTTAACTTAATTTAATAACACCTGAGCCTTAACATGGTCCATCGATCCGTCGAATTAATTTAAAAGTTTAAAAGTCGCGAGCCGCGGTCGAAAGAAAAAACGCCACGCCATTACACATCGCCCGGAAATCAGCTGGAGGTCAAACAGCGGTTGAACGCAGCCTACTAGCATCTGGGAGCAGCATCGGCTGTCCGGCAGCATCGGCAGTCAAGCAGCGTCGGCAGCATCTATCACAATAACGGACGAAAAAAGGGTTTGGTAGCAGCAGTTCGTGAGTTCGACCAAATCATTTCATTAATATTCTCATTCAGTATTCAGTGAACTTGCATAATTCCCTGCCATTCCCATTTGCAATCATAAATATAAACATTCCAGTTCAATCATTTCATTGCTTTCACTATAATAAGCAAAAAAAAAAAATTTTTTTTTCTCTCACCCACATCATATAATTCTAAAAAAATTTCCAATTAGGATTATTTTTTTGAAACATTCCAATTACAAACCACCTTGTTAAAACATATTCACATTATTCGAATACTTATTTTATCCTTTGTTTACAGCATACGTCGCCTTGCTCTGAGCGCACTGGGTGAATCTCACATCGAGGGTAATTTGGTAAAGTTACGTGATCGCCGCACGGTACCAGCCACATTTTCAAATTAATTTTCAAATTAATTTACACATCATTTTAATTGCATTACTTAGTTATGGAAACCAAAAAAAACAATACATCAAATGATGACGAAACACAGCTCAATATATATAAAAAAAGACGAGCTAGTCATAAAGCCAAAGTCACAATCTTCAAAAATTATATTGAGTCTTTGCAATCAAAGAAAACCTTAACTGAAATAGATATAATTCAAATAAAAAACCGTATGGACAGTTACAGAAACCTTACAAAAGAATATGATGATAACCAAACATTTATTGAGGAAATTATTGGGGTTACAGACGAACAGCTGCGGGAGCGGGAGCAATTCGAGTTGGATTATCAGAACCAACTCGCACTCTGCACCCAGCTGATACGGGACAACGAAACCAGTTGCGTCAACGGGTCTGTACTAACTCCAAATGCAGGTGAACCGGCAACTAAAGCTTTTATAAAATTACCCACCATTGACCTTCCACACTTCTCAGGCGAATGTCAGAATTGGCTTGAGTACAGAGACACATACGAATCGCTCATTCATAAAAACAAATCATTAGACAACATTCAAAAGTTCCACTATTTGCGTGCATCTTTGCAAGGGGAAGCTTCACAAGTCATAAAATCGTTAGAAATGTCATCAGACAATTATCGGGTAGCCTGGGAACTAATATGTGATAGGTACAATAACACGCGACAGCTACTAAACAACCACGTCCACGCTTTGTTCAACATTAACGCCATGAACAATGAATCCGCAACATCACTCAGACAACTATTGGATACCGTCAACAAAAATCTCAGAGCACTTGAAAACCTAGGTGAACCCATACAGTTCTGGGATACATTAATAATTTATCTTGTTGCCTCTAAATTAGATTTCAAAACACATAGGTATTGGGAGGAACACAAAAGTACATTCGAGAAAAAGCCCACACTACACGACTTAAAAACATGTCTCAATGATCGCGCTATCCTTTTACAAAATCTTGAAGACACCAAGCAGAACATAAAAACAGATTCAAAATCACACTCGCACAAATCAAATACACAAACTCGCACAAATCAAACTCGAATTCCTAACTGTCCCTTGTGTAAAGCTCAACATTATTTGTTCTTGTGTCCAGTTTTTAAAGAAATGCCAGTTGAAAAAAGAATAGAAAAAGTATCGAAATTACAAAACTACTGTTCTAACTGTTTACATACAGGGCACGAGACCAAATCCTGTCGCGGTGGTACATGTAAGTACTGCCAACAAAAACATAATACAATGTTACATAAGGAACAACCAAAACCTGGATCACAACAAACTACCCTCACAAGTAACACTAATACACAACACACATCAGTTTTACTTCCCACTGCCCTAGTACATGTTGTTGCAAGTAATGGAACACCACACTTGGCGAGAGCATTGCTGGACAGTGGAAGTACCTCCAGTTACATCACAAAAAATCTATGTACAAAGCTCAATCTCACATTCGAATCCATTCAAGGCACAGTTTCAAGCATCAATCAACAACACACAAATATATTTCACAGCACAACCGTACAAATAAAATCATTACACAATTCATTCACAGTCAAAATGCCATGTTTGGTACTTGACACGATAGCACACTCAGTACCCAACGTACGCATCAACAGAGAAGCTATTAACCTACCAAAACACCTGAAACTAGCTGATCCTCTGTTCTATGAACCTGCTGCAATCGACCTATTACTAGGTGCAGACATATTCTGGCAGATAATTGGCAACAGTCGAATCCAGTTAGGTAAACAACAGCCTACATTACAACAAACTGAATTCGGCTGGCTAGTTTCGGGGTGCACAACAGACACCAACAAACATACAGACAAATGTTTCTTCAGTAACACTAGCTCAGACCAGCTATCACGATTCTGGGAGTTAGATAGTATGTATAATTCTCAGAATAATGATCCGTGCGACTCAGATGCGTGCGAGATCATTTTTAAACAAACAACCACAAGACAAACTGACGGCAGATTTGTGGTCACTATTCCATTCAAAAAATCTCCTGAATGTTTAGGTGATTCTTATTATCAAGCAAAAAAAAAACGGTTTTTATCAATAGAAAACCGCATGAATTCAGATCAAACATACAAAGCAACAATATTCAAAATTCATATCACAACACATACAACTTGGTCACATGACTTTAAACAAACATTCACAGTATTCATATAATCATAAAAAAAAAACACAATCATCATCTTCACACAAAAATACAGAAAATAACAACGAAAACTCAATTTCAAAACCAATTCATAATTCACTTGTGTACTACCTACCACACCACGGTATAATACATGAGTCAAGCCCTACCACTAAATTCAGATTGCTAGGTATTCGATTGTTACACACCAACACACACACACACACACATACACTCTCAACACGGTCACATACGGCACTGCGTCAGCGCCCTTCTTAGCAACACGCTGCATAAAACAAATAGGCCTAGATTGTCAAGATAAACAAAACCATACAGACAACTAGAATCACAAAAAAGTAGCGGAGGTAATTTTGCATGATTTTTACTGCGATGACCTCTTAACGGGGACGGACAACGAGTCCAGTTTGTTGGAAATAGCCAGAGGAGTTTTTTCCGAGCTTAAAAAATATCAGTTTCCACTAAGAAAATGGTTATCTAATTGTCCTCCCGTTCTGAAACAGCTAGGTTGTGAAGATTCAGATAAAACAACTGTCAATCTAAGCTCAAACGATCCGTCAAAAACCTTGGGCATCTATTGGAACATTCACAATGACACAATTTCATACACAGTACACTCAGATATCACAAAAACATATTACAAAACGCACAATTTTATCCACTATAGGTCATATTTTCGACCCACTGGGTCTAATTAGTCCATGTGTACTCAAGGCTAAACTACTAATGCAACAGATGTGGATGAATAACATTGGTTGGGATAGTGAGATACCGGTGTCGATTAAAACACAATGGGTGAAATTTGTTAAATCGTTATCTGTTCTGAATCAGTTAACTATTCCACGTTATGCATTCAATGACTCATCAAGTAATAATATTGAACTTCATATTTTTTGCGACGCCTCACAACATGCTTATGGTGCTTGTGTATACGTACGTACCTATACAAAGGATGGCAATACCGATGTACATTTGCTAATAGCAAAGGGACGGGTGGCTCCTTTAAAAACACTTACAATTCCGCGCCTTGAATTATGCGCTGCGTTAACCAGTGTTAATTTAGGCAATAAAGTTAAAAATTCACTACGTAACAAAGATAACTGCAGGTGTTATTATTGGAGTGACTCGATAATCGTTTTATCCTAGATAAATACACCAACACATAAATTACAAACATTCGTCAAACACAAAGTGACAGAAATTCAAAAACATACTGATTCACATTCATGGTACTATGTACCGACCAAACAGAATCCAGCAGACATTATAACAAAGTGTACTAATGCAAAACAATTACTACAAACAAACTTAGATTCATTCATCAACCTGGGCACCTCAGCGTATCTGACCTTCCAGAAGTCCGGTCCCAGACACATTTTACACACATAGACACACACACAAATAATAATAATTCCTTTATTTACAAATATTCCAATTTCAACAAACTTACACGCATAGTAGCTTACATACTTAGATTCATTCATCAGTGCAGAAACAAACATTCAAACACTTTAAATAAACAAGTTTGCGTAAGTCAGGTCAACCCTTTATCGACCACAGAACTTATCTAGATATCAATTAGCAAAGGTAGTACAAATAGAATCATTCCCTGAGGACTACGAATTATTATTAAAAAATAAAAAGCTGCCTGCTAAACATAAGTTAAATTCACTTAATCCTTTTCTTGGGGATAATCAACTCATTCGTGTGGGTGGAAGGTTAGCACAATCACCATACAATAACGATAGGAAATTTCCTATCCTTTTGCACTCAGCGCATCATATTACTAAAATCATATTTTCAACATATCACATAACACTTTTACATGCTGGCCCACAGCTGTTACTGTCATACATACGTCAACTATTTTGGCCCATTGCTGGTCGTAATTTAGCTAGAAAAACAACACAACGTGACATGCAAACGGTTTCAGGGGAAAACCATAACTCCTATAATGGGGCCGTTACCTGAGCAGAGATTGCATGCAAATTTTGTATTTAGCGACGTAGGTGTAGACTGTGCAGGGCCAATTATGATTAATAACCGTAAGGGGCGTGGAAGTGTACTAATTAAATCATACATTTGTATTTTCGTTTGTTTAGTAGTCAAAGCTGTGCATTTGGAGTTGGTCACAGATCTCACAACAGAGTCTTACATAGCAGCAATTAAGAGGTTCATCTCTCGTAGGGGTGAACCCAATAATATTTATTCAGATAATGGGAAAAATCTGGTAGGTGCTGCTCGTGTGGTCGCCAACTTTATCGAGAATCACAGTGAGTCAATTTACAGTTGCGCTGCAGAGCAAGGCATAAATTTCCACTTCATTCCCCCATACTCACCCCACTTTGGAGGCCTGTGGGAAAGTACTGTTAAATCAGTAAAATACCACCTCAAACGTGTCCTAGGCTTGGCACACCTCACATACGAGGAAATGTACACACTACTTGTCCAAATAGAAGGCATCCTTAATTCAAGGCCGCTCACACCTCTTTCATCAGATCCATCAGATCTATCAGCTCTCACCCCCCTCCATTTTCTGATTGGTCGTACTCTAACTGTAATGCCTCACCCACAGATGTCCGACTGTGATGCTTCACGTCTGCCACGGCACCAACGAGTCGAGCTACTGCGCCAACATTTCTGGAGACGCTTTAATAAAGAATACATTTCTCAGTTACATCAGAGGACGAGATGGCAACGCTCGCACGGCGCGCTCACGGAGGGCTCGCTAGTCATAGTGAAGGACGAGGCGCTACCTGCAGCACAATGGCCTCTGGGACGGATCCTGAAGCTGTACCCGGGACCTGACGGAGAATCTCGCGTGGCGGATATAAAAATACAGTCGGGGACAATCAGAAGGGCATTCCACAGAATCTGCCCGTTACTGGATGGAGAACCACCAAACTAATACAATTTCAACAATCAACATACCACATACACCCATAACCACATTATATACTTTCATCATTCACTGCTGGCCCCGGGAATATGTTCACACACACTTCGAAGACGCGGACAGCGCGGCGGCGTCGACTACGGGACCGGCCACACAAGCTTCATTGCATCGTCCGACACGATCGCGCGCAGTCATCCCTTTAGACTTTGGGTTATACTTGTGAACGATTATTTAAATATATATTATACAGTCCGCTTGCCTTTAATTTAACTTAATTTAATAACACCTGAGCCTTAACATGGTCCATCGATCCGTCGAATTAATTTAAAAGTTTAAAAGTCGCGAGCCGCGGTCGAAAGAAAAAACGCCACGCCATTACACATCGCCCGGAAATCAGCTGGAGGTCAAACAGCGGTTGAACGCAGCCTACTAGCATCTGGGAGCAGCATCGGCTGTCCGGCAGCATCGGCAGTCAAGCAGCGTCGGCAGCATCTATCACAATAACGGACGAAAAAAGGGTTTGGTAGCAGCAGTTCGTGAGTTCGACCAAATCATTTCATTAATATTCTCATTCAATATTCAGTGAACTTGCATAATTCCCTGCCATTCCCATTTGCAATCATAAATATAAACATTCCAGTTCAATCATTTCATTGCTTTCACTATAATAAGCAAAAAATTTTTTTTCTCTCACCCACATCATATAATTCTAAAATATTTTCCAATTAGGATTATTTTTTTTAAACATTCCAATTACAAACCACCTTGTTAAAACATATTCACATTATTCGAATACTTATTTTATCCTTTGTTTACAGCATACGTCGCCTTGCTCTGAGCGCACTGGGTGAATCTCACATCGAGGGTAATTTGGTAAAGTTACGTGATCGCCGCACAGTGCCAGCCACATTTTCAAATTAATTTACACATCATTTTAATTGCATTACTTAGTTATGGAAACCAAAAAAAACAATACATCAAATGATGACGAAACACAGCTCAATATATATAAAAAAAGACGAGCTAGTCATAAAGCCAAAGTCACAATCTTCAAAAATTATATTGAGTCTTTGCAATCAAAGAAAACCTTAACTGAAATAGATATAATTCAAATAAAAAACCGTATGGACAGTTACAGAAACCTTACAAAAGAATATGATGATAACCAAACATTTATTGAGGAAATTATTGGGGTTACAGACGAACAGCTGCGGGAGCGGGAGCAATTCGAGTTGGATTATCAGAACCAACTCGCACTCTGCACCCAGCTGATACGGGACAACGAAACCAGTTGCGTCAACGGGTCTGTACTAACTCCAAATGCAGGTGAACCGGCAACTAAAGCTTTTATAAAATTACCCACCATTGACCTTCCACACTTCTCAGGCGAATGTCAGAATTGGCTTGAGTACAGAGACACATACGAATCGCTCATTCATAAAAACAAATCATTAGACAACATTCAAAAGTTCCACTATTTGCGTGCATCTTTGCAAGGGGAAGCTTCACAAGTCATAAAATCGTTAGAAATGTCATCAGACAATTATCGGGTAGCCTGGGAACTAATATGTGATAGGTACAATAACACGCGACAGCTACTAAACAACCACGTCCACGCTTTGTTCAACATTAACGCCATGAACAATGAATCCGCAACATCACTCAGACAACTATTGGATACCGTCAACAAAAATCTCAGAGCACTTGAAAACCTAGGTGAACCCATACAGTTCTGGGATACATTAATAATTTATCTTGTTGCCTCTAAATTAGATTTCAAAACACATAGGTATTGGGAGGAACACAAAAGTACATTCGAGAAAAAGCCCACACTACACGACTTAAAAACATGTCTCAATGATCGCGCTATCCTTTTACAAAATCTTGAAGACACCAAGCAGAACATAAAAACAGATTCAAAATCACACTCGCACAAATCAAATACACAAACTCGCACAAATCAAACTCGAATTCCTAACTGTCCCTTGTGTAAAGCTCAACATTATTTGTTCTTGTGTCCAGTTTTTAAAGAAATGCCAGTTGAAAAAAGAATAGAAAAAGTATCGAAATTACAAAACTACTGTTCTAACTGTTTACATACAGGGCACGAGACCAAATCCTGTCGCGGTGGTACATGTAAGTACTGCCAACAAAAACATAATACAATGTTACATAAGGAACAACCAAAACCTGGATCACAACAAACTACCCTCACAAGTAACACTAATACACAACACACATCAGTTTTACTTCCCACTGCCCTAGTACATGTTGTTGCAAGTAATGGAACACCACACTTGGCGAGAGCATTGCTGGACAGTGGAAGTACCTCCAGTTACATCACAAAAAATCTATGTACAAAGCTCAATCTCACATTCGAATCCATTCAAGGCACAGTTTCAAGCATCAATCAACAACACACAAATATATTTCACAGCACAACCGTACAAATAAAATCATTACACAATTCATTCACAGTCAAAATGCCATGTTTGGTACTTGACACGATAGCACACTCAGTACCCAACGTACGCATCAACAGAGAAGCTATTAACCTACCAAAACACCTGAAACTAGCTGATCCTCTGTTCTATGAACCTGCTGCAATCGACCTATTACTAGGTGCAAACATATTCTGGCAGATAATTGGCAACAGTCGAATCCAGTTAGGTAAACAACAGCCTACATTACAAGAAACTGAATTCGGCTGGCTAGTTTCGGGGTGCACAACAGACACCAACAAACATACAGACAAATGTTTTTTCAGTAACAATAGCTCAGACCAGCTATCACGATTCTGGGAGTTAGATAGTATGTCTAATTCTCAGAATAATGATCCGTGCGACTCAGATGCGTGCGAGATCATTTTTAAACAAACAACCACAAGACAAACTGACGGCAGATTTGTGGTCACTATTCCATTCAAAAAATCTCCTGAATGTTTAGGTGATTCTTATTATCAAGCAAAAAAACGGTTTTTATCAATAGAAAACCGCATGAATTCAGATCAAACATACAAAGCAACAATATTCAAAATTCATATCACAACACATACAACTTGGTCACATGACTTTAAACAAACATTCACAGTATTCATATAATCATAAAAAAAAAACACAATCATCATCTTCACACAAAAATACAGAAAATAACAACGAAAACTCAATTTCAAAACCAATTCATAATTCACTTGTGTACTACCTACCACACCACGGTATAATACATGAGTCAAGCCCTACCACTAAATTCAGATTGCTAGGTATTCGATTGTTACACACCAACACACACACACACACACACATACACTCTCAACACGGTCACATACGGCACTGCGTCAGCGCCCTTCTTAGCAACACGCTGCATAAAACAAATAGGCCTAGGTTGTCAAGATAAACAAAACCATACAGACAACTATGATCACAAAAAAGTAGCGGAGGTAATTTTGCATGATTTTTACTGCGATGACCTCTTAACGGGGACGGACGACGAGTCCAGTTTGTTGAAAATAGCCAGAGGAGTTTTTTCCGAGCTTAAAAAATATCAGTTTCCACTGAGAAAATGGTTATCTAATTGTCCTCCCGTTCTGAAAAAGATAGGTTGTGCTGATTCAGATAAAACAACTGTCAATCTAAGCTCAAACGATCCGTCAAAAACCTTGGGCATTTATTGGAACATTCACAATGACACAATTTCATACACAGTACACACAGATTTCTTATCACAAAAACATATTACAAAACGCACAATTTTATCCACTATAGGTCATATTTTCGACCCACTGGGTCTAATTAGTCCATGTGTACTCAAGGCTAAACTACTAATGCAACAGATGTGGATGAATAACATTGGTTGGGATAGTGAGATACCGGTGTCGATTAAAACACAATGGGTGAAATTTGTTAAATCGTTATCTGTTCTGAATCAGTTAACTATTCCACGTTATGCATTCAATGACTCATAAAGTAATAATATTGAACTTCATATTTTTTGCGACGCCTCACAACATGCTTATGGTGCTTGTGTATACGTACGTACCTATACAAAGGATGGCAATACCGATGTACATTTGCTAATAGCAAAGGGACGGGTGGCTCCTTTAAAAACACTTACAATTCCGCGCCTTGAATTATGCGCTGCGTTAACCAGTGTTAATTTAGGCAATAAAGTTAAAAATTCACTACGTAACAAAGATAACTGCAGGTGTTATTATTGGAGTGACTCGATAATCGTTTTATCCTGGATAAATACACCAACACATAAATTACAAACATTCGTCAAACACAAAGTGACAGAAATTCAAAAACATACTGATTCACATTCATGGTACTATGTACCGACCAAACAGAATCCAGCAGACATTAAAAGAAAGTGTACTAATGCAAAACAATTACTACAAACAAACTTAGATTCATTCATAAACCTGGGCACCTCAGCGTATCTGACCTTCCAGAAGTCCAGTCCCAGACACATTTTACACACATAGACACACACACAAATAATTCCTTTATTTACAAATATTCCAATTTCAACAAACTTACACGCATAGTAGCTTACATACTTAGAATTTAGATTCATTCATCAGTGCAGAAACAAACATTCAAACACTTTAAATAAACAAGTTTGCGTAAGTCAGGTCAACCCTTTATCGACCACAGAACTTAACTTAGCTAGATATCAATTAGCAAAGATAGTACAAATAGAATCATTCCCTGAAGACTACGAATTATTATTAAACAATAAAAAGCTGCCTGCTAAACATAAGTTAAATTCACTTAATCCTATTCTTGGGGATAATCAACTCATTCGTGTGGGTGGAAGGTTAGCACAATCACCATACAATTACGATAGGAAATTTCCTATCCTTTTGCACTCAGCGCATCATATTACTAAAATCATATTTTCAACATATCACATAACACTTTTACATGCTGGCCCACAGCTGTTACTGTCACACATACGTCAACTATTTTGGCCCATTGCTGGTCGTAATTTAGCTAGAAAAACAACACAATCATGTGTGACATGCAAACGGTTTCAGGGGAAAACCATAACTCCTATAATGGGGCCGTTACCTGAGCAGAGATTGCATGCAAATTTTGTATTTAGCGACGTACGTGTAGACTATGCAGGGCCAATTATGATTAATAACCGTAAGGGGCGTGGAAGTGTACTAATTAAATCATACATTTGTATTTTCGTTTCTTTAGTAGTCAAACCTGTGCATTTGGAGTTAGTCACAGATCTCACAACAGAGTCTTACATAGCAGCAATTAAGAGGTTCATCTCTCGTAGGGGTAAACCCAATAATATTTATTCAGATAATGGGAAAAATCTGGTAGGTGCTGCTCGTGTGGTCACCAACTTTATCGAGAATCACAGTGAGTCAATTTACAGTTGCGCTGCAGAGCAAGGCATAAATTTCCACTTCATTCCCCCATACTCACCCCACTTTGGAGGCCTGTGGGAAAGTACTGTTAAATCAGTAAAATACCACCTCAAACGTGTTCTAGGCTTGGCACACCTCACATACGAGGAAATGTACACACTACTTGTCCAAATAGAAGGCATCCTTAATTCAAGGCCGCTCACACCTCTTTCATCAGATCCATCAGATCTATCAGCTCTCACCCCCTTCCATTTTCTGATTGGTCGTACTCTAACTGTAATGCCTCACCCACAGATGTCCGACTGTGATGCTTCACGTCTGCCACGGCACCAACGAGTCGAGCTACTGCGCCAACATTTCTGGAGACGCTTTAATAAAGAATACATTTCTCAGTTACATCAGAGGACGAGATGGCAACGCTCGCACGGCGCGCTCACGGAGGGCTCGCTAGTCATAGTGAAGGACGAGGCGCTACCTGCAGCACAATGGCCTCTGGGACGGATCCTGAAGCTGTACCCGGGACCTGACGGAGAATCTCGCGTGGCGGATATAAAAATACAGTCGGGGACAATCAGAAGGGCATTCCACAGAATCTGCCCGTTACTGGATGGAGAACCACCAATCTAATACAATTTCAACAATCAACATACCACATACACCCATAACCACATTATATACTTTCATCGTTCACTGCTGGCCCCGGGAATATGTTCACACACACTTCGAAGACGCGGACAGCGCGGCGGCGGCGGCGTCGACTACGGGACCGGCCACACAAACTTCATTGCATCGTCCGACACGATCGCGCGCAGTCATCCCTTTAGACTTTGGGTTATACTTGTGAACGATTATTTAAATATATATTATACAGTCCGCTTGCCTTTAATTTAACTTAATTTAATAACACCTGAGCCTTAACATGGTCCATCAATCCGTCGAATTAATTTAAAAGTTTAAAAGTCGCGAGCCGCGGTCGAAAAGAAAAAACGCCACGCCATTACACATCGCCCGGAAATCAGCTGGAGTCAAACAGCGGTTGAACGCAGCCTACTGGCATCTGGGAGCAGCATCGGCTGTCCAGCGTCGGCAGCATCTATCCTATGCCGGACGAAAAAAGGGTTTGGTAGCAGCGGGTTCGTAGGTTTCAGGCAAAATGTTTCGGTAATATTCTCGGTATTCAGTGAACTTGCATAATTCCCTCACCCATTCCCATTTGCAATCATAAATATAAACATTCCAGTTCAATCATTTTCATTGCTTTCACATAATAAGCAAAAAAAAAAATTTTTTTTCTCTCACCCACATCATATAATTCTAAAAATTTCCAATTAGGATTATTTTTTTGAAACATTCCAATTACAAACCACCTTGTTAAAACATATTCACATTATTCGAATACTTATTTTATCCTTTGTTTATAGCATACGTCGCCTTGCTCTGAGCGCACTGGATGAATCTCACATCGAGGGTAATTTGGTAAAGTTACGTGATCGCCGCACAGTACCAGCCACATTTTCAAATTAATTTACACATCATTTTAATTGCATTATTTAGTTATGGAAACCAAAAAAACCAATACATCAAATGATGACGAAACACAACTCAATATATATAAAAAAAGACGAGCTAGTCATAAAGCCAAAGTCACAATCTTCAATAATTGTATTGAGTCTTTACAATCAAAGAAAACCTTAACTGAAATAGATATAATTCAAATAAAAAACCGTATGGACAGTTACAGAAACCTTACAAAAGAATATGATGATAACCAAACATTTATTGAGGAAATTATTGGGGTTACAGACGAACAGCTGCGGGAGCGGGAGCAATTCGAGTTGGATTATCAGAACCAACTCACTCTGCCCGCCCAGCTGATGCAGGACAACGAACCAGTTACGTCAACAGATTCTTATTACTAACTCAAATGCAGGTGAATATCGCTTAGCTTCAGCTTTATAAATTACCCACCATTGACCACACTGCTCAGGCGAATGTCAGAATTGGCTTGAGTACAGAGACACATACGAATCGCTCATTCATAAAAACAAATCATTAGACAACATTCAAAAGTTCCACTATTTGCGTGCATCTTTGCAAGGGGAAGCTTCACAAGTCATAAAATCGTTAGAAATGTCATCAGACAATTATCGGGTAGCCTGGGAACTAATATGTGATAGGTACAATAACACGCGACAGCTACTAAACAACCACGTCCACGCTTTGTTCAACATTAACGCCATGAACAATGAATCCGCAACATCACTCAGACAACTATTGGATA